>CM077445.1:20498237-21098237 GCA_039654765.1 Mylopharyngodon piceus
TCTGTCTCTGGTTGCTTTCTCAGGTTTGTCCCAGAAGAAAACCTCTGAGTCAGAGACGAGCGTCCTACCAACATGTTCAGCACCAAAAGGTCCAGGCATGACCCTGATGAACATTGTCTGTTTTTTGTGAAGTGACTTTGAGGGCTAGACTTTACTTGCATCATTTTACATCTATGACCTCTTGGACATGTGATAAATCACTCTGATTAATGCATCTGCACTTACCCGAGATTTTGTTACATTTTTGCTGCCACTTTGTGAATGTAGGGTTTACCCGCATACATTTTTGTCTGCCATTGCTTTGTCTTTTTTCACCATTTTGGTAGATCTCGTTAAGTCTTAGTCCTTTGTACTATGAAAACATATTGTAGGATTCAAAACTCAAAATGTACTCTGTCTATGATAAGTTTATCCTTCATTGAAGATAAAGGGTTAGTTCACCCAAAAATAAAAATTCTGTCATTAATTACTCCACCCTCATGTCGTTTCACACCCGCAAGACCTTCGTTCATCTTCAGAACACAAATTAAGATATTTTTAGGAAATAAAAATATGATAGCTCAGTGAGGCCTGCATTTGTAGCATGATAATTTAACACTTTCAGATGCCCAGAAAATACCAAGAAGACGAAAAATATTTTCTAAAAACAGTTCATGTGACTACAGTGGTTCAACCTGCTTCTTACCATGTTTAACTAGGTAATGAGAATACTTTTTGTGTGCCAAAAAAAACAAAATAATGACTTCATGACAATATCTGATGATACGTGATTTCAAAACACAATTGTGTGTGTTATACATTTTAGAAATGTTAACACATGATCGCCAATTGAACAAAACCTGAAAGATACAATTTAGAGAGCTGGATTTTATGATAGCACATTCATAATACTGAGATTTGACCATTGAAATTTATTTCAATCAGGCTGTATATTCCCTCTGAAATGAATTTCCATTACAGCCGTGTTTTCAGAGTGTCAAAAGCCAGGTTTGACTCATCTAACTGAATCTGAATATGCCTCTTGTGGGTCATTGTGCAGACACATACACGCTGAGTTTGACACCACAAACAAATGTAATTGGTAGCTCATGGAAGTAAAGAAAACAACTGGCATGCACAAAATTGACAAAATCTGTGTTGAGAGCCTGTGACCCCAGGAAATCACAATGTTATGCACAAAATCGTATGTTTTTGAATGCAGACGTACATTTTAATTCAGCCTCCTTACTAATTAACACTGATCATATTTGTCATAAACGCGATTATAACCGAATATATTTCTTATGAGATGTTCATTTGACATTCTAGATGTGATATTTTTGTTGGTCAGCCCTGTAACCCATTCTGACTATCTGATGACTTTGGGCAGCATTAATCCAAGAGAAAGAACGAAGAAGAATTCATATTTTGGGTGCATACTGTGTGCATCACTTTTGAAGCAAAAATCTTTTATGTAGACTCTTATATTTTTCTTTGATACATAGTGGAAGCTTGTCAGAATGTTTTTACGCTCTCATTGCTTTATATTCCATTAGCCGATAATAGTGAAAGTTTGTTGTTTTTGTAGAAATTTCCATAAATGTCTAAGTGACAAGTGACTGTTGAAACATGAAACATGCATGGTTGAATTGTTCGCTATAAGATCAACAACATACATTTAGAAAACAGATAGGGTGAGTTTTCATTTCATGCCAACTTTAGATACAACATTTCCATTTTTAACAGCTCACAAGTTTTAGCTTGTAACTAGCTACATGTTTGTTTTTTACAACTTGTTTTCTTTCCACCTCCTTCGACAAGGCAAAGTTTCATGATTGTTTTGAGAAATTTATTTGATAAATGCTTTTCCATCGCCTTCCTTGTTCTCTTGGCATTTCCATCCAGCATTTTTTATGCATTATCCCATAATTTTCATAAAAATATGTTGATGGAAACCTGGCTAATGACCCTTAATACTGAAATGACAATGCTATCCGACACTATTAAGGCTATGAGCACATAGTTTTGAACCAGTCTGCATCCACTATAGAGCTCTTTTATTGTTAGGGTTTGGGTTCTCATCAGCAGTTTAATGGCTCATGTTTGCATGGGCTTGTTAAAGTGTAACAGGAACATGGCTAAATTGAATCCTTCATCGCTTGGATTGTTTATTAAATGCATTACAGGCTGAGCAGCTCATTAAAAATTTTGCCCTGCCATCAGTCTTCTCATGAAAAACGAGCTGTAGTTCTCTTTGAGGTTGCAGTAATGCGTATGCGCTCTGGGCAGCAGATAAGGCTTCCTCTAATTAGACTTACCAATGTTTATGTTTCAAAATGGGCTCGGGCAGTAAGAGCTAAACCCTTCCACCGAGGCCCCGGGCACTGCTCTCATTACGCAGTCGTCACATTGCAGTCACCGGAATCATCTTGACCTCCTGTAGCTACAGTGTCACTTAAAATCCTGCAAATATACAGCTGACCTTGGGTAATGGAAAGAAGGTTTACCCTCTAGGTCTGTTTTGAGACAAATCACATTATAGCTTTATTTATTTTTGCATCCTTGTGTGCTTGATTCACACTGAATGAAGTAGACTCCAATGATTTGCTGCTGAAGCAGGAAGCGTCCTTCTTAGGATGCAGGAGCCAGAGCTGTCTGTCATAAAGGGTTTTAATTGCTTTCGGTGAGAACTGTCAACAATATTAAAAGCATCAATCAGTTGGACTCATGAGCTACATCGAACACGAGACTGGTTTGGTGTGATGCTAACATTAAAACAGGATCATGTCATATTGTCCAGATGAATGGCGTTATAAGAATGGAAATAGATGGTAGTGTCACCGAGAGCCTGTTACTTATGGAAAGAAAACTTTGGATATGATTGTTAAAGGGTCCTTGATTAGGATTAGATTTTTTTTTACTCTGTAGTTAGTGTATAATGTTGCTGTTTGAGCATAAAAACATCTGCAAAAGTTACGACACTCAAAGTTCAATGCAAAGGGAGATATTTCCTTTTACAGAAATCGCTTTTTAAGGACGACTACAACAAACAGCTGGTAGGGACTACAACGAGCTTCTTCCCGGAGTTGGTGACATCACAAACCCCAAAATTTACATAAACCCTGTTCCCGGGAACACGCAACTAAAGGGGAATTTGAGGCCATGTTGGGCTGCTTTAGAGAAGAGGAAGAGTTGTTGTAGTAGAGTATTGTTGCCATGCCTTCATTTTACACCGGACTGCTTCCCAAATGAGGGTCAATTCACTGGATTTGCACAAAAGATTAACATGACGGCACATGCTAGTCGATGAGTTGTATCATCTCCACAGCAACTACATAAATTTATCCACTAACCGTTCAGAAACATCCAGATGGATTCTAAAAGTTGTAACTTCTTCCTGAGTCTCTCCATCAGTGTCCGACTCCGGTTTGAACAATGTAAGGCTGAACACCGTTACTGATAATCGTCATTTTGGCTGCGTGAGATTCTCCAGCTTTGTTGTTGTTGACCAACCGACGCGCGAGCTGTTAAAGCTCCACCCACTTTTGGAAAGGGGGCCGGGAGCAGCAGCTCATTTGCATTTAAAGGAACACACACAAAAACGGCATGTTTTTGTTCACACCCAAATAGGGGCAAATTTGACAAGTTTTAATAAATGATCTGTGGGGTATTTTGAGATGAACTTCACAGACATATTCTGGGGACATCAGAGACTTATTACATCTTGTGAAAAGGGGCATAATTGGTCCTCTTTAATTTTACACAAAAAATGTCAGGTAATGACTTGCTGCATCATTTACTTTGGTTGTGTGAGGAAAACAGGGACATATGCAAATTGGACAGAATTAAAAATCTCTGAAATTAAAGTCTCGGTAAAAGACTGAAGTCAAATTTATTTTATAATAATGATATGATATTATTTTAGATATTGCATATTTAATTAGAAATTTAATTGTGCATGCTAATTTTTCCTATATTTATATTTGCATTACTTGCACCATCATGTATTGCTTAAAGTTCATCTTTAAAAACACTAATTTAATAACACTGTTAAATGTAATATTTAATCCTTAAAATGAATATTATAAATATTTTTATAATTACATAATTTATAATTATTATTATATAAAATAATATATTGTAATTATTATAATTATATTAATTCATTTTTAAACAATATTTATGAATATGTTTCATACTTTATATTGTTGTGGCAGATAAACTGACTTGTGTAACGTAGAGGGAAACTCAAAAACGAAGGAGAGCTGGATCCAAATGCAGTGAATTTTATTAACAGAATAAACAAAACAAATCAAACACAGAGAACAAAGAACCAGGAACAGAATGAGCTCACCAAACATTACATCCAAGAAGGACAATACTTGACAAGGAACATAAGAAACACTGGGGTTTAAATACACAACGGTTAATAGGCAAACAAGACCGGCTGTGAATAATCGCAGAACTAATCAACAAGAAGAACTACAAAGGACTACAAAACATAGTGCAGAACAGGAAATAACATAAGCCAGGATCTATCCCTAAACTTTACCTTTTTAGATATCTTGTTCGATTCTTACTTATTGTTTTTGCTCCTTCCAGACCTGCCACTGTTGTCAAAAGCAAAATTGATGTAAGACAAATCACAGATGTGACATTGACAGCAGCAATCAGCACCACGCTGTTCCCATGTGTAATGTGGGCACAAATCAAACTCCCTAACCTTGCCAAAGAGGGCACTGACATCAACGGCCCACACTTGATTAGTTGCATACGCAGAAGACATTCTTCTTTCGGACAACATAAGCCATAAAGTGATATTCAGTCCTCTTCAGGGCAGAATGACCTACAGTTATCCTGATTGACATTGGGAATGCTTTGGAATTCTGAGATGAAATCGCAGAGATGTGGGGAGAGCTCAAACGATTACTGTTTGACCCCCTGCAGTTTCCTTTCCTGAGGGTGATTTTGATTCCGCAAGGGAAGGTTCATTAGCATAAAGGGGAGGGGTTTGTGAGTTATTCTGAGTGTGTTTTTCAGATTACAGGAGGCACTTGCAATCATCGGGAGCTGATTTTGGCCTTCCGCACTCGGGAGTCCACAATTCACACTCTGCAAGTGACACATGCAAGTAAAAATTGGTTTTGACAAGTAAATAAAATAAAGGCCTATAACTTTATTAGGAATTGCCACATTAGGTTTTGTTTAAGTTGAAGTATGAGAACTGTAGTCTGCCCCGAGACGTGTGTGATTCAATCTTTTTTTCCTCCAGAACTTCCTGTGGTGACACACATTCCTTACATAAAGCCACCAAAATAAAAATATGAAAAGAAAAACACAATGTCTCTTCATGTTTTGGTGACACATGTAGGTTCATCTTGTGCAATACACTGCAAGTAACTTGAGAGAGTGATATTTGCTGTTTGACACTTGAACACAGACAAAATAATTTTGTTTTCATAGAAACCCAAAAAATAATTATTAATGCAAAATACACTTTCATGGCCAATAAGTTGTCAGGTGACAGAAAGTAAACATATTTGCAGTCTGATCAAATCCAAAATAACAAAGATCAGCAGGTTTTAGTCCATTTTAATCAGTATTGTGGAATATACATAAAATATACACGCATAAATTCAAAAGTCAAGAGGCATTTATTTGTCATTTGCACAATTAACGTTGGAGAAAACTGCATTGAAATGCTTGTGAGGCTCAGACATACAGTAATATTAACAGGACCATACACAAATACACACAAATCAGAGAAAAAAGGAGGAAAAATTCTGTTTTTTATTTGATTTGACTGACAGCAGCATTCACTTTCCCGACAGTGAATAATATGCACAGAATCAGACAGCTCTTAAGAAAGACATGATGGCCAACGATGGATGTTTTGTCTTGTTTATCTAAGCAGCCTAACATGAACGTACACCCTTCAGCTCTTGATATATGTGACTGACGACACCACTGGCAGCTGACAGTGTTTGTCTGATCTGTTTGTTGTTTAAGATGTTTACTTCTGTTCTGTGTGTTCAGTGTGTCTTCTCGACATTTTAGGGTCCTTGCTGACGCATGTTGAATCATCTATCTGCTTTTTTTAGTTGCTGTGGCTTAGAGATACAGTACATGTGATGTTTCTTCAACTATAATTTAAACACACACACACACACACGTTTAAACTCTCACTAGTTATCTATTATCTACTAACAGTGTCCAACATTGTATATACATGCATTACAGAAGTCATTTTTATAATTTTTTTTTGAAAATGAACATTTTCACAACAATGTCTATTATGCTACATCTCAATTTTTTTAGAATAATATGGCAGACTCTTTTGTCTCAGTTTCATAGTCAGCATGCTATAGTATATGCTTAATAAATAGTGAATTGTAGCATATGTAGCTCTCTAACAGCATTATCTATTGTGAAGGGTCATTTCATTATGGTTGTTGTAGCTCTGTGCTGAGATTTATTTTCAAGGAAGTACTGTGTATATTAATGGGTAAAGCTACAGTAACGTCTTCAGTTAGTCAACTTGAGATCCTTTCCATCTAAACTGGTTATATCTCTTAAAGTATTAGTTCACTTCTGAATTAAAATTTCCTGATAATTTACTCACCCCCATGTCATCCAAGATGTTTATGTCTTTTTTTCTTCAGTCGAAAAGAAATTATGGTTTTTGAGGAAAACATTCCAGGATTTTTCTCCATATAGTGGACTTCAATAGGATTCAATGGGTTGAAGGTCCAAATTGCAGTTTCAGTGCAGCTTCAAAGGGTTCTACACGATCCCAGATGAGGAATAAGGGTCTTATCTAGCGAAACAATTGGTCATTTTCTAAAAAAAAAAAAAAAAAAAAAATTATATACTTTTTTACCACAAATGCTTGTCTTGCACTGCTCTGTGATGCGCCACAGATTACGTAATCATGCTGGAAAGGTCATGCGTCACGTAGGCGGAACTATCCCTTTAAATTTTGCAAAAAGTGTGAAAATAATAATAATAATTTAATTGAATAATTTAAAGGTACACTATGTAACGTTTGGCCCTCTAGCGATTAAAAAACAAAACTGCATGCATTTTGCGGAAGAACATTGTTTTGGTTGTGTTTTGGCTCGGCATGACTACGGATAAATATGGTTATCCTACTGCTCATAAAAAAATTGTAACCAAGCAGATCTGGGGCACCAATGATTTCCATAGTAGGAAAAAATAATACTATGGGAGTCAGTGTTGCCCCAGATCTGCTTTGTTATAAACATTCTTCAAAATATCATCCTTTGTGTTTAGCAGAACAGAAATTTATACAGGTTCGGAACAACTTGAGTGGGAGTAAATGATGGCAGAATTTCATTTTTCATTTTTGGTTGAACTATCCCTTTAACAATTTTAACTTTATTTTAGTTTTTTCTTTACAAATCATGTAGTATATCATATCAAGCACTGACACACTTTTTACACTTTTTTTTCTTTGTACACCAACTTTTGATAAAACTGTTTTTATGTGTTTGTGATGGAAATGAAGCCTGAAATGAAAATCAGAATCAGACTGTTGTCATTTGTGTAAAACAAATGATTTTGAACACTTTATTTAGGATTTGACTGTTTTTGTGTTATTAATATTATTATCATTCAGATTTTTTTTCATAGTTTTTTATCAGTAGTAGCAGAAGTGCTTTTTAGCTATGAAATGGTTAACTGTCAACCACAAGAACATTTCCATCTTTAGGGCAGAGCAGTGGGTTTTTAAACTCTGTAGAATGAACGCAGCTCCCGCTGCAATTCCCTGACCTATATTAAAATCTCTAAGACCACAATGAATTTATTTAAAGCTCTGGAGACATTAGACTATAATTTCAAAGTCGTCAGGGGTTGAGCAAATATAGGGTAATTCTGATTTGCTGATTTATTTGTAAAGGGGCTACTTATGAAAATGCATTTTTATATCAATTTTTCAGAGTGACTCACTGGCACTCATGACACGAACACTGTTCCAAAAGGTAGACTTAAATATGCCGCCTTCTAAGATACATTCTTTTCTCCAGCTTGGCAAGGTAGCATCTGTATTCTTGCATGTATTGGGAGTCCATTCCACATGAATTATTAATATAATTAATACAGTACTGAAAAATATTGATTACAAATAATTAAAAATGTACTATTTTGCCCAATATTTGTGAGTGCTGTGTGTTTTTATGCTGGTTAGAGTATTGTGCTGCTGCTATCTTATCACAAGATGCCCAATCCTATTGAAATAAGTTGTGAGTCAAGTCTAATGTGTGCTTCGCATGAGCAGCGCTGTTTGTTGATTTCAGTTAAGATGCCTATGTAGGCAGTAGACAGCAAGGCAGCTCACTGTGTACCAGAGCCGTTGATACAATAAAGCTCTTTATATGGTGAGTTGGATTCATTTAGGAGGACCGTTTTCATATGACCATTTGCATTATACCATCTCCTTTTACCAACATGCTGTTCACAGTCTATTAAGGACTCCAGCTTCCCTCCATCTCTGTTTCAGTGCTGGGATATGGATGTTTTTCTCTATAGCCAAATACTGAAGCAGTTTTTATGCCCCAGTATATGAAGCTCCATTTTTATGGGATTATTTTTTTAGGCCGCGACTTTAACTTCAAAGAGACTCTGATCATTGCCAGAGGTTATTCCAAAACACTATTTTCCATTGGAATACTTTTCAACATTCCCTTTCTGACTGTAATTTATCACTGTTCCACCTCTCCGTGTTAATGTTTGGTTATTATATTCCAATATTTGCACTGTTGATTAAAGTGTTTTTAATACACAGTTGTCACTAACTCTTGATTTTGTGTATGCAGCTTGTGTTTCAGATATTCCACAAAGAATACCACAATATTACCATGGCGCAATGTCCAGAAACATAGTAAGCGCACAATTAGTGATTAGAAATGATTCTTCTCTGTAGATAGTAGGTATATCTTTTAGATATTATCAAATATGATCATTTTGTTGTCTCTGTGACATGATTTTTTTATATACAATTATCTCATCCTTCAGCTTTTAATTGATGTTTTTGCAAGGACAGAATGTTGTACATGAATTCTGGCATCTGATCGGACAGTATGGCAGCGGGTGTTGTGGCAGGCGGTGCTACTAAGCTGCCATGATCATGCACTGAGTATTGAAATGGGCTGCCAAGGAGCCCTGCGTCCTCGCATTAACACTTCATATGAGGCGATTTATTGTCTAATTTCATTTCCTACTTGAAACAGCAGTTGCTTTCAAGGTCATTTATTCTGTCATTATTTATTCACCCTTATGTTGTTCCTTTGCTGCTACTTCATTCTTACAAGGGTGAGTAAATAATGACAAAACATTTATTTTTGAGTGAACTATTCCTTCAGATAATCAGAAAGAGTTGTAGAATTGTGCTGTTTTATTGTTTTCAGCCACAGTTGCTGAGCAGAATATATCAGTCTTGTGAGTATATTTTCGTCAGACATGTCAGGCGATTTTAAAATGTGTCTCTTCAGAGCTTGCGTCAGCAGTTTTTTTCCCCCCTTTATACTTTCAGTATCAAATCATGTCAGATTTTACAGTAGACGCTTGATTAGAAGTCTTTAAATGACCCAACCCTGCCACAGGGCTGAACTCCCCCTGCATTTCTCTGCCACACAAACATTTGCTGACGAGGAGAAAATGTGATGATGGAATGTTCTAACGCTGTCGCCTCACATCTGAGCAAGCCAGTGATCCTCCACTGCGCATTTATTTAAATAAGTGATGTATGTATGTATGTGTGTATACATACATCATATGAATTTGGCAATAAGAAGGAATCTTAGTAATAAAAAAGTGTACCTATGACGCTTGTCACTGCTGTCTACATAGGTCACTCACTAGGTTTTGGAACAGAGCATCTGATGCGTGGGAAATGGATGTGCAGGTCAGTGACTGTGAGTCACGACTTGCCTTTTAGCAGATGCTTCTTCAAAGCAGCTTATAGCACTTTAAATGAGTCTCGACCCATTTGACCCCAAAGAATCATGACAGATATTGCTCAGATTGCACTCGAGTCTGTCGTCATCAGTTTGAGACTAAAGTTCAGATTAGTTGTAGAGCATGATAGTATGCATACATAGTGATGTTCTTAGTGACAGGAATCCTATCACAAAACATTTGCTTAGCACAGCAGTGTTGTTATTCGTTTCACATGTGAAAGTGGGTGTTTACATAATGTCTTAAATTCACAGCACAAACAAAAACTAATTAAAGCTGCAATATGTAAGATTTTTGCTGTAAAATATTCAAAAACCACTGGGCCAGTGTTATATATTTTGTTCAGTTGAGTACTTACAGTATCCCAAATGATTCCAACTATTTGTAAATCGTGAGAAAATTGCTATTTTAGGGACGTGTGAGTGAGTCGCCTGTCAATGGCGTCAAATCTGCGTTACCCTCGGTTTCTGGTTTTATTTTGTAGAAACCATGGAAACACCAAAGACGCTTTAATATATTACATGTTTTTTTAGACAAGGGAACATCTGTTTTGATACATTTATAGACAGAAAACTAATCATTGTTATATAGCTAGCTCAACACATTTTGTCTTATTGTTTAAATCTGATTTTCTTGATTTTTTTTTTTTTTTTGCGAGTACCATGCTTTACCATGCCTCAGAGAAAAACACTATTTTGTCAAGTAACTAACATAGCATGATAAGATGGAGCTTTATTTTTAGTAACAGTAAGAATTTTCTCCATCATACAATACGTTTTAAAATTAATTGCAAGCCATTTATCAACACAAGCCACTCAGCATTTATTAATATGATATTCTAAAATCGATCTATCTTACTGCAGTGTGCAACAAGTGTCTCACATCAGCCACCGAGCGAATGCACAGAGTAACGTTATAACATTTTCAACACACTCAAATGTATCTAATATGATAAACAGAGCTGTGTTACCTCATACTCATGACCGGAAAAGCGGAAGCGGCGCCGGCGACTGTGACATAATAAAAGTTCCGCTGCTCCGGAGGCGTGTTGCAATCTCTCCAGCGGGCTCGTTCAGCTCCCACAACACTCGGTCCTGCTCTGCTTCATACTACAGTAACGTTAATAATCTCATCCATGAACATGATTTCTGCCCGAGTCCTATCCCAATTCTTTTCCACCGGCTGTGAGGTGAAGACCACATGTCCCAAGATTCCTCGCTCAAACTTGGCGTCATCAAGCTACGCCTTTGTTTTGAATAGGCGACCTCTAACGGACGAAAAACTACCTATTGCACCTTTAACTGTATGGCTTTGAGAAAAGGATGGAAAATGGTTATGAAAATTTAATTATATTATGTTTTTGGTGGAAAATAACTGTTTCTAACATTATAAGTTGACTTTGTAATAAAATAATCATTTTATTAATTTATAAAATATTTCTTTTTGTGTGTGTATATATATGTATTTATGGCATTCAAAAGTTTGGGGTCATTAAGATTTTTAAAATGTTTTTGAAATGAGTCTCTTATGCTCACCAAGGCTGCATTTATTTGATTAAAAATACAGTAAAAAAAAAAGTTAATATAGTGAAATATTATTACAATGTTTAAATACCTGTTTCTATTTTACTATATTTTAAAATGTAATTTTCAGCATCATTACTCCAGTCTTCAGTGTCACATGATCCTTCAGAAATCATTCTAATATGCTAATTTGCTGCTCAAGAAACATTTCTTATTATTATTATCAATGTTGAAAACAGTTGTGCTTAATATTTTTGTGGAAACAATGAAACATTTTTATTAGGATTCTTTGAATACAAAGTTCCTGAAGCAGCGACATGTTTCTCTGACCATCCCTCCAGCTGTGGATAGAGGATGAGGAGTTTCTGTCAGACAGCTGGAGACGCAGCAGACGGCAGACTGTTTCCTGTAACCCCAGAAGCCTCTGCATGAGACCAGAGCGCCTGCTTCATTTTCCTGTTAGCATCGCTGCGTGTCTGAACCCATGCTTCAGGTCCTGTGAACAAAGACACTGTTTTCACAACTTCTAATAAGCCTTGGCAAATGCACAGCTTTTCACTTGCATATAGATTAGGGAAGCATGATTTACAGCTAGAAGCTAAAAAAGGGCAAAAGTAATTGTATCTTAAAAGTGCTGTATTTGGAGTTTAAAGGGGTCATACTTTTTTCCCCTGAGGTCCACTTATAAAGTTTTTTTCAGTCATAATTCATTTTTCACCCTCTCGCTTACCTTTAAAATTAAATAGGATGTTTTTTTTTTTTGGTTTTTTTTGCTGCTGAGCCTTTCGCGCTTCTTTATAAACACAATTGAGTAACAGCACTTTTCTGCACTCACACACGGGCTGCAGGTTTAATGTGAACTTCAGTATAGTTTTTAATTGCCTCATCCATTATGAACAGCTTCTTTGCAAGCTGCATTTCATTCTGACAGATTCACAAAAAAGAAAGTTGTGGAAATACTGTTGTGAAACCTGTTTTGCAATTCACTTTCAGTATGTGCTCTTTTTGGACTGGAGACGAAGTTTTCAGTTCTGAAAGTTAAACTACACTGTAAAAAATGATTGTGATTTTAACAGTAAAAAGACTGTAAAAATGCTACAGTGAAAAACAGTTAATTGGTTTACAGAAAGTTTCCGCACTATATACGGTGAATAACTGTAATAGATCTAACGGTAAATTTAATGTAATTTTACGGTAAAATACCATTAAATTTACAGTTTTTGGAAGTGAAAAATAACAAGTCATTGTATAATTTACAGTGAAAAAACGTAAATTAACATTCCCACAATTCCCTGCGTGACACTTCATATTTAATGTATTTTCGTTGAAATAACTTTCTTAGTTTTTTCTAATCAGTTATGTACATTAGGGTTTTATGTTACATCTAATGTTGTTAAATTAATGTTTATTGCATTTTTAAAATTGCATGTGTGTTACCATGATGGTGTTTAGTGTTTGTGTGAATGACACTGTGTGCACCTTCTATATATTAATATTCTCAACTTTTAGAAAAGCTACTTGTGATGAACTTTGATTCATCATGTGACTCTCATCACCACTGTGATTGGTGGTTGTCAGTGTATTACAATGGTACAAAACAGATATTAGTACTTCAATAGGTTGGTAAATTAGCATTATATCAGTTAGTGAAATATGGGTATTTACTGTTAATTTACAGTGTGTAAAATAAACAGTTATGAACCGTAATTATTACAATATAAACCTTTAAGTTATACAGTTTTGAACTGTAAAATAGACAGTAAACTAAGTGCTGTCCCGTAAAACCTAAAACGGTGCTACCGTATTTTTAAGGTAAAGTTCTAGCAACAGCTATCTTTTTTTTTTTTTACAGGGATTTTTTTTACAGTGTATGTTTTCAGTACAATTACCCTTTTTTTTATATATATATATATATATAGTCAGCATGAAAAAGAAGTTGCGATAGACTTTTCTTCCCTAAAGTGACGCATATCCGAGTGAAACGGCTTCTCGAACGAAAAAATGTAGGGTGAGACTTTATTTTGTTCATCAGAAATTGATTGGATGGTTGTGGTTTGCTATTGGTCGATCTCATGCGAGTGACAGGTTGTCCCGCCCTCACAGCAGTAAATGCGTTGTCAGAGAAGAGAAGTCGCTGCAAGAGGGAGGGGAAGTTATTTGGATTAAAGATTTGGATTAAAGGCACATGAATATTGATACGCACAGATAAATAATTTATAATAAATCCTCCAATATTCCATAAAAAAAAGAATTTTGAATTCATGATGACTTTAAACATTTTAAGGTAGATGTAATCCTCATGATATGACCTCTTTAATAAGTCAGATCACGATCATGTCACGTATTGTAATTGTCATGCGCTTGGAATGTCCTTGTGTCAGACCGAGAAGCTTCACATGTCCATGGCACATGTCAATGTCATGTCAGGAATAAAACTGTCCTCATGAACCCCACGATGTCCTCCAGCTGCACTGAAGCAACTGTCAATGATTCCTGACAGAGCTGCCCACTGCTATGACAATAAAACCTTTATATTTGTTGTTTTCTCACTGGTTCTTCACAACTCCTTTAAAGGGGTCCTATTATGCTTTTTTACATTTTCAACTTAGTGTGTAATGTTGCTTTTTGAGCATGAAAAAGGTCTGCAAAGTTACAAAGCACAAAGTCCACTTCAAAGGGAGGTACTGTCTCTATCAGCAAGCACTGTTTCTGAACTCCCTGAAATGCTGTGATTGTTGCTTCCGAGTACAAGCACGTCACAGTCTTCCTCATTTAAATAATTTCCACCCAAGACAAACTCACAAAAAGGCCTGTTGAGGCCTGTTGAAACTTGCTGTTATAGTAAGGGGCATAACATTTCTGAAACATGCTTGGAGTGATTGACCAATCACAACTCAACTCAGAATATTCCCTTAATGTGAATGCATAAGGGAATACATGTCTTTATTCTTATAACATTGTATGTACAGCACTCATACAGGTCTGAAATTGGAATGTTTTGCATCTGCGCTCAGAGATTGTTTTCTGTAATCAGAAAGACTCAATTATAGATAGCACTTATCACCTGCACTAAATGCTCGTGCTGCCCTTTAAATGCGCTCTAATGAGTTTTATTCATCCTTTAATGTCACTGATAATATTGATCTGAACCAGCGGTGGTTTAATAACAGCCCACAAACAGTCCGCTTCTCTTGTACGCTTGTGTTTATAAACCAAGGTCAATGCTGTCCGCTGTAAACAGATGAGAAAATGACTAATAGATTAGGGGAGAATGAAATGCCAGGAGATGAGTTGAAAATCGAACTGCTTCATTTCTAAACTCGCTGGTACTTCTTCAGGGACGCGGCTGGTAGTTAATTGTCTCTTATGTAATACATTGGACCACGTGTTCACTGGCATTTAGATGTGAGAATGTGTGATGAATGTTCAATGCATCCTATAGATTAAATATAAAGGGGAATTTTATGAAGAATCAAGTTTTCTGTCATTTTTTGCTATCCTGTGAAAACATACTGTAGATCGAAAAATGGCTACATTTCTTACAGTATTTATTAGTATTTGTTAATGTTAGTTAATAAAAATACAATCGTTCATTGTTTGTTCATGTTAGTTCACATTGCATTAACTAATGTTAACAAATACAACTTTTGATTTTGAAAATGCATTAGAAAATGTTGAAATTAACATTAAAGGATTAGTTTACTTTCAAATGAAAATTACCCCAAGCTTTACTCACCCTCAAGCCATCCAAGGTGTATATGACTTTCTTCTTTCTGATGAACACAATCGGAGATATATTAATAAATATCCTCACGCATCTGAGCTTTATAATGGCAGTGAACAGGGTTCACAAGTATGAGCTGAAGAAAGTGCCTCCATCCACATTCATCCATCATAAACGTGTACTCCACACGGCTCTGGGAGGTTAATATAGGCCTTCTGAAGCAAAACGATGCGTTTGTGTAAAAAAAAAAATCCATATTAAACAAGTTATGATGTAAAATATCTAGCTTCCGCCAGACCGCCTTCCGTATTCAATGTACGAATAAGAAAAAGAAAGTCATATACACCTAGGATGGCTTGAAGGTGAGTAAAGATTGGGGTAATTTTCATTTGAAAGTGAACTAATCCTTTAACTACACTGTAAACCCTAACGCTCAAAATAATTAATTGGTTTGAGTAGGACAAACTTAAATTAAACAAATTAGTTAAGTCAAATTAACTATATTGAGTATTTAGCACTTTCTTTTTCTTTCGAGTTCACAGAACTGATATATTTTAAGTAAACTGAACTGTTTCATTGCTGTAAGTTTTATGAACTCATTTCTTTTAATTTAGACGAACTTAAGTTTAACTGAAATTGGGCTGAGATTTCTGTTTCCCAGCATGTTTTGCCCATGGCACTCGAAAGTGAGAGTAAATGCTAAAATTGAGTGTTATATAATGTTTTTTGTGCGAGATTAATGTTAAGTGGGAGATTCAGTAGTTATTAATGTTTTGTTATGCTAATTTAGAAGAGTTTCTGTTAATATGGGTTTTTGGAGAGTTACCATCATGGTGACAAGTGGTGCATACGGCTTGGTTTGAGAGCAGTATGTTAAATGTTTTATATTGCTGTACTCATTCAGCAAGCGCTATACCATACTATTGCAAGTTTAACAAATTAGCAAGTTAGCATTTTCTGTACTATCTAGTTATATCTAGCTAAGTTTCCACTAATAAAAATGTTTACGTTGAGATTACATGATAATTTTAAGTTAAATGTATGAATTAGTTTACTCAGATATTTCAATTTAAGAACAATAAAAATGTTTGAGTACAAAATAAAAATCTGCTAGTCCTGCTTACTTAAACTTTGAATTTCTAAAATTTTGATGTAACCGATTGCCATTTTTTGAGTTTTGCCAACTTATTCGGGTTAAATGCTGTAGAAGTATTGTTCGTTCTTAGTTCATGCTAACTAAATTAGTCACTATTAATACTTATAAGCACATGACCACATTATGGACCCTTTTTTCCATATGTTGTTCTGTATGCATTTCTTATTTCTGTGGAACAGAAAAGATTTTTTTTTTTTTTTTTTTTTTGACCATTCAGTGGAAATCAATGGGCTTTAATGTTGTTTGGTTCTCAGTGTTCTGCTTTTATGTTCCGCACAACAAAGTGCATGCAGGTTTGGAGTGACATGAGTGTAAGCAAATGATGACAAAATTTTCATTTTTTGGGTGGACTATCCTTTTAAAGGCAAAGTCCATAAAATAATAACAAAATAAAAAGAAGCCTGTTGCAGGCTGTAGCATCCAAACACAACATTGTGAGCACTGCTTGCATAAGCGTTATATAAGTCAAGATTGATGCAGAAAACCATTAGAGATGATAAGAAGAATGATTCGCACAGCTTGATATGATTACACTGATTATTCCGCAGTCTTTGCCGCTCAAGGTAGATGTCTGTGCATCCGCCGAAGCTTGATAAATGCTGTTCTGTTTCACCTTCAGCTCAGTAAGGCATGCTGGCCTCGAGGCGGCCCGAGGAATCAGTGAACCCAGAATAAGCGTGAGATGGCGGAGCTGTTCTGACTTCCTGGTGGTTCACTGGAGCTCTCAGTGGCTGCTGTGGCGAATGGAAAGTGACATGAGACAACCACAGGCGCTGCTGGGCCATGCTGATGTGACACAGCTCATTATATGGCCTCGCCGAGACTTCCCCGCCAGCTGCGGCATGTATTTTTAGTCTATAAGGCCAAGCAAACTGCTGTGTGCCATGGTAGATGGGCACAATTATGTAGCGTTGATTCAGAGATCTTTCAAGTTGTATTGTCATTTCTGAACCAATTGGAAATGCAAAAATAATGATTGTTTTTAAACACCTACTGCCCCGCCCACCATTGGTTGAGCCAAAAGCCAGGTCGTAGGGGTGTGCGATATTGAGAAATGTTGATATCTGGATATTTTCTAGGATTTTGTCAATGATGATAATTAGACGATGTTTTGTAAGTGTGTTTTGTGCTGGTGCCTTGACTAGTTTAGGGCTGTCATTCATTCAACTGATTCATTCAAATGGCTGATTCATTCAGGAATGAAGCAAGTGAGTCATTGATTTGACCAAAAACGCTGATTCATTCAGAAACAAAACACCACTGTGTGTTTCTCAGAGATGCACAACTGTTCTGCAGCTTTGTTTGGAACTATTTCTGTTGGTGAAATAGAAAATATTGTGTCTAAAATAATAATAATAAATAATAATTCCTTACATTTATATAGCACTTTTCTGGGTACTCAGAGTGCTTTACATACGGAAGGGGGGATCTCCTCAACCACCACCAATGTGCAGCATCCACCTGGATGATGCGACGGCAGCCATATTGCGCCAGAACGCAACTCACAATATAACTTGTTTATTAAAGGGTTAGTTCACCCAAAAATGAAAATTTTGTCATTGATTACTCACCCTCATGTCGTTCTACATCTGTAAGACCTTCGCTCATCTTCGGAACAAAAATTAAGATATTTTTAATGAAATCCGAGAAGTTTCTGTCCCTCCATAGAGATCCAACGCAACTACTGCTTTCAAGGTCCAGAAAGGTAGTAAAGACATCATTAAAGTAATCCATGTGACTCCAGTGGTTTAAAGGGATAGTTCACCCAAAAATGAAAATTTGATGTTTATCTGCTTACCCCCAGGGCATCCAAGATGTAGGTGACTTTGTTTCTTCAGTAGAACACAAATGATGATTTTTAACTCCAACCGTTGCGGTCTGTCAGTCGTATAATGCTTGTCAATGGGAACTCCATCTATAACGACACATTGATGTCCTAAGACACGAAATGATCGGTTTGTGCAAGAAACCGAACAGTATTTATATCATTTTTCACCTCTAAAACACCACTATGTCCAACTGCCTTGAGCATCCGGTTGGTGAGGTCTGAAAACTCGTTCTGATGACGGAAGTGATGTCTCGCGCTTATACTTCAATGAGTGCGAGACATCACTTCCGTTGTCAGAGCTGTCCGTTGTCCGTTGTCTTGGATGCCCTGGGGGTAAGCAGATAAACATCAAATATTCATTTTTGGGTGAACTATCCCTTTAACCTCAATTTAATGATTGACGCGAGTGCTTTGTTTGCACAAAAAAAAAAAAAATGTACCACTATATTTACAAAATAATATCCAAAGCGTGTTCTTCATGAACACAACACACATGCGTCGTGATGCTCTCTTGAACGCATTACAGATCAATATTTTCGTAAATAAAGTAGTAAATAATGTTTTTTTTGTGCAAACAAAGCACTCACGTCGCTTCATAAAATTGATGTTAAACCACTGGAGTCACATGGAGTGCTTTAATGATGTCTTTACTTCTGTACCTTTCTGGACCTTGAAAGTGGTAGTTGCGTTGGATCTCTATGGAGGGACAGAAAGCTCTCAGATTTCATTAAAAATATCTTAATGTGTGTTCCGAAGATGAATCCTTACGGATGTGGAACAACATGAGGGTAATTAATGAAAGAATTTTCATTTTTGGGTGAACTAACCCTTTAAACTGTTGTATAAAATATCACATTTGCAATTGTGCTGATATTAGGGAAAACAGCATGTTTGCTTGTGTGATATTGCTTAACAGTATCATAAAAATATAAAACAAAAATAAAAATAATACATTTTTGCTTCCATATATTGAATTTTGGGGGCATTCTGACTCATTCTACTAGGCTACATCATGCAGTCTCAATGTGAAGTCTCATATCACACACCCCTACTGGACTACTGAATATATTTTGGCCGGTTAGCATGGCCTCCGACTGTTTGAGGTCATTGCTACACAATCTTAACCTAAAAAGAGCATCTTCCTCCATTTTTGGCCTGTAGTTATGTATTTGAGCCATGCCATTTGGCTCAAATACATAACTACAACCTGCCAATTCATCCCATTTGTGATCAGATTTAGGACATCCAGCTTACTATGACCAACAATACAGCCATTTGGCAGCTGGTCAGTGTGTGTTCTGGACGTTGTCCGTGTGAATGCCCTCATGTTTATAGAAATCTCACAGCCAACTGAAAGCTGCTTGTCCTTGTCAGAGGACATGTCTGATGCTTTAAATCAAACTTGCGCCTTTGCCATCGCTGGGTTACATAATAAATAACAGCTACTTTTAGGTTGAGGAGCCTGAGGACAGCTGAGCAGCTGTAATAATCATGAAAGGTCATTCAGCGCTGTAGAGCTCACATCCTCTGGACCACAGATAGAATTGGCCAAGAACAGCCCACAGGAAGAATGAGTTAAGGACCGTTCACACTGACTGTGAATTTTTTTTTTTTAATCACTGGAAGTTGTCAAAGTTGTTGGTCGTAGTAAACATTTCGCCCACTGGATGCCACAACGTTATTGGTGGGCTTCACAAATAACCATTGCAATTGACCATCTGACCTTTAGAAACATGTTGGAAACAAGTAGTGGTTTGACAACAACTGCAGTGTATTATTGGTGCAAGATTTTATCTCCCTTAATCCCCAAAGCAATTCTATTGGCTGGAAGAACTTTTAATGAGTAATTTACTTGATTATAAATCCCACAAAATCGCTTCAGTGTCATTTTAGCATTACTTATATACTATTGTAGTATTTATTGATATTTTGAATTAGCTTTTATTTTTATATTTTTAGTTTATTTTAATTTTAGTTTGTTTTATTAAATTTGTAATGTGATTTTGACATTTTTATTAGTTTTTGCTTTTTTAAATATTTCTATTTTAGCTATTTTCAAAGCTTTATTTAAGCTCAGTTTTAATCATTTTAGCACTTACTTAATAATATTTATATATTTATAGTAATATTTATACATTTATTTCAGCAAAATTATTTTTAATAGTTTTAGTTAACGATAATAACAAAGAATCGCTTTATATGTGTAGTAATATGTAAAATATGTAAATATGCCAATTAAATTATCAAATATCATAAGTAAACCAAAGATATAAAATACTTTTTTTTTTTTTTAATTACATTTTTTTCAACAAACAAAAGTATGAAAACATGAAAACACATACCAATCCACCTACCCACCCTCCCTCCCCTTCCACCCAACTTAACCCCGCGGTCTCTTTACAATGGGGTACATAATGCATAGAAATGTTAACAGAAAAACCTTGTTTTATGGAATCATAAAACAAGAATTTAAAATAAATAAATAAATAAATAAAATACAATTTTTAATAAAAAATTTTTTTTTCTTTTTTCAGTTAGCTGGCAAGCTTTGCATACCTCAAACTGATTAGTCTAAAATTTGAACGCATACTTTGAGCTAGCTGTATATGCAACCACTGTTTATTGGTAGTATTTACAATTTGTAGCTACCACTGTTACAAAAGTAAAACCCAGAAAGGCTGTTTTGACCATCTACAAGATATCCCAATAACACATTTAGCAATGTGTGTTTGTCACTGGACGATCAATAGGCACGGGCGGACTGCGGGCCCAATAGCCAAGACTATTACGACTCAGTTTTATACTCATTGATAGGCTGCTTTCAAACAGTCCCATGCTTATTTGTGTTCACGTTCTGTAGCACTGTAAACCCGAATAGGTTGGCAAAACTCAAAAAAATTGAGGCAATCATAAATTCAAAGTTTAAGCAAGCAGACCTGGCAGATTTTTATTTTGTACTCATACATTTTAATTATTTTTAACTTGAAATGTTTGAGTACACTAATTCATACATTAAACTTTTTTATTAGTGTAAACTTAGCTAGCTATAACAAGCTAAATCAGAAAATGCTAATTTGCTAATTTGCTAACATGTTAACAATAGTATGGTAAAGCACTTGCTGAATGAGTACATATAAAGCATTTAGCATACTTGCTCTAAATCCAAGCCACATGCAACACTTGTCACCATGATGGTAACTCTCCAAAAACCCACATTGAAACTCTTCTAAATTAGCATAACAAAACATGAATCACTACAAAATCTCCCTCTTAACATTAATCTTGCACAAAAATACATTATATAACACTTAATTTTAGCATTTACTCTCTCTTTCGAGTGCCATGGGCAAAGCATGCTGGGAAATAGAAATCCCAGCCCAGATTCAGTTAAACTTTAGTTCGTCTAAATTAAAAGAAATAAGGTCATAAAACTCAAAACAATGAAACAGTTCAGTTTACTTATAATATATTAGTTCTATGAACTTGAAAGAAAAAGAAAGTGCTAAATACTCATACAAGTTAATTTGACTGAACTAATTTGTTTGATTTGAGTTTGTCCTACTCAAACCAGTTAATTATTTTGAGCGTTAGGGTTTACAGTGAGTCTGAATGGAAAAATTTGAATGGAAAAGTTTTTTTAATGCTGCTAAGAGGACCAACGGCCATGTATACATTGCAGAGTTTCAGGAGAGACAACCGCATTTAAATGCAGAGTGAATCCGCTAAAATATCCCGGATATTATAAAGGCTCAAATTTGGCTATATGTTCTTTTCATTTATGGAGACCTAAGCATCTGTATACTATGGTGTGATTTTTGCGCATTTGTTCAAAATAGCCTGTATGAGCAGATTGTTGCATGATGTAGGCAAAAATTTTGTACGGATGTACGGATGCACATTCTCATATTTGTTTCTGATAATTATTACCATGTTGGGCTGCATGTCTATTTTTCTTAAATGCATCAACTCCGAATGCCTAATGTTGGTTTGATTGCTTGTGTTACATTAGAAAATAAATCATTTTTGTCCACCTGATGTAGTAGATTTAATGCAGGTGAGGTTCGGGTCTCAGTCTTTGTCAAACGGGCTGGGTCGAGTAAGGAATTAAATTAGTGCTGCTGTTGGATATTGGGTCGGGTGTTCTGTTAAGTACTGTGGGTGTGGGTTTACCAAACAGGACTTGTGTAGTGAATGGTTGACATTAGTCAAATGGCTGAAGTCAATTTATACTTAATGAACAATGCAATATGATGAGGACAGCTTTGTTGCACTATTTATGAATATAGGGAAAGTTGGATGCGATTTGAGAGCACAGACTTATTTTGTTCTGTTCATGCACAAAGCTATCGTTTTGCTTTAGAAGACTTGAAATATAGTGCACAAGTTGTATAGACCACTTTAATTATACTCTTATGATGGTTGTCTTTTTGGATTTTGACAGATCCTGCACACTATGCTGATAATGCGTCATCATGCAAAATTTCATCTTTTGTGTTACTTGAAAGAAAGTCCTAGAAGTTTGAAACAACAAAGTAAATGATGACAACATGCTCATTTTTTGGATGAACTGTCCCTTTAATGCTTAATTACATCTCTGACATTTAGAAATTCTGAGTCACACTGATGCAGCAGGTGCGTCATTAGCCTCATGAGTTACATCATTACTAAAAACATCTTTAATATGTTCTCCCAAAAACAACATGCTTTTCCAAACTCTGATGCTACCTGTATATGAACCCATTGGCCTCCTCAGACTGTTAATTAGCTGTTGACAGTTCAGTGATTCCTGCTAATGAAGATCCATGTCTTTGTCTCTGCTGTGCCGCAGTCAGGAATGGTGTGAAGTCGTGGCATCACGTGAAAAGCTTCACAGCCTGAGAAACCGAGAGGAAATCCGTAAATGTGATGTCTTCGTGAGAGCTTCGCGTGCTTGTGGTGTATAGAGCATCATGGGAGTCTGCTACACCTCACCTCACAGGCTCTTTCGTTACTCATATATACAGATGCACGTTTCTTATAGATGTCACGAGGATGTGAACAATGTCCCATGAATTGCCGCTGGGCATGAGCTGTCTTTAATGTCAGCTGTGTGAAGTGATTTCTGAGCCAGATTCTTGCTGAGCTGTATCTTAGCAGGCTGTTGTTCAGAAAGAGAGAGAGAGAGAGAGAGATTGAAAGTGAATGGAAAAAGAGAGAAAGAGAGATCAGTCTTTTTTACTCTAGCTCACTGTTTCCTCCCTCAAGGCTAAAAACCTCCAAACCCTCCATCTGGGTCAGTTGCAGTGGCCGAGATGGTTTTTGATGTGTGAGAAATAATTTAGCACCTACAGCGCACACGTTTTTCTCTATAGCCTCATATATGAAACATTCAAAATGACATGAAAAAAAAAGTGTGATTATTACCCTTGGCTGCTAATAATGCATATCGCAAGTCTGGCTCAATAGAAACATCGTGTCAGCCTTCTCCTTTCTGTCTCAACTAATGATTTTAAATATGTCTGATTTATTTGTCATTTTGAAAACTAATTTATTAATTTATTAGTTGTTACATTTCACTACATTATTAAATGACAAATAAATAGATGTTTAAAACATTATTTAATTCAGTTTGAAAAGTGATTTGTTACATTTAAGTACATCTTTAAATGTGAATTAAAACTGTTTGACATCTTTTTACTTTTTACACACACAGACACACACACATATATATGAAGAGTTTAGTTCCAAAACGCTATAACTCCATTTTGATTAATTTGAGTAAAAATGTGTTTTCTTTACCAAGAAAGTGGCAAGATGAAAACCACTATTTTCTGTTTCAAACTTTCACATAGCGTCTTTTGGTTATAAAAGCATTAAAAATTCAAATCTACATTTTGATTTTAAAAGGTTTATTATAAAAATGGATTATTTTTTTCCCAAAATGCAATAAATCCATGGCAGGTTTTTTTTTTTTTTCAAAATGCAATTAATCCATCAATATAAAAGTTATTTTTCATATTGAAAATACACAACAAAGTAAGTTGATTCACATATATGACAGCCTCTGAACTTTGCCAATACTAATCTTATATACAGGCATTTTACTAAAAATACATTCAGCCGTCGCTCCCAAAATGAATTCAGCGGGGTCATCTTGTTAATGTTATAAATGAATTATGTCTCCGTTTGTCATTACCGATTAAAGAGTATCTGGCGCCACCGCACGGTTAAAATAAACACATTTGCCGAGTACATTGGTATTAAAAATGGCTTTTAAAAACTGTCCATGATTCAGTTTTGGGGACCGTGACAGAAGTTTGATGCTGTCGTGGAACAAGCAACAGCCGGCATTTTTCCTCCTCCCGACTCGAGTGCCTCATCTTCTTAATCTCCTCACGTAAATGATTACATTTCGATGACTTGCATTTCTTCCCCACCGCAGAAACCATCAATGCCGTCAAAATTATTCATTTTTCTGTTTTTGATGATCACAAAGTACAAAGCAGATAAGGAAAACTAGGATGCTGGGTGTATTCAGAGCGCCGCCATTACTGTTTACAGTGCGTGGAATGGTGCGCTGTGATTGGTTGAGCGGATATATCGCATTCTGCAGAGAAAGGGGACTGGTGTTTGTCGCGTTTTGGAAAGAAAGGGAGAAAACATGACAGAATAACACGACGGATATCGCATTTTGCGCAAAATTAATAAATGACTTTTCAATACCGTCCAGATACAATACTGATTTTGGCGAAAACTCATTTTTTTTGAAAATGTCGTTTATCACGTTTTGGAACCAAAATCTTCATATACATATAGCTTGTCAGATTTGCCCCTATTTGGGTGTGAGCAAAAACACGCCATTTTTGTGTGTGTCCCTTTAAATGCAAATGAGCTGCTGCTCCCAGCCCCCTTTCCAGAAGAGGGCGGAGCTTTAACAGCTCACGCTTCAGTTGCTCAACAACAACAAAGCTGGAGAATCTCACGCAGACAAAATGATGATTGTCAGTAACGGTGTTCAGCCTTACATTGTCCAAACCGGAGTCGGACACTAATGGAGAGTTGTAGTTTCTACCAGCCATTTGTTGTAGTCCTTAAAAAGCGATTTATGTAAAAGAAAATATCTCCCTTTGCATTGAACTTGCATTGAAAAAGTGAAATCATAATCAAGGACCCCTTTAAAATATATATGTGTGCAGATAAAGGATGCAGAAAAATGCAGAAAAAGGCATTCAAGAACCATTGATAGACCCTAATGCCATGAAAATTGAATCATTAACAAATCATTTGTTTTCTTATCTGGGTCTTGAAGCATTTGTGCGCTTTCACCCCTTCTTTGCATTATTTTTTGTTTTTGTCCTTTATCTAAGCCTGTTTTTCACCCCCTGCTGGTCAGTTGGTCCCCAGTCGTCTTTAATGAAAAGACCCGGTCAGCTTTAGCTCCAGCCGATACATCACCTAGACACGGGATAGGAGAGGGACGCCTCTGACAGCAACACACAGCTATCAACCTCATGGTGAGGGCAAGAAAAGACCAAATTTCAATTTACTGCCTGTGAAAATGTAATCTACTCATACTGGGAGCTTGAAAGAGGTTGGTGGACTTTCTGCCGGAGGACAACACAGACACTTTGTCACAATAACACATGGCCAGAGAAAAACAAAAAGCAGGCTTTCATGTAAGGCTTTTTACTCTTTACATCCTAATTTATGCTTTTAAAATAGCTCTTTATATCTGTTATATACTGTATATTTTTAGCCTTATTGATGATATTCAATATACTTTTTGATACTAATATTAATATTAGTATTAGTATCATTAGGATTTTTTGATAAATGGAAAGTTCAAAAGAACAGCATTCTTTTGAAATAGCAATTTGTAATAGCAATCTGTTGAAATAGAAATATACTGCCACATTTGATCAATTTAATTCAACCTTGCTGAATAAAAATATTAATTTCTTTTAAAAAACATCTTATTGACCCAACTTTTGAAAGTTAGTGTATATATGTCCCTATAAAAATCCATTTTTATCTATATACTGTATTTTTTTACTAAAATATTATAATATATGTAAAATACAAGAGACTTCCAGGCATACTTTTGAGTGATGTAGTAAACAAACAGTTGAATCAGTTTCATTGAAACAAACAGTTTGGGCTAATTTACATTAACAAATCGAACTCCAGCACGTTTTCAGAATAAACTTTAAATCAGAGATTTATTACAAGTATTAAAGGTCAAGCCATAATTCATAATGCAAGTACGTGTTGTATATTCAGCTTGGCCATGGCTCTATAGTGCATTACTGCTGTGTTTTTACAGTCAGTTTTCTCTTTAAGGTAAAAAATCTAGTTATATCCTGCCCCGGTGCTGTTTTCATTATTGTAATTGGCTTGACACTATTAGTTGTGAGTCCCATTTGAATTGTGTTGTGGGTTTTCTTTTTATTACTGCTTCACTCTGGTGTGGTTTATTTTTGGCTCCAGACCACAGACAGCACCCTGCCATAAATATAAGCCGGCATTATTTGTATTCTGCACCACGGTTGGTAAGCCATCTCAGAGCAGGTCTATTTTTCAACCTCAGCCTAGAAATATCATCCCGCGCCACCCACTGCAAACAGGACAGAATACAGATGTGCCCGAACGGCCCATTTATTATTCAGATATATCTGAGCTTCATATAGGCCACTTTCCATGAATATGGCACACTTTTTTAAGCTTTAGAGTAAAAAAAAAAAACGTTTGTTTTGTTTTTTGTAATGAGAATGATGAGATTTATCTAGTAAAAATGATCCTAACATGACAAGCAGCAAGTTTTAAACGCATCAAATGTCTGTATACCCATTAAAATGGTGATTTTGGCTTGTACTACATCACAAACTGTTGGTTACTTTTCGGTAGCTTTAACTACAGCATTAAACGCTGATTTGTTTTTCTTTCTTATAGGTTTTTAGCTCCATTGTATGTTTAAAAATGCTCTAGCTCTAATGTTGTTGATGGTTGTATGCTGTCAGGGGTATTTGTGAGCACCTGAAGTGATTTGTTTTGTGTGTTTTTTGGGATCTGGGTTACTGTTAACCCCAGGTGTTTAGCCATCAGCAGTAAGAATGTGTGTATTGTGCTGTGGCATTTATATGTGTGTGCGTATACTGTATATGTGTGTTTTCCTCTTTTACAATCTACAGTATATCCATCATATATATGTTGACCGTCACATAGAGGGCAGCTATTTGTGACTCGTTTTATGATGCGGTGAATTTTCACGGATGAAATTTTGCAAATGTGACTGCACCTTTATTCTGAAGACATTAAATCATAGGCTCTGTCGTAAAACCTAATGAGCTGCCCATGTAGACAGCATTTTAGAGAATTTGTTCCTGTTGCAACGACATAGGCAGCATGATTATGCTCTTTTTTAAGGCATGCATATTTCATGAAGGCATTACCTTAAATTCCCCCTTTTATGCTTTTTCGGATATTACCTTTCATGTACTGTGTTATATAGCTGCTTGTGAAGGTAAAAGGTCTGCAAAGTTTCGAAGGTCAAAGTGCCTCATAAATAGCGTTATTGTCTCCCAAAAGAGAGAACTGATTTTGAACTACCTAAAAGAAGTCGTCAGTAATTCCAGTCTTAAGCCACGGTCACACAACACTCTAAATAATGCTGGGTTAAAAACAACCCAAGTTGGGTTTAAAATGCGAATGGGTTGTTTTAACTCAGCGGTTGAGTTAAATGTTTGCCCAACGTGCTGGGCAGTTTAATTTAACCCAACTATTGTTTAAAAATGACTATAAAATGAACCCAAAATAGGTTGGAAATTAAAAATCAGACACATAATTACTAGAGGCAACAATAATAATCAAAAGGTGAACATTTATTAATAAGCAATTTAATAAATGTTTATTGTTTAATAATTATTCATTAAACTTATTAATAAATGTTCATTTATTAAACATATTAATAAATACTTTGGGTTCATTTTAAGCAAGCAATACAGTAATTTTTAGACAATAGTTGAGTTAAATAAAACCACCCAGCAGGCTGGACAAACATTTAACCCAACCGCTGGGTTAAAACAACCCAATTGCTGGGTTTGTCCATTTTCAACCCAACTTGGGTTGTTTTAAACCCAGCATTTTTTAGAGTGTAGACTTTGAGCTTGCAAAATTTCTTCTGACACTGTAATGGTCATGATATGATGTCACTGCAGCGTCTTTTTTATAAATGAATTGAATTCAGCATATAACAAATAGTAATACATTCAAAATGTAAAAATATAGCCTACGATCTACTTGACTTTACTGCAAAAAATATTGTTCTTTTAATGCAGCCAAGGGGTCACACCATGACGTATCGATCTTCTACTGGTCACACGTCTTCACGTGATGTGAATTCGCAGGTCAGAGTTCACCAAACTTGAACTTTGGAATGCAGCGAAATGTCAAACTTTTCACATGAGCTTGCGTTTCTGGTCTGACGCATTCGCATGCGTATGAATGAAAGTCAATGGAACGAGAAGTGCAGTGTGACCGCTGAGCTTACTTCCTACACAAACCTACAAAGGTTTGTCACAGATTTGCATAATGCCAGCCTTATGGTTTTCATTGGCTACCCACGAACAATGTCTAATTTGACCCAGCCTCAAACACTGTAGTTGTCGACATGTCGAGAAGATGCTGTTTTCTGTGCTGCGAATGCAATTCCAATTTTGTACATGCTTTTCCAAAGGATGAAGACACAGGCTCGATACTGTATGGCATCTTGAGATATGGTAATTGGCGTTTTGTTTCTGACACGCACTGTAAGCGGTAAACCAATCACAACAGACTGGGCTATTTGACCAATCAGAGCAGAGTAGGCTCTCGGAAAGGAGGGGTTTAGAGAGACCAAATCATTTCAGACACTGTGAGACAAGAATGTGTATTATGCAATTATTATAAACTTAGTGTTTTTTGGTTTTTTTGCCTTAGATGCACGTGAAGCTTCCAAAATGTATCACTTCTGAGGTTTCAGTTAGGATGCTGCCTTAGAAGTAAATTGCCTATGAAGGCAATTTTAGACCAAAACAATAGTTTCAGAGATCAAACAGTGACGGGGGAAAATGCTGCAGTTATATAGATTGAAAACTTGAACTTGCTGAAGAATAGAGAGTAATTGTTAGTCCTCCTTGGCTAGGTAATATTTCTCTCGTTCATTCCAATTGCTTCTTTTCATGTTGTCAATATCCTCTTACTCCTGTTTGTTTAGCCTGGCTTCACAGTGCCGGACGAGCAGCTTCAAATCCTCTTGTGGCTCTTGCTCTTCCTGCATCATCAGCCATTTGGATATATTCTTTAAATACATTAGCCTACTGGCCCACTCTCTTTAAGGCCGGTCACATGATCTCGCTTCTGCCTTAGCTTAACTTCAGCAGCGCATCAGTCCGCAGATCAGCTCTGGAAGCGCACCATCAATGGAGCCTGTACTGCACACACCACGGTATGTACACAAACTGCAGATTATCATGTTCAAGTTCTATTGGCCTTGCTGGAGACGTCGGGAAAGTTTCACGCCAATGACAAAATCTGTGTCTAATACTATAAACAACTGTTATTGGAAAAGCCAAGTTTGGAGGCTATTGAGTTTAATTAATACGGGATTTCGGTGATCAGAACAGGTTTAAGAGCAGTGTTTTCCTGAATCTTTTAGTAAACAAGAATTAGCTTGCAGCTTTTTGATTGTAGCTTTTATCTGTGTTTCTCCCTTTCTCTGGAAATCATCCTTAAATGGGGAATTTGACTTGATGTGTTCAATCATCAATAGCAGGAAAATAACAGCTCTTAGACTAAAAGGCAGATTTGCTGCAAGTTGGAAAGACGTCCGTCGCACACAGGTGGGAGTGAAGAGATTTGAAAGGATTGACATGTCTCTCTTTTGAGGACCGTATACAAGAAAGCAATTATGTCTGACTGGGACTTACCTGCTTGTTCTTCAAAACACAGAGCTACTGTTTTATTTGCCATCACTTTCCCAGTTTAATATACACTGTACATGCAGAGTGCCAAGAATTGATTTGTTTTGTCAGATCTTTGATACTCAAATCTCTTTACGCTGTCAGGTGAATTTTAATAGATTTGGTAGACTATTTTAATGCATTGTACTATATTTTTTATAGGTCTTTTTTACTGTGTATAAATTGTCAAGACATCGCACATTGCACATTTTTTAAGTGCAATCAAAGAATTATTATGCTGCTTGCTTCCTGAACATGTTGTCAACTTAATTTCATTGAGTTCAGTCTGCTTAAAATTTGTAAAATGGAAGTTTGCTTAATTCATTCATGTTGGAAGTTTTTGTTGCATAAACTGAAACTTTTCTAGTTCCCAGCATGCATTGCATGACTTGGAAAGTAAATGTCCATGTTACATTACCATTTAAAAAAAGTTTAAGATGTGTAAGATGGGGGTGAATTTTTAATGTGGGTCTGTAAACAATGCGCTAGCATCAAGATCAGAACACCATGGCAATGCCCTGGCAACCACCCTAGCATGTTGACATGCTATAACAGATGGTAAGAGGACAGGTTAAAGTGAGGCATGGCAGCAAAGAGCAACATTTACATGAGATGTTTGCAAGCTGATGCTCTTATTAGATTGTGCTTCCAGGCTCTGTGTTTGTTTGAAGTGAAGTGAGCACTCCAGGACACACTTTAAGCCGAGCGATGGCCACGATAATCCCACTTGATCAGAAAAAGTGGATTTAGAGAGTTTTAACCGCAGTGTCCCAGTTAGCCCGGCTGATGAAAGCCAACCCCCTGTCCTCCTCTAGCTTTTATCTTTCAATTCATTCATCCATCCATCCGTTTATCCCTGCGTCTCTCCCTTTCAGTGCATCTAAAGCTCATCAGAACTATTTAGCCTCTGGCCTAGGCTAAATTTGTGATGATATATTTGGTTTCAGACACACACTGTTACATCATGGATCTCATAGCATGCACCATTGTAAAAATTGGCATTATATGCAGTGGAGATGCACTATATATTATGACAATGGCAAATCAGAGATGTTGAAATTAATCTATAGGCTCATCAGTATAGCAGACTTCTCCTAATAAATGAGATTAATTTCACCTGATCTATAAATGCATGTTTTAAGTTTCACTTTTGTTCATGGTAGCATATAAAAATGCTGAAGAAACTTTAAAAGTCCAAAACAAACTGTATTACTGGGGATTTGGAAATATTTTGGCTTCACTATATGTCATGGGTCTTGCTGGCACTGTTGACAATGTAACACCCAATGCACAATGCAAGCAAGTGATGTGACAAAAACTAGAACACTCTCATTATAATCAACAAGGCGTAGACATGGTGTAAATAAGAGATTTATTGTGCATATAGACGGGTTCGTTGATTATAATGGGAGCATTTTGTAAAAGAACTGCAGGAATCAAACAGTCATATGAGTGACAGCTTCAATGATTATAATGGGACAGTTCTAATACTGCTGTTGCTTGCTTTCTGTGAAATGTATTCAGAATCTGAATAACAAATCTTGTTTTTCATTCTGCTGTCATTTTATCCAAAATCAGAGATATATTATTAAATATATATATATATATATATTATTTATTTATTTTATATATATATATATATATATATATATAATGTATATATTAGATTTTATTTATGTTTCATTTGACACTTGATTGCATTTAAATATTTTTAGTAAATAAGTGTCACACAGCATTGCGTAGTTCATTCAATCAGTTCCTTCAACATTATTTGCTTTTAATTTACACTAATTTATGATGTGCTTCTCTATTACATGCATGGGAAAAGTTGTTTGTTAATTGGATATTGGAGTTTGAGTTTTTTTAAATAAATTTTTTGTTTGTAAATAAACATTTTAACCACTTATTAGTAGCAAAAGGCTAGCAAACATGACATGACAAACAGCATTTATAATGTGAGAACATCTGCCAGTCAAATGCGTGGCAGTAAAGGCTGAAGTGCAAGTGCACAGTTAGTACTGTCATTAAAGGTGGGGTAAGTAGGTTTTCAAAAACGCTGTTGGACATTGTTGATATTTGAAATCAACCCAAACAAACCCACCCATCTCTTCATTGCTCCGCCTCCAAAACTCACCCTCCAATCCTAACCCCACCCTGCTCCGAGTCGGATTCGAACCCCGGCCCGTTCGCTGCTGCCAGGCGAGGCGAGTGCACTAACAATGACGCTAAACACCACATTCTCTAGCAGTCGTCAATGCGCAGTGGTTTAACTGCAAAACTCTCACTATCTGGCCACAGTTACACACGCAGTGCGAGAGTGGATGTCTGTTTATCACAGCTGACGCGCAACAAAATGCTTCACGAAAAAAAGCGCAGTTGATGAACGAACGGCAAGGAAGCACAAAAAATGAATGTACAGTACACAAGAGTAAATACAAACAAGTGTTCGTTGTTAGTCACCAACAGCACAGAAGCTCCAGACAATCAATGACACTCAAACCCAGTGTTACTCACGTGTGAAGCGGAATCAAAGCATCCTCCGCGTCTGTTTTCAGGCCTTCCCGCTTAGCTCTCTCCAGTGCAGGAAAGCTTTTCTAATATTAACGGCGATCCTAAAGCGCTTGCCCAGTCATAAACCTTCGTTCCAGTGATATTCTTTTAAGCTCTTTTGTATTGTCTCATGTCTTTCTGCAGTTTTTTTTTTTTTTTTCAAATCTCCCTCTTGCTCGTTCTCTCTCCTCGACCGTCATACGCCCCCTAATGCTGATTGGTTACACGTTTGTTGTTGGTGTCAGCCCAACTAACTTCCAAACAGTGTTTTTGAAAAACTACTTACCCTACCTTTAAACATTTATTTTAGCATTTATAATCTAAAGTAAAAATACAGTTGTTAATTTAGTTTTGTTAGGTAAATTTGTAGTAGTGATTATCTGATGGCTGGCAGTTTAGCTCATTTGGCAGCTAATTAATTAACTCCACTAATCTCAATGCATGTTTGTGTGAGTATTTATTGCCTGGTTGTGTGTGTGTGCATGAGTTTGTTTCTGTGTTACTCACTGCAGGGAAGGTCGAGAGTGTAACGGCTGTGCCGCCCAGTCAACTGTCTGCACAGGAAGCAGTGTGTTTCATAAAGGTGCAGCGCCAGTGTGCTGCAATGCAGCATGCATAAACAGTGGGAAATTGTTTCATTTAAGAATGTGTGTGTAATATTGCAGGCTCAGTGTCTGTCAAATTTAAACATGTTCAGCATTTCATTTGTGGTTCACTTAAGAGATTGCTTTCTCTCTGGAGAGAACCTCTCATCAAGTATTTAGCCGCCATTGTAATTTTCACAAGCTTATGCATGTATTTATGTAATGAGGTGGGATCTGTTTATTAGTATGAAACTAAAGCAGGGGAACCAAAGATCATGCTCAGCATTCAGACATTTTGTAGACACCTGTAATGTTTGTGTCTTCATAACTATTGTTCCTCCTCTTTTATACACCCCGCAGCCTTTAATATGGCTCTGATAGATCTTTAAAATTAAACTTGAGAAATGCAGATTGTGCTTTGCATTGACTGGTTTTAAAGGAATTGGCAGTTAAAATGCCAAAATATCTAGCATTAATGATCATTTCAATCTTCGAGGAGCCTGATTGTTGAGATTTGCAGTAATTGAGACAAAAATATGTAGTAAAAATGAACAAAATTTAAAAGATTAGTGATTAGATGTTCAAGATTTCTCAGTTTCACTCAGTGACTTTGATGCGAGTGTATATTGCACGTTGTTTTGAATAACGTGTACCATTTTATATCAGGGTTTGTGTCGTGATTTTGTGATTGACAGTTCTGCAAATGTACGATAGCAGACCGCATCTCTGTCAGACCAACAGCACAATATACGACAAGGCACGCAATGACAATTGACGACACACAGCAAGACCAAAAGTGTGTTTATACGCTTTTTAAAAGTTTGATTTCAGTCAGACTAAAACAATAATTTATCTTTTTTTTAAAATGTCATGTAAATGCTTTAGTCCATCTGCAATTGCACTGAGTTGGACTAATAGACCTAGATAGTCAATTGCAGCTTGACTTTGTCCAGCATTTTATTGTTCGGTATATGTTCCTGTATGTGTGGGGTCATCACCTTGACAAACAGCCCAAGTGTTGTGGTTAATACTTCTACTGTATTTATTGCCATAATCTCTGACCCATGCAGGCCTGGATAGACACCCACAATAAACCCAGACATGTCGCATTAGTTTGTAAATCAAAACTAATGGCAGCTATGTAATCCTTGCTCTGTGCTACTCACCCAGCCACACAGACGTTGCTTCTGGATTCATCTTGCACGTCGACTGATAATATAAACCTCTTACTGCTTTGGCTGGTCAGCCACGTGGTCGTACTTTTACCAGTGGCTTAAGAAAGACAGGACGGGGCTGGTACATGACAGAAAAAGCCCCTTAGAGCAACTGTCTGGAATGTTCCAGCACATGGGATGCACACCAAAACATGTCTTTTGGCATTTTCCAACAAAACTGTGTGATTGTGTTGTGATAGATAGATAGATAGATAGATAGATAGATAGATAGATAGATAGATAGATAGATAGATAAGACCCACACGATCTTATTCCTAAATGACCACGATTCGTCTACGTCTATCAAACCTTTGACAAGTAAACCTTTTGACATCTGTTGTCATGTATAGGTATAAAACAGCTTCACAAACAGTCTTTTCAGCCACACAGTATCAGTATTTCTGTTACAATAATTCTAATTATCACAGAGGTACTGGGATTTAATTTTATAGTTCGGATATAAACACTGATGTCTACGGTAGCGATCCAAATAGAGTAATTACATTGTTACACCAGTAGGTGGCAACAAGTGGCTGTTAAAAATGTATTTGTCATTGAATCATTCAAGAGATTCATGCAAAAACACTGATTCGTCCAGTAATTAAACAATTGAAGTCTTTATGAACGAGTCATTGAATCATTCATTGTAACTGATTTTTTAAAAATAATAATTAAATATTTTGAAAATAAACTGTTTTGTTTAGTTGTCTATTCAGAATCATAAGAAAATCATCTATTTTAAACAACAAAAAAAGTGATTCTCAATTTGTACAGAATCATGCAGAATCAATCTAGATTGATTGATTGATTGATTGATTGATTTTTGTTTGGGTTGAAAAGTGAAATGGACTTTGGATAATAGCTTTGGACTTCACCTTAGACAGTGAAATCGAGAAGATGTCCGCTTGGTAACGGCCCCATCTTGTGTTTCTCCACCATCTGTTGTGTCCAGATGGAGGAAGACAGTGATGGTGAAAGGGTGAAGACCAACTCAGAACTCTTAGGAGATGGATGGATGGATGGATGGATGGATGGATTTGCACAACACAAAATACTCAGTTATATGTATTGCACTGAATGGACATATGTATTGCACACAATATACTGCATGGATATTATTTCATTAACATATAGTACTGAATTGCACACTATAGGATCAGAAAAAGAATTAAATTGAGGATTTTGGATGTGATGTTAAGAGTTTGGGCCTATGACACCTCTGCACCTAGTGGTTGAGTTGGTCAGACTGCAGGCAGGAGGCTGGAAATAAAAGGCTGATTCAGAGTCATTCATTCTACCTGAGTGCTGCTCACTCTCTCTCATTCAGTGGCCTGCTATTTCTGATAATCATAAGCTTTCAAAGCAGAACAATGTTCATCATTCCATCTCTCTTCAGCAGCAGTACATGATTGCAACTGTCATACAACGTGACGCGTTCAAATGGGAGTAATTTAAAGGCGTAGACAATGGACCGCACTACCATGAAAGTCCAGAACCATCAGTAACAATTCGATCAAATGAAGCTTCCACAGTTCTTTTGTCTCCTCATCGAAATAAACACTCAAGGCTGTTTCTCAGGACTGACGGCTGTTCTTAGAAAGTTTCGTAGAGATGAGCGCTATTATGCTCGGAGTGATGAATGCTATTATGATCAGGACTGGAATGGAGAACCCGCAGAATGACAGCAAGTGAGCTGAGTCTCAGCTAAGTTTTAATTCTCAAGCTCACTGTAGCAATGTACATAATACCATACTACCACAATCACCTCCTATTATTTTTGCACTTTGTATAATTTCATTACTGTATAAATTTTTCTGTATGCACAAAATATCCAGATAATCAACTACATTAGTGTTGTATTACCAGTGCTGGGGGTAACACATTACAAGTAACACAAGTTATGTAGTCAGATTACATTTTTCAAGTAACTAGTAAAGTAGCACATTACTTTTAAATTTACAACAAAATATCTGAGTTACTTTTTCAAATAAGTAACGGACATTACTTTGTTTTCCCATTTATTGACTGACACCTCTCCTGTCCCCATGTTAAGGGAATTCAGGAGTGAAGAGGCGTTGTGTGCGCTGTGTCAACATGATGCTTATTCTAGACTAGTTCTAGACTAAATGTGAGCATACATTTACTCATTTACTTCTTCTCCTGCATCCTGTTCTGTAATCCAGAATGGCAGCACATGGCAGGCTGAAAGGTTTGTTTGAGCTGCGCCCTCTACTGTACAGTCATGAATTTGCATTTCCTTCAGCCTGAGGCTTATTTATTTCACTTCTGGTGTAAAAGAGCCTTTATATTTGCCAAAAATAGAACTTTTTTGTTGTTATAAAAACAAACAATCAAACAAACAGCCCAGCCCAGATAAGAAAAAGTAACGCAAAAGTAATGTAACACATTACTTTCCATAAAAGTAACTAAGTAATGCAAAAGTTACTTTTTTAGGGAGCAACGCAATATTGTAATGCATTACTTTTAAAAGTAACTTTCCCCATACAGTAATACAGTCAAAACATAGCATGGAATACTGCGTACAATAATGCAGTGTGTGCTAATTAATATTTTTAACCAGTATTTTTGTCTTGTTTTCCAGAAAAAATATCTTCAACTTTGTTGAATATTTTTAAAACAGCATAAATTTACTATAGTTTGTTTTTTGTTTATTTATTTTCATGCATGCATGCAACTGGCAAATAGTTTTTCTTGTTTTTTGCTTAAATACAACAAAATTGATTTCATGATGAATTTAAAGGTGAAATCAATTAATTTCTTTTCAAAAAAAAAAAAAAAAAATCGCAGACAAAGTGCTTATAGACATAATTCATAGGAGGCATGTTCTTTTTTTAAGACAAATGGATAAAGCCAGATACATACAATTCGAGTAAAATTGCAGCTCCTGTTCTGAAACTAATTAATATGAGGCAGTCATCTGCAGCACTTTCCTCTCTGGTACCGTATGCTTGGATGGTTTTATCCTGGCTCACTTTCTGGAAGCAAACAGATGTCCCACCTGAGCCCGAACATGACGGGAATTTCAAATGGGCATGTGGATTACAGCTCAGTTCAAACATCGGTCTTCTCTGCACTTTTGAAGGAATGAACTATTGAACTGAATCTTAATGCTGCTGAGCTGTGCCATTCTGATTCGGCAAATATTCAGGTCTCTGTTCAATAAATCCATGATGAACATGATTATTTAGGTTTTAATTCCCCCTTTTTTTTTTTTTTTTTTTGGTATTACAAGAACAAACTAGTCCAGTTTTCCTTTCCATCTCTCGCAGTCTTGATTGCTCCCAGCCCAGATTGTGCACAGTCACGCCAGCATGATGCCTGCTGACTCTGTGTGGCAGCTGATGGGATGTGAGGGTGACGTTTTCACGCCAGCTGCCCTGTGCCAGCGTAGACCGACTGGTGGATGGGAGGTGTTGGAGTGGAATGTGTGAAAATCCACAAGTCGACCCAGAAAAAAGCGCCAGGAGCCCAGACCACCATCTGAACCAAGAGTCCACCCATATGAGCCATTAAAGGCCATGCTGTAAATCTCTTCTGAAGTCCTCGTGTTGCCCGTAGCTCACAGCTTTTAAGCAGCAAATGTTTCATAAACACGTGCTCCCCTGTGACCTCGCCCCCCAGTGCTGGCGGTGTAAGTCTGCACAGATGTGCCCTGTTTCTGTCCACTGGTCCCTGCCAGCAGCAGCAGATGTCTTGTGAGGGTTGAACTGGCCACTGCACAGTGAGATGACCCCTATCAACACATATACTAGTGCTAAATATAAAACGGTGTCCAAAAGTTTTGGAGACTATAGTGAAAATGCTTTTTAATCAAATACTAATTTTTTTATTACACATTATCAACATAGCACCACCGTTTACAATAATAAACTTTTAATTGATTCTATGGGTTTAAAAACAGGAATATGAAGCTCAAATTTTTGCTCAAGCACTATTTATTAATCTTAAATTAATTTTTACTTTAATTATTTAGTACGAAAATTTTAACATAATTCCTGCGTTTGGAATTTTTTCATTGTACACTACCATTCAAAAGTTTGAGGTTGGTTTGAAATCTCTTATATTCACCAAGGCTGCATTTATTTGATCAAAAATACAGTAAAAACAGTAATATTATGAAATATTATTCTAATTTAAAATAGCTGTTTTCTATTGGAATATATTTTAAAATGTAATTTATTCCTGTGATGGTAAAGCTGTATTTTCAGCATCAATACTCCAGTCTTCATTGTCGCATGATCCTTCAGAAATCATTCTAATATGCTGATTTCTTTATTATTGAAAACAGTTTTTGCTGCTTAATGTTTTTAACCGTTAACCGTGATGCATTTTTTTTTCAGGATTCTTTGATGATAGAAAGTTATAAAGAACAGCATTTATTTGAAAGAGAAATCTTTTGTATCATTATAAAGGTATTTTGATTAATTTAATACATTCTTGCTGAATAAAGAAATTAATTTCTTTAAAAAAAAAAAGTGTTTCTTCCCCCAGTTCATTGGGAAAATGATAAAAGAGCAATAGATAATAGGAAAAAACAATAGACAAATTCAGAAAATATATTTATCAACCTCTTTGTAGTCACATAAAAACTTTTTTTGTTTTTGATTCAGTTTTTTATCAAATTGCGATTTTTTTTTTTTTTTTCTGTTTATCCATATCTTGATAGATAACTGCTTGATTGATTTTATTGATTTTTGTTGAAATTGATTTCTCAATTGGTCATTGAGTGTCACATCACAGGGCTGAAGATATTCCTTGTTTTTGTGTGTGTTTGTTGATCAAGAGATCTCAAGGTCAGTGGTCTGAAGTGAGAGTTGTTCTGCTGACCTCCGACTCATTACAGTGTACTAAAACAAATGAGTCTGACCTGATTCTGCTGTGGTTCGACTCCCTACAGAATCACAGCGCTCTCACTTCACCACAGCACATGGGACGCAGTCCAACCTCTTCTTCTTTCCTCTCATTCTCTCTCCTCTGTGTTGTAATTCAGTTCAGTTTCCTGCTGAAATCATCAATGTTCTCCTCCAATCATATTTGCTCTCGGCTCACCGTCTCCACCAATGAGAGAGCAGGAGAGCAGGAGTGTGGCTAGCAACTGGAGAGTTATTGAGAGACTGCGGTTAACTCAAGGCCTCAGGAACACTGTGTGTGTGTGTGTGTGTGTGTGTCACTAATACACAGCTTGAGCGATGCTCGCTGATTCAGCGAGGGAGAAGTCTGTTCGGGCATCACATTTAGCTCAGTAATGAAACAGACGTATTCCTCCGAGGTCTTCATAACTCCTCCGAGTTATCAGCTCCTGTCTGCCGGCTGCGTTTCAGTAATATTGATGTATGTTGTGAAATGAATAGCAGCACCTCTGCTTGTTGTTGATTTACAGAGGCGCTCTGATAACAGCTCAACTGTCCCGCTCCACCCGCACATGCTGGTAAACGCCGTACGAATCGTTAAATCCCAGTGAGAATCATAAAGTGTTTGTGTTTGTTGTGTGCATTATTTTCTCTGTTTTATAGTCAATTCAGTTAGAAACACAAAGGCAGTGTCAAGAGATGTAGCCGTAAAGTAATGTTTGCTGCTCAGTCATTGTAGGCTTGTGCTTTTCATTGCATTTTTTACTTTGCTATATGCATCTGGTGCAATTAAAATATTTAGATTTATATGCAATACTAAAGCTTTTTTAAAAGCAGTATGCTATATTGTTGTCACATAATCTCACTATGTTACATGAGGCCTCCAGTTGTCAAATTGGAAATATGTAATTATATAAATTAAGTAATTAAAAAAAAATAGTTATTTTTCAAAAATAAAGTATTTCTCGCAATGCAGTGTGCTTGATCTTCTTGTAAATGAAAGGTCAAGCCAAGCGCATTGCATTATGTATACAGTATTCCATTCTGTGCGCTGAATTTGCCAAAATCAAGTCATTTTGACAAAATGTGCAGGTCATCCAAGTACAGAAAATACACATATTGTGCACAGTATACATACTATATAGTGCAGAAATAACATTAGTAATTAGAGTTAGTATGCTGTAACAAAGCCTTAGTGTTACCAAACATGCATCTGGCAAAGTTAATACTATTAAGACTTATATTGACTGTTGATCAATAGCAAACTATCAGTGCATAGTGTATATGCCATACTATTTTTCAAAAAAAAAAAAAAATGACAGACATCCCAAATAGTAGTATACTAAGTTGTCACATGACCTCACTATTTTACATCCAGTTATCATCTCAGAAATAAATATGGTTCTTTTGTGTTAAAGGGTTAGTACACACAAAAATGAAGATTCTCTCATCATTTACTCAAGCAGGTTTGGTTGAGCTTCTGTTTATGTTTGTTGATCAGTGTTTATGTGAATAAAAGCCTAAATTCAATCTGTTCATCATATAAAGCGATCATGTCTCTTCAGAAAATTTAGACTAAACCAGTCGATTCATATGGATTAGTTTTATGATGTTTTTATGAACTTTTTGAAGCGACAAAGTGGTAGTTTAAAACATTTTTTTTTTAAGGTTAAAGTTGATTTCATGGTGACTTCATACCTCATACGTTTCTATTTCGCATACTTTTATGTTTGCTTGTTTTTTTTTTTTTTGTTTTTTTTTTTTACACAGCAGTTTGCGGGACAACTGTGTCCCAAAGATGTCACAGTTTTCTCCAAACAACGCACAGTTCTTGCTCTCCTATATATGAGCTGATGCTGAGAAATCAGAGAAAGAGAGGAAAGAAGCCATGTAGGATAAAAAAATGATGTCTCATCAGAAAATTTTGGCAGAAATGAAGCCTGCAAGCAAAGCGCTGTACAGAATGACAGTCAGTCTGTAGAAAGATGACATTTATGCATCAGTGTGTTATGTAACAGAGGGATTGTCAGGTGAAGTAACCTCATGTGATCTGGTCTCATATGAACTCCAGTTCTTCTGTTTACACTGGATAGGTGATCAAACAGATGAATATGGTGTTTCTCTTGTTTCTCTTGTCTGTTGAAAGTGATCATCACATGCATATGTGTGAATTTGATGCTTTACTAAGAAGAGCAGTGATGCTTTCAGTAAGTTTAGGAGTCATTATCAGGTCACTTCCTGTTTAAAATGCTGTTTAGAGCATTTGTGTTTTCCTGAGGTTGAATATAGTGACTATTATACACCAAATAAATCACAAAAAACAGCCTGTAGCCTCTGGTATTAAACTTCAGCACGTTGAATTTTAATGCAACTCTGGCCAAATGTTTGTTCAAGCCCGGAGCTGTTTACTCCAGTGCAGACGCAGTTTATTTCACAGCACAGTTGGGAAGCTGCTTTATCACTTTACCTGCTTTATGCAACACAATTTCGTGAAACACAACATGGTTCAGAATATTATATGTTGATTTTTAAGCAGTGCGTGTGTGCGTGTTTGTGTACTTGTACAATTTTTTTTTGTAAGGACCGGTTTGCGTTTTAGACCAGGTAAGGTTTAGACATTTTGGCCAGTCCTCACTTTCTGAGACCCCTTTAAATGCCTGTTTGAGGACTGTATGAGTTAATTTACTATTTTTTGAACTATATAGCTAGTTTTTGGTTACTAGCTACCCTTTTACTACATTTTTACATTTGTTACTAACTACCTTTTTAAAAAGGCTAGCTTTACTCTAATGTCACGACTTTTAATTATGAGTAGCATGAAGCACAACAAATTCTTGCTAAATTATTCACCTCACTGTTTTCTATCAGTGTTGATCTCTTTCTATTAATGTAAAATATGAGTAAATATGATTTTCCTCAGATGTACCGTTGTGTCTCGTTCTGTATTACATCCCTCTCCTTCGCTGACTCAATTAAGCTGTCAGCCGTTTGAAAAGCAGAGGACTGTCAAGGCCAGAGTCCCATAACTCTCTCATAAAAGCCATGTGTAAACGGCCAAGAGTACCCACAGGAGCTACTTGTCTCCTCTAAATGACATGTCTTTCTCATGTCCTCATTGAGTTTCATTGCATGAAGTCCGGTCATGGTAATGGCACCCGAGAGTAACTGTCATATTTGCTATTGAGGAGCGTTGGAGCGAGCGGCCGCAGCGCTGACGTCAACCCTTCACGCTGAGATGTTTGGTTCCCTGTGCACACCAGATCTGAGTTTCTCCCAGGCTCAAATCCATCTTTTTAAGCGAGATAAGCATGCTCTGGCTTTGCCCAAATTCCCTGTTGTTTATGCATCATTTGCCAAAGCATGTGACTACTACGCTTAATCTCCAAATGTCTGGCAATGCAACTCTCTGCATGGAGCATGAGGAAGAGGAGGACAAAATGCCAGCTCTTCCTCTCTCTCCTTTACACATTAGCTGAAAGATAAGTATCGGAGGTACTGTAACACACACACACACACAGATCTCCTTCTGCTCCCCTCCCACCATGTCCCCGTCGTACTCTGTTGGCCACGATAAAGAGCAGCCACGCTCACGGCCGCCATCAGCCGCCTGCCAAAGCGTTTAATCTCTCTGCAATTTCCCACCACTCTGTTTTCCCGCTGATCCGCCCTACATCCTGTGAGTGGGGGGATTTGGGACAGTTCTAGAGGTGTGGGTGAATCTCATGAAGCCTGACCAGGTCATATATCACCCCAAACCAAAAGAAAGATAGATTTTTTTTTTTTTTTTTTTTTTTAGTTTAAATAAAATAAAGTCTGTTTTTAGAACTATTTTGATTGTGTGCATTGTGACATTCATTGTGTGTTCATGACAATTAAGCATTTTTATCTGTGGTTCTCAGTACTGTAGTGCTCATTAAAGCCAAAAAAATATTGTTTAATTGCCTTATTACGGAATTTGCGAAAGGGGCAAGGGACAGGATAATTTTAATTTTTTTTATCTAGTTTTTTTTTTTAATAATCACACTAAATGAAATGTTTAAATTGATAGTTCTAGCTGATTTAAATGGAATATTTATTTCATATATAGAAATTATTGTTGATATGTATGTATGTTTGAATGAAAATTGTTATTGAGAGTTTGATGAGACAGTATGCATAATTATCATATAAATGAAGTCACAGTGCAAAACCCATAATTCTCCTAAAATAGACTTTTGATTTTAAAGTGAAATATTAAGCCTGTTTCCACTGAGATAAAATAACATTGTGGGATATAAAGTAATATTGTGAGATTTAAAGTTAGAGGTGTAGTAGGTGATCTGGGAAAATGCTAACTTTAGCCTGTTAACATTGAAAGCGTACATCCCACCCTCCCTGCAAATCGCTGTCCAAAGCCACGCCTCCTCCAAAACACATGAACGTGTACAGACCAGAAGCGGGACGACCAGAGACAACGTTATTGGATTTCATCATGTGTCGTTCACCGGTGAGAAAACTTGTGAGTAACAGTACTACAATAACGAACGTAAACAACCTTTTAAAAAACGGAATTAGATGCTGCAAGGATATGTTGGACATTTCTAACGTGACAGCTGATGGAAAAACTAGCAGCATTGAGCACAAAATAAACCACAGCTGTCTTTATAACCAGAAAGGTTATAGTATTTCAGCAAAAATACAATGTAAACATTTTCAGAATATCAAGCGAAGGAACCACACAAAACTATCTTTCGTGCTAAGGACGGCATGTGCAATACCCGCAGGGGCACAGAGGGTGTTTTCATTCAAGGAGGAAACGCAATGTTTTACTCATTGTTTGTAGCAAGACTCAGAAACAATAGTCGAAACATCTGTTGGTGGTGGCCTTACGAATCCATGCACCAAAGGTGTGGATGTTGTAGTTTGCTTGTAACTTTGAAAACATAAAAATAGTTCCCGATTAGAGACTGGGTGCTGCTGTCATTGAGCCAAGTAGTAAAGGTACACAAACTGCATATGCTACATTATGCGTTACTATCAAAACACATCAAAATCGAATAATACCATGTACCTACCTGTCCAAAAGAAATACTGCAACCATGGCATCATCTTTCAGACTCTTTGACTCCCGCAGCTGTCTCCAGCGTAGAGTTGTCAAAGGTACCGACTTCGGTACCAAGTCAGTACTGAAATTTTAAAAATGTTACGCTTTGAGTGCTGTTGAGTGGATTCGTAAGCACCTCTGATTGGCCGTTGTGTTCACGTGCTCAACATATATGTCTGTGATTGGCTTCAATGATCATCGCTTCAAAAACGTTGTAAATAGACATCAATGACGCTCTTCACCGAGCGCTTACACAGATACACACGGGAGCGTTTGAAAGCCGGCGCCTATCACAGACCAGTCTGCTGATAGACGGCTGCTTTCAAACGCTCCCGCTCCTGCTTTCAAAACGCTTTCACATTCAAACACTTCCGTGTCCTTTCAAACGCTTCAGTGTGTTGATCATTGTAGCCAATCACAGACATATCTGTTGAGCGCATGAACACAATGGCCAATCAGAGGTGTTTATGAATCCACTCAACAGCGCTGAAAGTGTCACATTTTTAAAATTTCAGTACCGACTTGGTACCGAAGTCGGTGCTTTTAATTCGAGGTTTTAGCTCTTTTATGATCTAGCCTTTTTTTTTTTCGTTGTAGCCTTTTCTAAGGCTGTCATTCTTTTGGTCGATACTTTTCCAGTGCCGCTTGTTGTCAGTTCAGAAGGAAAGTTAGGTTGTTGCTGTTCGCCTGTCATTCTCACTCTGACTCTGCACAGCATACAAGAAATGCGCTGATGACTTAAGATGTCTGCATGAACAGGCTGCGCAGTGGTATGCAAACATATGTTGACTGACAGGGAACATATACTATCATTTCGTTCGGACCGAACGCAATGATTGAAAGAACATTTTATGGTCCTACGCCTTCCACAGTTGATATATATTTATTAAAATACATTTAGACAGCTTAACAAAAAATGTTTCTGAAGAGAATCACCCATTGCACCTTTAAACAATGAGATGTACAGTCTGTTGTGTATGTTTTGTAACTCTGATGCATAAATATGATCCAGACATGTTTTCGTAATATTCACCCTTATACCATGGCGTCTGTCTTCCGGTGACCTTGCATAACCTCTACCATCTTTTGCTCAGCAGCTTAGTAGGGTTTCCCGGTTCTGATTATTCTGACTTAGAAAACTGATTTTCTAATTATAGCTCGAGCAGTAAGCAGTGGTTCACGGCAGATGTTCTGTACCAATTCAGTGCAGCCTCTGCGTCTGTGAATCACATAATCTTCCCCTTAATTGAAGGAGAATGTTGTTTACATAAACACTCGAGCAGCGACGGCCGGTGCTGACGGTTAAAATACAGCTTCGGCATGAACACGTTCTCCTAATCAGAGCAGAAGTCATGCGGCGAGGTGGCTGTGGTTATTATTGTTTGAAAGGAGGCTGGTGCTTTGTTTACATCTGGTGTTACGAAGGCTGAAAGCTGGCCAGACCCTCCTCTCCCCCTCACTGTCTTTCTGAGCTGTGAATAATAGATAAAGCCACGGTGATGATTGGCACCACATCTCGTCGGTATGGAGGAATGAAAGAGCGCCATGCCAGCTAGTTAATACTCACCCCGCATCACAGCGAGAGCAGGACCTCTGTGACGACTCGCCATTTCTACCCTCATTTTCAATTCAAAAACGCCTGTTTTGCATTTACAATAACAACAGGAACATCTAAATGGAGAAATGAAAAGAGTGTCTGATTACAGGTGCATAATCGCAACGAATCACAAACTAACGGCATGTTTTTATCTTCTAGTGTCATTGATTCCTCATTGATCTATTGAATCTTTGATTCATTGATCTACAATATCCCACAAAAACTCTTTGAATGAACCTAATTTGTTTATCATCTGCTATTTCTCATTTACAATCACCCATTATACAATAAAGCAACAAATTCCTTCTCTGCATCACTGTATTTTAAACTTCAAAAATACTCTGAATATAGTTTATTATCATTCTCTCTCTCTATGTAAATATAAAAATAGTAATTATAGTAATTAATAGTAACTATTATAGTAGCCTAATAGTGTGACAGATAAATAATGGAATTTGGTTGCCAAGCTAATTGGATTTAACAATTTTTATCAATACTTTTTGGTGTAAAATTATATTTATAGTCAACATCTTTCTCACTTTTAACCCTCTGGTGCTGTTCGGTAATTTTTACCAAAATTTTTGCCTTTTTTTTATTTTTTTATTTCGTCGGAATTGTACAAAACTTGTTAAAGGTTTTGCCACTTGGCTGTGTGAACACAAAAATATTATGGACATGATTCGAAAAGGTTAAATGGTCCTGAAAAAAATAATCACGGTTGTAATGTTCAAGGTCAAAAATGACCGCATTGGAAATGAATGGGAGGCGAATTGGAAATGTTTGGTAATGCGCCCAAACAAATTCTTACTGAAAGCACATTTTTTGAGATATCAACCTCAAATTTGGAACACAGCTTGTTTAGATTTATGGATTTTCTCACAGTTTTAGAGTAAAACATGTTTTGGCATGTAAAATTTTTAAACTTTTTTCACTTCAGCAATAATCTGCCAAGTGTCGTCTTTAAAAAGAGACCAAACTTAAGCCTGTCTCCAAAGCATTCAAGATTTATGACTGTTTAAGTTGGAAATTTCATTTTTCAGGTCGATGCTCAAAAAGTGGATTATAAATACTGCATAAATATAATTTAGTATAATATAATCCCCTAAAAATACAAAATAATAAATAAAAAACATTATCAAACTAAAACATAGTACGATCATTTCATTGAAATAAAAAAAATAAAAAAAATTGGTCATTTTTTAAACTTTAAAGTTGATCACTATACATTTAGCCTACTGTTTGACTGTTTTGTTGGATGGGTATTCTAAATGTTTTTGAGCTGGTTAAGATAGACCCTCGTGGAAAGTCTTGCCAACTGGCTTCAGTTTTCTGGTTGACTTGCTGCTCTGTGTTGTCTAACTAACTAGTTCTTGTTTTTGTTGGGCTTCCTTAACCGTGTAATCTTGCCGGCCGGTGTTTGTCTTCTGGCTGATTGCACATTTTATGCAATAGTGAGTTGGTTTGAGAGAGAGACAGAGAGAGGGAGGGAACCGCACCTGGGGTCTGCCATCAACATGCAGTCAGAGGTGCTGTAGGCTTTATTGTGAGCTGTTTATTTAGACAGGTGTCTAAATGACATGCCCACACACATCTCTGTTGGGAGAATTTTATGTCGCCTATATGCAAGGAAATGCAGCTTTAAAGGTAGGGTAGGCAATTTCGGAGTGGCTAGCAATAGCAAGCTAGCTTTTGAAAGCCTAAGATCCCACCCTCCCTTCAGAGCGTCTCCAAAGCCACAGCTCTTCAAAACACATGAACGCGCACAGCAGAGTCTGCAAAGCATCACAAGAGACGGCGTTAAATTATCTCATGTCTCAAAGCGCATGCCCTTACAATAATAATGAACGTAAACATCTAACAGAGCTCTTACTCTTGTACCACCTGACTGCTGCAGATTCATTTCGGCATTGATAGTGTTGACATAGGAATGAGGACGTGAACAGCTCCGGGTAGAACGTCATGGGTCTATGCCATCTTGTAATTAGGGTTACGACATGGCGTGAACGCAGTATAAGCTTGTTGTTTTATGGAAATACATATGTTGACAGGCAGGTAGGACATTGTATCATTGCATTTGGATCAAACATTTTTAGGTCCTGAGACTTCCACAGAATATATATGTACATTTTTTAATATTTAGACCACTTCTATTATTGTTTGCTGTCAGAATGTGAAGAGAGTTTCAACCAGTATAACAAAAAGTGTTTTTAAAAAAATGCCTATACCCTACCTTTAAATCTAAATTTAGATAAAATTTGGTCTTGATCCCATTATTGATCATTTATCTTTCCTAATAATTTATTGTCCCCTTTCTATGGGCTCTACCAATAAAAATGGACTAAAATAAATATTTTTTTGTTTGTTTGTTTGTTTTTTATACATATTCTTGGTATATATATATATATATATATATATATATGTGTGTGTGTGTGTGTGTTATTTCTATTATTTGTTTTATTTTTTAGCTGAGCAGTTTAAAGTTTATGAATAGTTTATGATTTTTTCTCTCTTTTTTTTTTTTTTTTTTTTACAGTTTATGACCAGTAGGTGGCGCAGTTTTAAAGGTTTACAGGGACCACCTTTGTATTGTCCTTATGTCACTTGCCAAACTGGGATTTTAATGAACATCTAAACTTTCGGCATTGCATTTTTTTATTTTTTTCAGCAAATTTGATTATGCTTACAGTTACCAATAAAAGTGTAGTATTCCCATTTTACCATGTTTAAATCTATTTCACAGAAACAGTAAATGTAGAAAATAGTAAAGCAGAAATGTGAAAGTCTGCAGATTTCATCTAACTCTTATTATCTGGCTCTTTTACTCAGAACAGCACATGCTGTTTATGTGATCAGGCCCTTCGATTCTTCATGCTGGCAGCATTTCCGGATTGACAAGAAGATGTTGGACAGGATTCCTGGGAATGTTGTTTTGCTTTTTCAGGCATTTGTCTCAATTATAGATTGAGATAGAAGGTGAAGATGACTGACTGTGAGAGCAAACAATGAACTGATCTTGACTCCAGTGATCTGCCTCTCCTTCTTTAGCTTCACTACCTGTTTTAAAGCAAATCACTTTAAAGATTAAACATTTGCCCTGAGCTTGAATCCAAACTGACTCTTTTGAATAATGCAGCATTTTTACAGTTGCAGAAAAATTTGAGAACCTGAAGGCAAATTTACCATGTTGCATTTCCCTTTTTAAACTGCACAATTTATTAGAGTTATAAAGTGAGTTACCATGAAACCTCATGCATGTGCTATACGCCCTACCAGGCTTCATTTCCTTTTCATTTACAAAATCACCATGTGTTTTTTAAATCATGTTCTTTGAAGTACTTTAGAGTTCCATGTATATATGAATAACTTAGTGCCATTAGAACCATAGTTTCACCATCTTATATCATCACCGAATACCATAGAACCCCCACTGTAAGTTGTTAGTGTTGCAAATCACATGACATGCAATTGTCACATATCTTAAAATGTAATAGAAGCTGGTTTTATTCACAGAACTGATATACGATACACAACACATTTCCAGCAGAGGAAGCTGTGTTTCTGAAGAACAGACATTTACAGTCTAATAACCCATTAGAATTAAACAGTTCTATTTTTTAAATATCATGAGAATTATGCGTCATAGTTCAGTCACATATTGTGCTTTTCAAGAACCTGGGTCAAAATGTCACCTGTTGCCTCCATCTGTTGGCTTTTTTACGGATACATGATAATACAATAATAGACTGGCAAAAAAAGTTATTCTCATGAAGATCTAATTGTTGTAGACCACTTTTTTAGGTGGAATTAATAATGACAGGCCTTTAGCAGCACAAAAACATATGCAATTCATATGCAATATGCAAATTCACACCACACTGACAGACAGCAACAGACCGAACTTCGTCGGGTTTTGTCGGATCAGTGTGTTACCCCTGTCAGAGTCTGTTGGCGTCTGTCAGAGCTTGTTTTCGCCGATTGAACATGTTGAATCAGAATTAGAATGTCTGATAAGTGACGTGCTGTAATCTGGTGTTTGTCGGTGCAGTGTGAATTGGCCTGTGGTTTGAAGGATCATTGAGTTGTGCACGTCTCCTGTGTTGTTTCCTCTCAGACTGAAGAAGAAGTCCCAGTCGGTGGATATCGGCTCTCAAAGTTTTCCAGCACGGCTCATCCCAAGTCTGTCCTTAAACAGATCTTCACCACCTGCTGCCAAGACAACCACATCTGAGGTGCAAGAAAACAACACCACCAATTCCCAGCGCCATGTTCCGCGGTGCAGTGACCTGAAACGAGGATACACCATAGGTAAATGAGCATTTGGCTCTCTTCAGTATGGCAAGATTGTGTGTGTGTGTGTGTGTGTGTGTGTGTGTGTGTGTGTGTTTGTTTCTGCATCTCATAAGTTTCAAATGTTCTTTATCTCTGTATATATGTATGTGTGTATGAAGATGTTCATTTTGGATGAGTGAAAGTTAGTTCTGATAACCCCTTCTCTGCCTCCACCTCATTCTCAACTCTGTCTCACTTTCTCCTCTTTTTCTCCTAATACTCTCATGTCAACTCTCATGTCTTTCTCCTCTCATTCTCCTCTCTCTCTGTCTCCTTGCTCTAATCTCTCTCTTTCTCCCTGTCTTCTCTTTTTCCTCTCCTTCTTATCTTTTTCTCCACTTTTTCTCCTTGATCTCATGTATGTCTCCATTCTACCCCTTTCTCTTCTTTTCCCTCTCTTTCTCATCTATCTCATCTCTTTCTCCTAGATTTTACCTCTTTTTCATATCTGTCTCCGTAGTTTTTCATCTCTTTTCTATCTCATCTTTCTCCTCTTTTTCTCCTAGATCTTAACTTTTTCATGTCTCCATAGTTTCTCATTTCTTTCACCATTCCCTCTTTTTGTTCTCTTCTGTCTCTTCTCTTTCTCCTGTCTCAACTTTTTCCTCTTTTTCTCACCTATCTCATCTCTTTCTCCTCTTTCACCTAGATCTCACCTCTTTTTCATCTGTCTCCATAGTTTTTCGTCCCCATCTCTTTTTGCTCTCATCCATCTCACCTCTTTTTGCTCATTCTCCACTCTCTCTCTCTCCTTGCTCTCATCTGTGTCTCTTCTCTCTCTCCCGTCTCCTATTTTCCTTTTTTTCTTATCTATCTCATGTCTTTCTCCTCTTTCTCCTAGATCTCACCTCTTTTTCATTTCTTCATAGTTTCTCCTCTTTCTCCACACCCTCTTTTTGTTTTCTTCTCTCTTCTCTTTCTCTCATCTCAACTTTTTTCCTCTCTTTCTCATCTATCTCAACTTTCTCCTCTTTCTCCTAGATCTCACCTCTTTTTCATGTCTCCATAGTTTCTTGTCTCCATCTCTTTTTGCTCTAATCAATTTAATCTCTTTCTCCACTCTCGTTGCTCTCATCCCTGTCTCTTCTCTTTCTCCACTGTCTGCTCATTCTCATCTATCTCATCTTTATCCTTTTTTCTTCCATATCTCACATCTTTTCCATGTCTCCATAGTTTCTCCTCTCATTTTCCACCTTCTCTTTGCTCCCATCCTAGATCTCCCCTTTTTCATATCTGTCTCCATAGTTTCTCTTCTTGTTCGCCATGATCTCTTTCTGCTTTGATCCATCTCATCTCTTTCTCCTCTCATTCTCCACTCTTTCTCCTTGCTGTCATCTCTTTTCTCTTTCTCCCATCTCCTCTTTTCCCTCTATTTCTCATCTATCTCACCTCTTTCTCCCCTCTCCTTGATCTCACCTCTTTTTCATATCCGTCTCCATTCTTTCTCCTCTCGTTCTCCACTCCCTCGTTTTGCTCTCATCTCTATCTCCTCTCTTTCTTCCATTATTCTTTACATTTTCTATTTCTCCTGTCTCCACTTTTTCTTGTCTCTCATCTTTCTCCTCTGTCTCATCTCTGTCTCCTCTTTCTTTTCGGTTTCCAACAAACATACGATATTACCATACTTAAAAGCTTTTCTCTGTGTGTCTTCCAGTATACAGAGTAAGTGCTCAGATCTGTGAATACGTCCAATTGCTAGTGTGGGTTTGTTGGGTTTGAAGGGATGGTGAAGAGAGGTCAGAGGCTTTAGAGAGAGCAGGAGACGGCTTTCCTTTCATCTCAGCCTGTTTGATTGTGCTGGTGATTTGAAGGCACAGTTTAAGAGACGATTGAAAGAGACATTTCCCCAAATCAAGAGGGTCTTTTAGTGCCTCTCACAGAACACGGGTTAGCAAATAGACCTGCTTCATTTACCTGCTCTTGTAAAGATGCTTTGCAGAATGTTAGTGTATGAAACAGATAATAAAATACATGTTTTCTGATCTGTGATCAGCACATTAAACCTACAAAAAACCATTAGTTGTGCTTTAGATACTATTATCTATTAGTATTGTTATATTTAATGGTAGGGATTTAAACTTAGCTTACTTATAGCTAACTTGTCCCACAATGACCAGTGTTATTTTGGTATTATTTATATATTATTATATTATTAACAAAATGATTTTTCTAAGCAATTAGACATGTAATTTTAGCCTAGTGGATGATAAACCAAGAAAGATCCCACTGATTTCCATTGCAGAACTGAAACGAACATGTCTTGTATTAACCTAAAGGGGTTTATTTTGCTATAATGATCGGTTGACTGTACATATGCCCTGCTACTTAAATAAATGGGCATGGAATATTGATCTGAGTTGAAACTTGATTTTATTAAGTGAGAAGAAAGAGACCGTGGAGCCATACGAGAGACATTAAACTAGCACAGCTACACTATGTAGAAAATTTGCCTGGAATAACAGTCAGTTATATAGTTTAACAGTCGTTATTGACTGCAGAATGTTACAATTTCATCAATCAGAATCAAGTATTCCTGAGAGCCGTGTCATAATGAACGATATTTTATTATCATTTCGCACTCTTTAAGGTTATTGGTGATTTTTGCTATTCTCATTGTTTGACTTTCTCCCGTCTTTTAGAGGCCGTGCCCTCAGGCAGTCACTGCAAATCACGGCACAGTTTGCTTCCTCATAGTGCCTCTAATTGGTGGAGAGGACGGCGGGAGAGAAAAGTGTTATCGATGGCCGCACGCTGGGCGTCTTTTCATCCTGTGTCAGAACCACCATTAAAACCACACCACATATCCCGCTACATTTTAATAACCTGCCCTCATGTATCCCGCCAAATTATACTGTCATTTCCAGCTCGGTGTGAGCGATGGTTAGAGTGTTTTAATGTTTTTAAATGAAAATGACCCTGACAGACCATTCAGTCTCCTTAAATGAGAGTGGTTTTATAGCAGGCAAGCGTACATGCCGCAATAAGTGCTTTTGGTTTGCTGCAAATGGGTCAGAGAGAGCAGGGTATAAATTCGTCCATGTGGACATAAGCCTGCAATAATGAAATAAGTGCAGATCTTGGGGTGATGTGGGAAATGTGCTTCAGGTAATCAGCAGAGAGGAGTCAGGTCCACAGCGGTCCCATAGGGTCCTGTTCTAGCCTTAATACCTAACTCACCTAATTCTGTTAACAAGATACTGGATAGTCTCTTATATAAGCCTCCTTTATCTGATGTTTATCCTGTAGTTATTCTGGATGTCATTATCTAGCCTTAGCCTTTGGTGCTGGTTATGGTGGTATACCATAGATAGACTGTAGAGTTGTCAAAAGTACCGACTTCGGTACCTATCGGTACTGAAATTTTAAAAATGTGACGCTTTGAGCGCTGTTGAGCGGATTCGTAAACACCTCTGATTGGCCATTGTGTTGACACGCTCATCGGATATGTCTGTGATTGGCTACAGTGATCAACACTATAAAACAGATACACACGGGAGCGTTTGAAAGCAGGCGTCTATCATGGACCAGTCTACTGATAGACGCCTGCTTTCAAACACTTCCGTGTGTATCTGTGTAAGTGCTTGGTGAAGAGCTTCACTGATGACTATTTACAACGTTTTTTACAGCGTTGATCATTGAAGCCAATCACAGACATATCTGATGAGCCGTGAAAACAATGGCCAGTCAGAGGTGTTTACGAATCTACTCAACAACGCTCTAAGCGTCACATTTTTAAAATTTCAGTACCGACTAGGTACCGAAGTTGGTACTTTTGACAACTCTAATAGACTGTAAAAGATGGACGACGCACCTTCACTCTCTTCCATTGTAGAAAAGTGAAGCCGCTAATGTCCAAATATGGCGCTGACATCTTGGAGCATGAAGTGAAGCCGTGGTATCAAGGCCACACCCACAGTCCTGCAGAATTGGTTAGTACAGTTTACTGCAGAACAACTCAGTATTTCGGTGTGAAATAAACAATTATGGAAATGTAGAAATTAAAGTTGAAGCTCCAATCTCCTCCTGAAAATCCAGAAAAAAGTCCGTTGGTGCCTCAGTGACTACTTCGCTCAGAGAAGCTGTCAATCTCAGCTGTCAATCTAAAACTATCAATGTATGAGAATGCTGTCAATCAAAACTAAGTAAAACCAAACTTATTTTTAAAAAAAAACCAAACACTTGAATTTACATCAGCGTGATAAAAACTACCTAAAATGACAGAAACCATCTTTGGAAAAAAATTATTTGAAGTGTAATTTGATTGTTTAGTTTGTCTCGCGTCCCATTCGATTACACGGAGTGGGCGGGGTTTATGAGCTATACTGCATCCAGCCACCTGGGGGCGATCGAAATGTTTTGGCTTCACTTTTCAGGACTTGTGCGGCACACTTGTGTTATACATGTAAAGTTAAGTGGAGATCAAGGAGGATGGTTGCACAAAGTTATACATGGCTTGGTGATTTGCTGAAAGCAAAAAAAAAAGGTCCTAAAACATAAAGATAACCAGCAGTTGGTTTTAACTGTTCATTTAAAGTGCTCACATACTACGGTTGAAAAGTTTGAGGTCAGTAAGATTTGTTTTTTTTTAAAGAAATTAATACTTTTATTCAATAAGGATGCATTCAAATTGATCAGAATGACTATTATTAGTTATTTTAAATATTAATTATATTTCACAAAATTGTTTATGACTTTATTTTTAATTAAATAAATGCAGCTTTGAATGGTAGTGTATTTAACCAAGAATTTCCTCAGTATTTTATATGCCATTTAAGAAGGTTGACAGAGTTGCGGTTAAACTTCACACGATTGATTTCAGACATGTGGACCCCTCCTTTGAGTTTTTCTAAATTCCCTTCCCTTCAGTCGATGTCTTATGTCATCCTCCAGCCGTTAAATGTAAGCGTCTTCCTCCACATGCGAGCTAACACGCGGTCATGCCTAATGCCTCTGTATTTCCGTTCTCATTAGGTGGCTGAGTATGATTTGCTGTCTGTGTGTTAGGGTGAACTGTCAGACTGCACAAGACTGATCACAGCGTTAATGGTTGTGGAAAGGTAGAATGAATGTTTGTCCTGTTCCTCGGTCTCTTCTCTTCTCAGAAGCACTGCCTCGTTATGCTGAAATGTATTCTGAAGGTGCTGACCTGTGGGGTCAGGAGAGATGCTGTATGGGATGAAGATCTCTTTTTACATTGAAGCAACAGACGAGGGTGCAGCTTGCTAACAAACAAATGTCATCCTGATGAAGAACGGTCAGGCTGTTGGGAACTCTGAGCTGGGTTTCTAATTACTCATTGTCTGCTGGCCTTACAGACCTCTTACTGTCGTCTGCTGGGTATATATGCATTCACATATTCCAGAACTTGAAAATAGCAGTGTGTTTTTCAGTGAAAGTAACTGAACTTTTTGGTAAACATTTTAAGGTAATGTTAGCTGATATTAAAGGGTTAGTTCACCCCAAAATTAAATTTCTGTCATTAATTACTCACCCTCATGTCGTTCTACACCTGTAAGACCTTCGGTCATCTTCGGAACACAAATTAAGATATTTTTTATGAAATCCGAGAGGTTTTTTATCCCCCATAGAAAGCAGCATACCACATTCAAGGTCCAGAAAAGTAGTAAAATCGTTAAAATAGTCCATGTGATTACAGTGGTTCAACCTTAATGTTATGATTAAGGTTGAACCACTGTTTATAATATATTTAAATTTTAGATTTTTATTCAAGTATTTAATTTATTCTAACAGAATATCTTTGTCTCTCTGGCATCTCTTACTGGTTGTATGTATGAAAGCATAAAAATCACAAAAACTTACATATATCATGTTTGTTTGCACACAGCAGTGTCCTGCTATTACCCATGTTATTTACACACTGAATTAGATTGGTTTGAGTGTTAGGTGGAATGATGGCGGTGCAGAGATGGTTACTGTAACCAGCCTGCGGCCTCCACCTGCACGCTCCATCAGCGCCCGACCTGCTGACTCCAATTCAATTAGCAGCAGTTCAATAGATTGAGCAAGTGTTGAGCTCAAGCGTGGCTACCGCAGGCTTCTCTCAGGCTGCAAAAGGAGCCGCATATATTATCCAGGAGAAAACGTCTGTGACATTTACTCTCCTGTGCTATAAAATACAGAAGGCCACTATGGCAGGCCTATTTAGAGTTTATGGGGGGCAGTCGTGGCCTAATGGTTACAGAGTCAGACTGGTAACCCGAAGGTTGTGGGTTCGATTCTCAATACTGGCAGAAAATGACTGAGAACCCCCAATCGTTCCCTGGGCGCCGCAGCAAAATGGCTGCCCACTGCTCCGGGTGTGTGTGTCCACGGTTTGCAGTGTGTCTGTGTGTGTGTTCACTACTCAATGCTCCTAATGTGTGTGCACTTACTTGGACAAATTTCGAGTATGGGTAACCATAATTGGCCTTCACGTCATGTCACTTTCATGACTAGAGGAGTACTTGACCATTTCTAGCACTCCGTTTTGTAGAGTGATAATGTTTATTTGCTCAGATTAATGCTACCTCGCATGTACCTGATCTCCAGCAGTGCTTCTGTTCACAGAGCAAATGAAGACACCACTTTCAAGCAGAAAAATAACCCCACGTCTGTAGCAGACAGGATTGACAGACACCCCTGGAGGCTTCTGTGTGGGTAACACACATTATCGACAAACCTGTGACCGCTAAACGGCAGAGTTATGTGAACCATGTCGCATTCGGATCAATCACATTCCGTTCAGGTCAGCTTTAGCTGTGGTGCAATTGCACTCCATGATGTCATTACTAACTCCGCCCTAGTTCAAGCTGACCTTTGTGTTTCAACTGACTGACCTGCCTTGAACCTAGTAATCATAGTTAGTGCTGCTCACGGCCTGGGCTTCTGGGCCATGCAGAGATCAGACATAAAGAGAGGGATCCAGGACCACTTGCTGAAAAGGTCAGGTATGATGGTCAATTACCCAAGGCGAGGCCTGCAGCTAATATGAGGCTGTTTGTCAAGTTTTATAGTAATGTTAGGGGTTATTTACTACTTAATGTAGTCAGTTTCTAGGAATCAGTGTGCACAGGTTTTTATCGGCCCACTAGGAAGCATAAAACAAACTAATCTTGCATTGTTTTGTGCCTTTTTTTTACTTTTATGCAAATCAGGTAATGGTGTAAATTTGCTTGCAAAATTGTGGCTTTTAGCATCCCTTTTAAATAAACTTTGTTTATGCTGAAAAGAATGACAATGCTCACGGCACCATAAAATGGGTTACGAGTGGTTTGTGAAAAAGATTTTGTGCTAAATACTGCATGCTAATGTGGTGGAACTATTTAGTAAATCTGCCCCTCAGAGTTTGGTTTGAGGAATTGTGGCATATAAAATTAGATATCCGTGGGTAAAATTGTATATTCAGCTTTGTTTTATGAGTTATGTCTCATAACTTCACTTTATGAAACAAAAAATAATAAAAGATACTTCAGCAAAAATTCTTATTTTTCATTTTTTTTCTGTTTCTGTTCAATGATTTTCAATAGCTGCTACTACATTTTTGAATGAAAAAATAATAATAATATTTCTAATAATACATTTTATTTATATAGCGCCTTTCCAAAGGACAAGGACACTTTACAGTCAATCAAATAAAACTTTCTGCTTGTATAAAATCCACAATTTATTTTCAGATTTTTACGTGCCCCTAAATGACACATTAAAAAAGAGCTATAGTTGGTTGATTTATACTGTGTGTCAGTCAGAAAGTCTTCTCCTGTAAGGTCTCTCTACTCTAGTAAGAATGTGTTATGATTTACATCAGTGCTTAAAGGATTGGTTCACTTCAGAATTCAAATTTCCTGATAATTTCCTGATAATTTACCCCCATGTCATCCAAGATGTTTATGTCTTTCTTTCTTCAGTCGAAAAGAAATTAAGGTTTTACAGGAAAACATTCCAGGTTTTTTCTCCATATAGTGAACTTCACCAGGGTACAACGGGTTGAAGGTCCAAACTGCAGTTTCAGTGCAGCTTCAAAGGACTCTACATGATCCCAGACGAGGAATAAGGGTCTTATTTAGGAAAACAATTGGTCATTTTCTAAAAAATTAAAAATTTATATACTTTTTAACCACAAATGCTCATCTTGCACTAGCTCTGCGATGCGCCACGCATTACATAATCACGTTGGAAAGGTCATGCATGAAATAGGTGGAAGTACCACAGTAAGGTGAAAAACTCCATCTCATTTTCTCCTCCCACTTCAAAATCGTCCGACATCGTTGTTTTACCTTTTTTTATTTATTTTTTATTTATTTTTTTTTTTTGTAAAGGGAGTTTGACTTAGTCTTTGCACTTTTGCTTTGTAAACACTTTCTCGGTACTTTCACCTACGTCACGCAGAGCTGGGTAGATTACTTATGAATTGTAATCAGTTACTGATTACAAATTACATGACAAAATTTATGATCAGTAATATAATCTCTTAGATTACACATTTTTGGTAACGTAATCTGACTACTTTTGAATTACATTTAGATTACTTTTGTGCTAACCCTTATTTGATGTCACATATATTGTAGGATAATCTTGTACTATTTTGACAGATACAAAGAAAAAATATATTCCAAAAAATATATTCTATTCACTAACAAGAGCTTAAACAGATTCTTTTTAAAGTGCAATGTATGGACAGTTAATACTTCAAAATACTAACACTAATGTACCTGTTAGTGTTTGCTGATAGTAACACTGAATACAACAAAATCACATCTTATGATTTTAAAATATATTTACTTAAAATTAAGTAAATTTAGAAAACAGCAACATTACAAAAACAAATATTCTTGTTGTTGCGGATTTCTGTGCACGATTCCACACCCCTCCCCCTCACCGCCGGAAAAACTCGAAGAATCACGAGCGTATATAAGCGGAAAAAATATTATGAAATATTATTTTATGAAAAAAATAAATGTTAAAAAAATGAAAAATTAGGAGAATCAATGAATTGTGAACAACGTACTGCCATTGTATAAATAATATGTAATCATGTAATCCATAAAAAAGTAACTGTAGTCTGATTACGAGTATTTTAAAAAGTAGTTTACTCTAATTACAAGAACTTGATTTTTGGAATCTGATTATGTAATCCAGATTACATGTAATCCATTACTACCCAGCTCTGGTCACGCGTGACCTTTCCAACGTGATAACGTAATGCGTGGCACATCGCAGAGCTAGTGCAAGACGAGCATTTGTGGTTAAAAAGTATACAGTTTATTTTTTAATTTTTTTTTAGAAAATGGCCAATCATTTCACTAGATAAGACCCTTATTCCTCGGCTGGGATCGTGTAGAGTCCTTTGAAGCTCCGCTGAAACTGCAATTTGGACCTTCAACCCGTTGGTAGTCGTTGAAGTCTACTATATGGAGAAAAATCTTGGAATGTTTTCCTCAAAAACCTTAATTTCTTTTCGACTGAAGAAAGAAAGACATAAACATCTTGGATGACATGGGGGTGAGTAAATTATCAGGAAATTTGAATTCTGAAGTGAACTAATCCTTTAAAAGTGCTCTGTCCTGCTTCACTGTTTGGAAAACAGTTCAGTAGAAATTTGTCTGTTTGCATCAGCTACAGTACAGTAGGTATGCTAAAACTTTTGATTCTGAGATAAGATATCAAGGAAGTTATATATTACAGGAAATTAGCATGCAAACATGTCTGATACATCTTGTGTTACATGAGACCAGCACAGGCAGTGTGAAATGCAGTAAAAATCTAATAGGAAACCATATGACGTGAGTGTGATTGGTCTAGTATATAGAATAGAATTCTTTACTCAATATAAAAACAATAGAAGTCAATGAAAAGATCCTATGAGAGAGATGCTATCCTTTTTGTTGATGATTGAAATATATCTCATATGTCTGAGTAGTCAGTGTTCATTAACTGCTTCTCAGAAACAGCATAAGAAAAAACACAGAACCTCGGTTAAAGGTTAATTGTTTGCTTTAACCTTCCCTTCACAGCAGATTTGCGGTTTGTCAGGGTTCTGACTTTTCTGTGCATGTTATTTTCATGCCACAATGTTACCAGCAACTCCTCCACAGATTTACCCTACTGGAACCAAAAGATCTGTTACTTGAGTTGGTCTGTGGACAGTGAGAACCAAAAGACTCTGTGAAATAACAAAGCAGACTGAGTTACAAAGTGGCGACAAATGCTTGACATTTGGTCGATTAATATGGTCAATAACTGACACAGAATGAGCAGAATTATATGGCGGTGTCCCTTCAATGTTATGTGGAGGAGGATATGAACTACATCACAGTAGCTCTAGAAAGGTTAAGTCAAGCAATGAATGCAACAGGGTAAAACTGATTATAAATCAACATCCTATCCACCTTATTCCTACGCCCCATGACGCTTTGCGCGAATTATGGGTGTAACTTCCGTTAAGCTGTAAACAGTCAGTGAAAGGCTCGCTCTATGAACGCAATAATACATTTTTTTTTTAAACTGGGTACAAAGAGATGACATTATTCTACTCACCCTTTAACCAACGAACATTAAAAGGACATTTAAAAGTGTAAAAGCATCAACAAGGTACTTTCAACAGGCCATGAAAAAGCGTGATTCTTTCCACAGCAATAACGGACGGGTCAAATATAACTAACGTTATAGTGATACATATCTGTATTATGTAATATATGTTGCCTTAATAAAAAATGTTCATTAACTTAAGCATTGCGTGATACTATTTCAAAGTGATTTCCATCATTTTTACAGATAATAAATTGTATTTACCTGTGAAAACAAACCTGGAAAGAGACGTGAGGCTTTGAGGAGAAAAACAAGAGATTCTTCGTGCATTCCAGTTAATTATTAATGGGATATATCGTAAATTATATTGGGAGAACAGACCACAAATGTGCAGTATATGTTGTCCTTTTTCATACTATTACAGCGGTATGCAAAGGGACAAAAGAAAATAATCACGAGGATAAAAAGCAGTGGCTGAAAAGAGCTCTTGCCATAGATATTCTTGTTATAACATGTTACATTAAAATACCAAGCATTACGTTATTCTCATGATGTCTGAAAATAAAACATGAAAGAAAAATTGACAGCTCATTCAGTCAAACTGACGGATAAGCTTTATTTGTAGGGCAACCTATGATTTGAAACGATTCGTTTCAGTCTTTTTAAATGGAAGTTTGCCAAACCGGAAGTGCAACCCATAATTTGAAACGCAGTAGGCTAGTCAGGAAAAATGTGGATACAGCTCAGACACGCTTTACGCACATGTTGGTAGGACATTTGCATTTGACATTAATGGTCAAACAGATTAAATCTAGAGAACGTCTATGTCATAGATGTCTTTTTTTTTTTTTTTATTTTAAGAAATTAATACTTTTATTCAGCAAGAACACATTAATTTGATCAAAAGTGACAGTAAATACAATGTTGCAAAACATTTTTATTTCAAATAAATGTGTTTCTTTTGAACTCTCTGGTATTCATCAAAGAATCCTGAAAAAAATGTATCACGGTTTCCACAAAAATATTGAGCAGGACAACATTTCAACATTGATAATAATAAGAAATGTTTCTTAAGCAGCAAATCAGCATATTAGAATGATTTCTGAAGGATCATGTGACACTGAAGACTGGAGTAATGATGCTGAAAATTCAGCTTTGACATCATAGGAATAAATGACATTTTAAAATATAATAAAATAGAAAACAGTTATTATAAATTGTAATAATATTTCACAATATTACATTTTTTATTGTATTTTTCATTAAATAAATGCAGCATTGGTGAGCATAAGAGTTCTTTCAACATTAAAATAATCTTACCGACCCCAAACCTTTGAACGGTAGTGCTGTATATAAAGACTTGGTGAATAGTTATGTTGATCTAGTTCACTCAAATAAACTGAATCACTAAAATGAATCAAACTTTCCCAATGCTTCATTTGAAATACACGAGGGTTGGTATTGGAAAAGCTGCTTGGTTTTGAAAACACTGTTGTTAAATTAATAGCATCACTGCTTTTTGTTAGTTACTGCTCTGCTCTCACTGCTCTCCTCGTCTAACTAGATTGGCAGTCACAGTACCTCTCGACGGCCCAGAGATTCATGGATTAGGCCGTGGGGTGGAATGAAAACAGTTTGCTTTCCTGGAGGTGGTTCTGCATCCAGGGCTGAATTTACTGCTGCATTCCCCTCGGAAGGATTGGTGCCGCTGGATTTATAACCCGTGCTATAAAATTACGCCTCTCTCTCTCTCTCTCTCAGCAGGGCCTCCCCCTCTTGATTTGAGCAATTTATCTATCAGAGTCTGAGTTCTCCCTCTGTCCCTCCTCAGAGCTCAGCTCATGTGCAGTGTGCTGACCAGGGATAGATATGTATTGATTATTATTGATTAAGAGGATTTTAATTGAGGGGTAGGCAGTTTTCCCTCCTGTCGTTCTGCCGTCCTATCGATTGAACCCCTCGCTGTGTAAAATAAGTTCTTCCAGTCCTCATAAAGGCTGATATTTGTTTTAGTTTCCTTATGTGTTTACTGTGCAGGGTCACGTCAGACAGATTTCTGTACTTGTGTATGTTACTTGTGTACTGAAACTTGAATTTCTAGATTATTGTTTTCCTTATCTTTTCAGCATTATTGCCAAAAGAGCATGCAGTGGTGTAAATCAAGCTTAAAGGGTTAGTTCACCCAAAAATGGAAATTCTGTCATTAATTACTCACCCTCATGTTGTTTCAAACCCTTAAGACTTTCGTTCATCTTTGGAACACAAATGAAGATCTTTTTGATGAAATCTAAGAGCTTTCTGTCCCTCCATTGACAGCCTACGCAACTACCACTTTAATGCTTCAAAAAGTTAACAGAGAGATCGTAAAACTAATCCATATGAATTGAGTGGTTTAGTCCAAATTTTCTGAAGAAACTTGATTGCTTTATATGATGAACAGATTGAATTTAGGCTTTTATTCCCATATAAACATTCATCAACGCACACATCAGATATGGTAAACCGGAAGCTCAAGCATGTTCGCTTGATGTGCGAGAACCAATAAGCTTCCGGAAGCAGTTTGCTCTCGCGCGTCAGGCAGTTTCGGTTTATGTTCGCTGATCAATGTTTATATGTGAATAAAAGCCTAAATTAAATCTGTTCATCATATAAAGCGATCGTGCCTCTTCAGAAAATTTGGATTAAACCAATCAATTCATCTGGATTAGTTTTACAATCTCTTTATGAACTTTTCGAAGTGTCAAAGTGGTAGTTGTGTGGCTGTCTGGAGGGGTCAGAAAGCTCTCAGATTTAATCAAAAAGATCTTCATTTGTGTTCCGAAGATGAACGAAAGTCTTACGGGTTTGGAACGACATGAGGGTGAGTAATTAATGATAAAATTTTCATTTTTGGGTGAACTGACCCTTTAAACCCTGAAATCCGCTCATTGTCACCACACTGCTCAAGGTGACCCTGCTCAAATACTTCATAAATGATCTGTTTGGTTTCAGCGTTAAGTACATTTGTGGCTTGAGTCCATTTAGAATGTTATTCAAGGCACCATGAAAAGTTTTTTGACCATTTTCCACTGTTTACTCTGACTATTAATATCAAACACACTTTGCTTGTTATAGTCATGGCTGGTTATGTTAAATCAAATGCATATATTTCAATAGAGAATAATATTTTTTATAATATGAGCTTTTTTAAAGCAGTGGAAGAACTTCTAGACCAAATCAGCTGAAGGGTAGGTCATTATATGGTGTCATTCCGGTCCTGCCTGTGAAATGAGATTCATCTTCAGAGGTTTCTCTGCTCACGGTGCCAATCACACTGGCACATCTTACTTTGTGATTGTGGCCTCATTGTCTTGATTACCCTCTGCCACCCTCAGCCTCTCACTAGCAACATCCACCTCCATACTCTTTATCACAAGCACTTGTCCGATTTCTTTTCTCTTAATCAGCGCAGGAATGAAAGGAGACAGGCGTTAGGCCATTATAATTCATGCACCAGCGCTTAACATAATGATGAAAAATATGAGCATGTCCTTCTGAAAGGGAAAGCAATTAATTCCCCCTGCAGAGTTCAGGAGAAGATATCGACACAGCGGTTAGCATAAGATTGAATGTGTTTTGTTTACATCAGCCTGATCTCTGTGTTTCTCCCACAACATCCTGCTGGGTTATTACTTGACCACCCAAATGAGTGAAGCTTAGGCTTTATTGTTTTAATAAATTCAACAGATAAAAATGCTAGTGCATTTCCGACGGTCTCCACTACTCTTTCCTGCTCCACTGCTGAGCTCAAAATTGTTAGATATATTTTTACATATACAAAAAATGGTCAAGAATATTCTATTTTTTTTGGACGTTTTTTTGTTTCGTTTCCAGTATTGTCCTATATATTTCTACTGTATATATTTAAATATACTTCACAATTGGCAAAACTATGTTGCAAATACAGATTTTAAAACATTTTCAAAACATTTTAGTTACTTATATTTCCTCATATATTTTTGGACCTGTGAAAAATGTTTTCATTATTGTCCAAAATATATTTCAAAATATACAAAAAATGGCCAAAAATATGTTGCAAATATAGATTTTAAAATATATTTACATTAATATATTTTCAATACGTTTTAGTTATTTACATTTCCTCATAGATTTCTGGACATTTTTTAAATATATTTTTCAATAACATCCATAAAATATATATTTATAGTAATATATTTTTAGATATATTTTGCATTTATCCAACATGTATTTTATGATTGGAAATGTATTTTCTTGTCCCTTGAAGTACATTTTGTAATATATTTTGCCATTTAAAAGGCACAATATGTAATTTTCACCACTAGAGGTCGCTTATTCAAAACAAAGGCGTAGCTTGATGACACCGTGAATGATGAATCATGGGCGTTGTCGTCTTCAGCTCCATATCCGATGGAAATGAATCCGACGGACTCGGACAGAAATCATGTTCATGGATGAGCTAATGTATTAAAGTTTTACTAACGTTACGGTGGTATGAAGCAGGACAGGTCAAGAGCCGTGGGAGCGGGATGAGGCCGCTGGAGCAAATGCTAATGATAGACACCTGCGATGCACACCGCTCTTAATTGTTAAATTGTTAAAACAATCATACTAAATACATTTGAGTGTGTTGATAAGTTATGTTATAACGTTACTCTGTGCTTTCGCTTGGTGGCTGCTATGAGATACTTGTTGCACTTTGCAGTAATCTAGATTGATATTAGTAAAACTGGAAATCGAAGGTAGCGTGCATATGACGTCATTGACAGGCAACGCAATGACACGGCCTGTGTCCTGGTTAAAATTGCTTTCTCTGGATTTAAACATTGTTGGAAACATTTGGGATAATTTAAGTACACAAGTCAACAAAATATATAACATTGTTTTAGTGGTTTTTGGATAATTTAATCAAAAAATCTTACATATTGTGCTTTTAAGGTAAAGTTTAAACAAAATATATTTTCATTTAACAATAATTAATAAAGCCGCACTTTGAAATATATTTTTGGACAGTATTTTTCCCCCGTACTATCAGAGATTAATTGGAACGCTAATGGTTAGCTTTCTTTAGGTGTAATAGACCTCCTTGGTCCCAGTCAAATTTCCTGGCAATTTTCAGAGTCTTTTGAAGCTAGTGGGATGCCACCTTAAATAAGACTTGCAAAGCTTCCTAAACTTTAAACTGTATGTCTGTGGAGGCCATAGTCCTCTAGTAGCTGCAAACTAAACCAGGCCCCATGCAGTGGTCACTTAAGGCAGGGTGTACACTGTGCAAGTTCGGACACTCAGGAGGTCGTGAGCATTGCACGTTATGAATCAGTTGATTTGATAATCGTGTCAAAGCAGCTGGTACACGGCAGGACTGTACCGGTGGCAATCGCGCGAGCTTTCGTGTTAAACATGGAGACTAGAGCTTTCGGAACAGCACAGCCATTCCTTTCAGCAAAAACAACTAGAGAGTGTATTTGTGTGTGTGTGTGTCAGTGTATGTGCAGGCTGTAGGGTTGTAGCCACTGGGTTTTAATAATTTTCATAGATCTAGCCTATGTGACATGGTTGTGTATGATTTGCCAATAGGGGACAGCCTATACACTGGTCAAAATTGGGCCGACTCCCACACTTAAAAATTATTGGGAGGTCAGGAAGTGCTCATAACGTACCCGGCTCAGCTCGTAATTCCTCTCACACAATGCGAGCCTCGACCATACGAACATCAACGATTTCCATGCGATTTTCCTGAGAGAGCTCGTACGTTTTCCTGCAAGCTCGTACGACAGCAAAAATCCTAAACTGTACGCCCGGCTTTAGGCTGTGATGTGGATCAGATCAGTGCAGTTGTGTGTTGTAAGTAAAGGCCTCGGCTCTCCTGTATATCTTCAGGAAGAGCAAGTAAGAGATGGAGACCATTTTCGAATCAAGATTTCATGCATATGACCATGATAACTGCGTATTTTGTTTCCAGGATGATGAGCCAAGAACCCAGCTTTTCAGAATCACGATGCTTTTCCCAGGGGGTTGGCTGTTTGTTCAGGTGTCCCCCAATTCTAATGCCTCCTGTGGATTTTGAAGCTAAACCCTTTGTGCTCTGCAACCAGGACAGATATGATATAACCATATCAACTACAGGAAAAAAAAAAAAAAAAAAACAGAGCAGGATGGAAAAAATCCTGATGCCAAAATGAACACTATTCAGTATGACGAGAGGCTTATCCGCTAAAAATAGCTTTGTCTTCCTGATGCGATTTTCTTTCTTTGTACAGGGATTTTTCCTTCACAAATGCCATCAGGAAATGCCTGGTGTTAAAGCTGCCTGCCATCCCCTTGTGTACGGGACTGAATGCATGTGACTGCCAGTGATACCTTCATTTTGTAGAGTCTAGTAGTGAATGATATGTTGACATGATGAGGTTCTCCCACATTGGGTCACCAGAGATACAGGTAGGAGATTTCTGTGAACTGAAAGGGTTAGTTATCCCAAAAATGAAAATTATGTCATTAATTACTCACCCTCATATCGTTCCACACCCGTAAGACCTTCGTTCATCTTCGGAACACAAATTAAGATATTTTTGATAAAATCCTTTTTCAATGCCCAGAAAGCTACTAAAAACATATTTAAAACAGTTCATGTGACTACAGTGGTTCAACCTTAATATTATAAAGCGACTAGAATACTTTTTGTGTGACAAAAATAACAAAATAGTGACTTTATTCAACAATATCTAGTGAAGGGCGATTTCAAAACACTGCTTCATGAAGCTTCGAAGCTTTACGAATCATTTGTTTCGAAACAGTGGTTTGGAGCACATATCAAACTGCCAAAGTCACGTGAACTATTGAAGTTTCAAAACACTTAACAAAGCCTCGCTTACTGAAATCATGGGATTTTGGCGCTCTGAACCACTGATTCGAAACAAATGAATTGTAAAGCTTCGAAGCTTCATGAAGCAGTGTTTTGAAATCGCCCATGACTAGATATTGTGGAATAAAGTCGCTATTTTGTTATTTTTGGGGCACAAAAAGTATTCTAGTCACTTTATAATATTAAGGTTGAACCACTGTAGTCACATGAACTGTTTTAAATATGTTTTTAGTAGCTTTGGGCATTGAAAAAGGGAGTGTTATTGCTGGCGGTGCAGGCCTCACTGAGCCATCGAATTTTATCAAAAATATCTTAATTTGTGTTCCGAAGATGAACGGTCTTTCGGGTGTGGAACGATATGAGGGTGAGTAATTAATGACATAATTTTCATTTTTGGGTGAACTATAACAGTGTGATTTAAAGCATGTATTGTGTTGCAGAACGACGTTCCCCTACACATAGATTTGGTTAACTGTGAACTGATTCATTGAAATGGACAGATTGAAAGAACTTCTTCACGGAAATCTAACTCTTTCAGCATTTTTGCACTGAAAATAGCAACACTAATTTAATTCCATACCTGACAAAGACCGCAACCCGAACCGCACCAGTATGCGGTTGTCTCTCTTGAAACTCTGCAGTGTATACGTGGCTGTTGGTCCTCTAAGCAGCATGAAAATTCTTGGCTATTAGACCCTCAGTGCACTTGTGCCTATTGATTCCAGACACAAATTTTTTTGCAGGATTCTTTGAGAAATAAAAATACATTAATAGAAAGTTCAAAAGAACAGCATTTATTTGAAACTAGAATTTTTTGTAACAATCTAAAAGTCTTTACTGACCTTTTTGATCAATTTTATGCATCCTTGACAAATAAAAATATTAATTTTTTTCAAAAAAATACATATCACTCAGCCCTACCAAACAGAACTCCAAAAATAGTGATTGTTTGCAAACAGTTTTCTGCATGAAAGTTTTTGTTGGTTTCTATTTCAGTTGCAACATAGCCAAAAAAATTGATTGAGAACCCCTGATCTAGCAAATAATTGGCTGAATCCAGCGATTGGTTGCTGTGATGACAGTTTACCAGTTGATTGGTTGCTGTGACAAGAGTCTAGCAGTTGATTGGTTGCCGTGGCAATAGTCTAGCTGATGATTGGTTGCCGTGTGCGTCTATGCAGTCACTTGTGTCTGATGAATGCAGTGTGTAATTGCAGTCCCTGATTCTCACAGCAATGGCTGAATAACTGCTGAGGTCAATTGAGCAGAAAAGGTAAAATAGCCTCATTAAAAACTCTTCTGTCTGCTCCCACAGGAAGCCTCTCATGACTGCACATATTCAAACTAATAGACCTTTCTGAGCTTAGAACAGTGAGTAGGTGGTTTTTGGTTGAGGTTTAATGCCTCAGTTGAGGGACCGTTATACATTTGTGTCTTTAGTGAAATTATTTATTCTCTTGATATTCTACTACGATGCCATTCAAGGCCAGACTGAGTCATTTGCATTTGTCTTGTGAATATTCATTTGTTTCTGTGGAGTTTGGACAGCATAATCATCTGTTAGATGATGCTGTCATCTGAGCGAAGGAAAGCAGTACTTTTGTCTTTGAGACAATCATACACCTGACCAGCAGCAGATTATCCACCTGCATGAAAGCTTTACACCTTGTATGCTGTGCCTCAGGTGAAGTGTGTGATTTCTGCATCATTGACAACAACAAACTGTAGGCCATAGCAGTAGCCTACTGTGAAAAAATATGCCATCATATTTTTCAGCTTTGTGGTGATATTCGATATGTATCTCAATATGTATGTACAGTATTTGTGGTAAAATGAACAAAAGGATTTTTCCATCCTCTCAATCAGAGAAACCAAATTTTAGCCAAACAGATATTATTGCAAGTAAAATACAATAAAATCCTTTGTTTTCCACACTTTTTTCATGAAATGAACACAGTATACATTATTTAATCATTATTATTATTATTATTTTGCATTTTAACAGTTTTGATTTGTGATTTAAAACATTTTGAAACAAAACATTATGATGTAAAATTAATTAAAAATATTTAATATTCTGGACTATATAGGCCCCGTTTACACTAGTGCGTTTTCATTTTAAAACGGCATTTTAAAATGAAAACAATCCTTGTCTACACTGGCATTTCCACAGCATTTCAGAAACGATCTCAGTCTACACTACACGGCCGAAAACACGTCACATGTCCGTTCATGCACACTGGGCATGCGCGTACAAGTGTAAACAGTTGCCTCTTGCGCATGTAGGTAGCTGCAGTATTAAAACAAAATGCAGAGTTTATCTGCACAATGGCTGCTTAAAATGACAACAAAGCCAGCAAAGATTGCAGTTCAGTCTCCATGTTATTGTTTACACGGTCATCAAGGATACGCAGAGCGAATGTGGGCAGCCACGCCATCATTTTCAAAAGTCTCCGTTTTCGTCCATTTATACTGAAACACAACCCCGGCATTTTCAAACTAAAACGGGGTCTGCAGCATTTTTGAAAGTCTCCGTTTTCGAGGTTCGAAAACGCCGGCGTAGTGTAAACGACAGGCGTAACCGTGGCAAAACTTATGCTTTTTAAAACGAAAATGCACTAGTGTAAACAGGGCCTAAGTAAGTTAATTTATGTGCTCATACGAATGTACAACTTTGTACATGGTCAATTTTTTTTTTGTGTTCACTGAAGCACAAAATGCTGTTTGAAAACATTCTCAAATCATACTGGATAATATGATCATTGGGTTACACTATATTTTTTTCCTTGAAAATGCAATCTAATTATTGAATCTGAACTGATTCATTAAAATGAACCAAACTCTGTCCATTTTTGAGTTTTAAACCGAGACCTATTATAATATCTCTATCATAGTGCTCTCATATACACCAGGGAGCTGCACTGGGATAGGAAAAAGCAATTTACTTTCCAAAAAAATCCCAGAAGGAAATGAGAAAGGCATTGAACGTCACACGTCCATACGCTGGTATTTTATCTCCGCATACACAATCTCTATACGATTCCTTCCTCTGCTCCACATTTTGTGTCATAAATAACATTTCACTTTATCTTTTATCACAAATACAGCTGTACGGGAGATGGTCTGTCTGCCGTAATCTGATTGTATTTAGTGCTCATTCATTACAGCAGCAGAGCTTCACTGCCTTCTCTATTAGCTGCATCTGCCCAGCCGGAGTGAGTTTTTGCTCCATTTGTGTCTGTCTAATTGGGCCTGTAAACTGTGAGGCTCAGGGTAATGTGCAGATGTTCATCCTTGTGTTGATGTGCTGTGTGTGTGTGGTGTCTGGACACATTCATTGTGGAGATGGCTGTTCTGCTGGTGGTTTAGTAATGAGATCCATCTCGACTACAGGCAAAAAAGTTTTCCAGGTACTTTTTATCTATATCATCTCTTCCAACCTGGTCTCACAGGAAAACGAAAACTATGTTGAGAGGTGGCGATTTTATATGAATTCGTATGATGTGAATCGTACAAAAATGTATATTAGACAAAAATTTAAACCCCTAAACATACTGGTGCGTGTGTGTGTGTGTGTGTGTGTGTGTGTATATATATATATATATATATATATATATTATTTAAAAATTTCCTATTAAACTTCTAACTCGGTGTTACATTGATTTGTATTGGAAATTTATTAAAATTAAAAAATAATGCACAGAAGAAGCATTTACTAGAAATTTTAATTTCCTCAACTTTATTACAGAGTTTATGTTTACGTTTTTGGTCACAAATATGTGTAGAAACTTTGCAATTTTATGCCTCATATTTTTGTTTTGGTGGGTTTATGTGGAAAGTATTCCACATATGTGGCAGCAAAAGCTGCTTCAATTCACAGGGCCCAGAACAATTTTTTTTGGTGGGCTCCTGAGGCCTAAATGATTAGGCTGTGCATAGAGGACCTTAGAAGACTCACTGACAAAAGCAGTTTGAAGATATTTGTTTCTTGAATGTTTGTATGCTTTTGCACGTCTCTTACATCAGCAAAGGTTAGAGTGTTCTTACAATTTAATTTAAGCCATATGTTACAGCTCCTAATGAAGTTACTGGCAGATTGGCAAGTATCTCCATTTAATTTACTCATCAAAGGCAATTTTTCTTGCATTTGGTGCCGGGCGAGTGTTAATTTTAGACCCTTGTTGACTGTATTCAATAATTAGAGAGCTATAAAATGTTACCGGCTACAGTGATGATGTGTGCGTGTATATACACACTCACCGGCCATTTTATTAGGTAACCTTGCTAGTACTGGGTTGAAATCTCTTTTGCCTCCAGAACTGCCTTAATTCTTCGTGGCATAGATTCAACAAGGTGCTGGAAACAGATTCTGGTCCATATTGACATGATAGCATCACGCAGTTGCTGCAGATTTGTCAGCTGCACATCCATGATGAGAATCTCCCATTCCTCCACATCCCAAAGCTGCTCTATTAGATTGAGATCTGGTGACTGTGGAGCCGTTTGAGTATAGTGAACTCATTGTCATGTTCAAGAAACCAGTTGATTGAGCTTTGTGACATGGCGCGTTATCCTGCGGGAAGTATCCATCAGATGATGAGTACACTGTGGTTATAAAGGGATGAACATGGTCAGCAACAATACTCAGGTAGGCAGGATGCTCAGTTGGTACTAAGGGGCCCAAAGTGTGCCAAAAAAAAAATATTTCCCACACCATTACACTACACCACCACCCTGAACCACTGATACAATGTAGGATGGATCCATGCATATGGAAAAATCCCGCCTTATTCTCATTTGGAACCTTTGATAAATCACTATAAATATATAATGGAGAACAAAGGAACTAATTCAGTGTGCTCCTTATTATTTCCCCAGACTCTCTTCCATTCTGGAAATTGAAATAGAAGGCGTCCATTGAACACTGTGCGCAATGAGAGGGGAATATTGGATGGGAGGGAAGCCCTGCTTTAATCTCCCTCAACTAATAGAGCTTATTTTATTTCTCGTCTGTGAAATGAGAATGATGGATCTTTCATAAGGCCGATGAAATTAAACTGTCCTTTAATTACAGCTGAGCTTGTGGAGAACATCGAATCAATAGTATGTTTCTGTATCTGTGTTGAGTCCGGTACAAAAAGGTTTGGAACACCCTTAACCTCTCATTATTTAAGAAATCATTTAATGACATGCTGGTTTTTGAACTGCCGTGCAATTACAGCACAACAACCCTGCTGGAAAATCCAGCTAAAACCAGCTTAAGCTGGTCAGGCTGGTTTTAGCTGGTCTCCCAGCCTGGTCATAGATGGTTTTAGAGGGGTTTTGGTTAGCTAGGAGACTGGGAGGCTGGGAGACCAGCTTAAACCAGCTGAACACCAGCTAACCCAGGCTGGGAGACCAGCTTGACCAGCTACTTCCAGCTTAAACCAGCTAAGACCAGCCAACCAGCTTAGGCTGGTTTTAGCTGGATTTTTCAGCAGGGAGGGCTGTCTTATTGCTTTTGTGTGCACTTAAAGGGATAATTCAAGTACAAATGAAAAAGCCTCATGTCACTCCAAAGTCCAAACCTGTATGCTGTTTTTTTTTTTCCTTCTATTTTTAGTGGAATACAAACATAATTTGTTTTAGAGATTTTTTTTTTCCCCCACAAAACATCAGTTCAAGTGACAAAAAACCCCAAAACAAACTATGAAAGCGGGAAATTTGTGGGAAATTCGAGCATGCAGTCGTTCGTCTTTTCGTCATTACATCACGTCTGTTTACATAAAGAAGGAGTCCCAGCTAGTAGGCTATATCGCATGTGGAGGATGCTACAGGCGGCCTTTTCTCACAGCAGCTGGAATAATTAAATTTATCATTTTGATGGCGGATTGTAATCCATAAAGGTCCAAATGACCTTCAGTGACAACTGGAGATTCACCCGTAGTCAAAAGCAAAAGACTTCGGACTGCGGAGTGGCTACAGAAATTGAAATCTACAGGTAACGCTAATACACACTAAATACACATAGTCAAGCAATGCTGATGTTGTTAACATTAACAATTTGAGAACAAAGTATAACAATAATGCACAGTTTGATGTGATATGAGCTAAGCGATCGTTAGATTTAATCACCATTAGTAAAGCAATTTATTGTAATGCTTTTTTTCTTAATTGGTCAGAACAAAAGTGGCAGATTTGTTATTTACTTGTACAGATTACATTTTCCGATGAAAATTCTTATTTTGGTCATACTTCCAAGATGTAGAATCTGTGATTTCGAAGTACAGCATTCACCGGTGTGGTGACTGACAGCAAACATTAGATTCATCCGCGCTGAGGAGCCGTGCCGATGCACAACCCACGTAAAGATGATAATTCCGCAAATAACTGCAATTGCAGGTTTCAAACAGAGATGGCGACAAAGAGACAAAACTTACGGACTGCAGCTTTAAGTAAATAAAGGATTTTCATTTTGGGCAATGTTGTTAATGTTCACTATAACTGTTAAACTTGAAATAAAGCTAAAAAATATATATATAATTAATAAGCTACATGAAAAACTTCAAAAATTTAACTGAAATTTAGATATGTTGCTTTGGCAACTAACTGAACTACGTTTAAGTACTAAAATTACAAAAACTAAAATTGAAATAAAAATCAACTAAAGCTATATAGAAAAAAAGACGAGCACATTATTAAAAACTAAACGGAAAACTGAATGGTTCAAAATATAAATACATTCAACTAAAATAACACTGATAGGGTGAATTACTCCACAGTTCCTGCACTAAAATTACCAAGGGACTTTAAGTAACAGCTGTTGATGGAACGGCAACAGTGACCGGAAGTAAACTGTCAACTGCCGTAGCTAAAGAACGCAAAAATCGCTAAGCAACAACAAAGCGGACGGCATAACGGATCATTTAATCATTTGACATAGTAAAAAAGAAATTAGATTTAAATAAAAGCAAGAGAATGGTTGCTTTTGGCATTAAATGACATACAGATACAATTAAAATACCACATAACCATAAAACATAACATTTACTTATCTAATCTGTCACGTATTATCGACTACGGCAAATCGGCTATTCTCCCGTAGTAGACGGTTACAGTAGAACGTCAAGAAGTAGCAGTTAAATTCGCGCATGCGCAACAGAACGCCAGAATGCCGTTGTATCAGCAGCTGCTGCTTAAAGTCCCTAATAAGAGCAAAGATAAAACACCAGGTCAGGAGGAAGTTTCATCCATCCGATGCACCTTCGTTGTGCTGTTTTCCTCTTAACACAGCTGTTTTGGCAGGGCGTCTGGACTTTCAGGCTTCAGTGTTACTCATATGATAACTTTCAGCTGTTTCCACAACAATGGGCTTTCGGGAAGTCTTTTATCTGTAGTTGTTTCTAATTCAGCTGAACATGGCACAAATCTAGCAGTGTACAATATTATGGCTGACCAGCAGAGGGGGTTTCACTCATGTACTTTTTTGGAATTTTGGGATCTGTGTAAATTTGGCCTGAGAGGCACATTTCATTTGTCACCCCTTGGGATGTAATTAACTTGATGAATTAAAAAGACACTGAACAATCTTTGCAATTAGCAGTGGCTTTCATTTCATCAGATGAGCTGTATATAGATGTTGTTGGGGAGGTGGAGATACTGATAGTTTTCCCTGCAAGCTGTTTTCATCAAGTTAAAATATAATTGTGACTCTGCATAATTACAGCATGTTTGCCTAATTTACCCCCTCTGAATTCAAGGTTTACTGTTATTTTGGCATGTTAAGATAGGCGATCATGTGATAGCAGTGTGTCATGCTGTGACAAAAATTGTGGGCTAATGCACAAGATGCTGCTTCAAAACAGCATTTAAATTAAAGTAATTTTTTAGATGATCTCAATTTTTTTGGAACCTCACTTGAATGGTAGTATGATACTCAATTATTTGTATATTCAAATAAGATTTATTTTACATGGTAGCTACTTCAAACAACTAACTTCAAAGACTACAGTATTAGTGTCCACTGTATTAAAATATTACCTGGTCAACCATGTACAATTGGGCAACGTATATTATGTTGTTTTGTACCGTAGTGTAGGCTAATGTATGTTGTAGTTTATATTGCGTTGTTTTTGTTGTTTGGGAGCAATTTACGAACACAAAAATCCTCGTAATACTGGCCAATAAACATAATTGGATAAACTCAAAGAGTGAATTTGCTGTTACCTTCAAACTGTGCGTTATTTTTCAAATAAATGTTTCGTTAATTTTTTTACTGTACTTCTACTGACGCGACGCGTCTATCGCGCTTAAAACCCTGACGTCACAGCCAGTCGACCAATCAAAGTCTTTGTTTCGTCAGCATTCCATCACTTGCAGTGTAGAGAATGCGCGTTCTGGTAGCGTCGCGTCACGTTGCTCGCGCAACTAACGTCTAAAAAGTTGAGCAGCTGCTGTCAGTTTCAGTTCCTGATTCTGTCCTCATGTTTTCACTGTCAGCTCTGGGCAGATAACTCGTCGTTATAGCGTTGTTTTTATTGCTTTTTAAATGTTTTGGGGAAGATCTGAATATGGATTATATTCAGTCATTCAGAGACGCGATCGCTGGTAAAATCTGGCCTGTTACCGTGAGGGAAGTTCACTTTAAAGACTATTCTGATGCCGAACCACCCATGGAGAACGCGCATGAAACACACTCTGCAGGTATTAGTTTTGTGTTCTTCTCAAAAGTTTTACAAACTGGTTGAAACGCAGTTGTTGTGCGCCTGTAAACATTGACAGCGCAACATGGCTGCAGTACTACAGTGAGTTATTTATTAAGGGAGTTCTTGTATGTCAGCTGCCCTCCTGTGCATTTGCATTGGATTTGACTGTTGAACTTTTGCAAGGAAGAATTCATGTTCCCGATCTTACAATACACGTAGATGCATTTGGTATTGTACAGTTTATTGCTGCATTGTAGTTCAGGTTTTGTTTGCTCAGACTCTGACATATTCAGAGTTCCTGTGGTCATATAAAACCAAAGGAACTGGAAGTTCACTAATTAATATGTTTGTCTTATATAACATGAACTAACAATTAACAATATGGTAACACTTTAGTATGGAGAACACATATTCACTATTAACTACGACTTTTCCCTCAATTAACTTCTAATTTACTGCTTATTAATAGTAAGTTTAGGAATTGGGTAGGATTAAGAATGTAGAATAAGGCCATGCAGAATAAGGCATTAATATGTGCTTAATAAGTACTAATAAACAGCCAATATTCTAGTAATATGCATGCTAATAAGCAACTGGTTAAAAGACCCTAAAATAAAGTGTTACCAAACATTTATTAATCTCTATTGGTGTTAATATTTACTAATACATTTTTAAGATCAAAAGTTGTAATTAACATTAGTTAATGCACTGTGAACTAACATGAACATTTTTAAGTAACATTAACAAAGGTTAATAAATGCTGTAAAAAAAAAAAATATTGCTTATTGTTAGTTCATGTTAGTTAATGCATTGTTAATGCATTAGAATGTCAACAAATGAGACCTTATTGTAAAGTGTCACCGAAATTCATTTTTAATGTTTCACGGATAATAGACAGATTTGGAATAACATTTAAGATTAATTAATTTTCATTGTTTTTTTAAGGCAATGAAAATCCATTGTTTTTTTAAGGCAATGAAAATCCATTGGTCAAAAACTGTTTTTTTTTTTGTTTTTTTTTTGTTTTTTTAAGGTAAGGCAATGGAAATCCATTGGTCAAAAACTGTGGGAACTCCGCATATGGTATCAGCACTGATAGGTTCAGACGTCTCCACCCTAAAAAATAGTTTGTGTATACATGTCTGAATTGCACTATATCAACAGCGTGCTCAGTGTTCTGTATTCCTGTCACTGTGGGCTGCGAGTCAGGTTAATTGCAGGGACTAATTAGGCCAGAGGATGGCTGGGAGGCCTGATGGTATGTGCTGTATGGCAGTATGATTATTTTAAAAGTTTTTAAAAGAAGTCTCTTGTGCTTATCAGTGCTGCATTTTTTAAAAAATAAAACATACAGTAATATTGTGAAATATTATTACAATTTAAAATAGTTTTCTATTTTAATATATTTTGAAATGTCATTTATTCCTGTGATGACAAAGCTGAATTTTCAGCAATCATTATTACTCCAGTCTTCAGTGGCACATGATCCTCAAGAGATTCAAGAACATTTCTATCTATTTTTTCAGTGTTGTGCTGCTTAATATTTTTGTGGAATTCATGATATATCTTTTTCAGGGTTCTTTGGTGAATAGAAAGTTCAAAAGAACAGCGTTTATGTAACGATGTTAAAGTCTTTACCGTCAGTTTTGATCAATCTAACATCTAAGTATTAATAAAAGTATTAATTTCTTTAAAAAAAAATTTACTGACCCCAAATTTTTGAACGGTAGTGTATATATTAATAAACACATTTTTATTGAATTTCTAGAACTATCTTGTCTTATATATAATGTTACAGTACCCTGACATAAGATTCAGGGCTCCAGACTAACTTTTTTTACTAGGAGCACTGTACACCCTTAGTGAAAATTTTAGGAGCACAAGCAGAAAATTTAGCGGCATATCTTAAATTGACCTGCTACGCAATTGTTCACACTTAGGGCTTTGAAGTGCTGGAAAAAGTTGTGAAGCACTTGAAAGTACTTGAATTTCACTCTCAAAAGGTTGCACGAACCCTGAAATTAATAATGTAAAAACATTTGACTATTTCTGCCACAATACCATGGTTACAGTTAGCATTACTACATTAAATCCATGGTGAATGTTGGTGATTTGTGGACTGCAAAGCCTTCTATAACTTGTTAGTTCATGGTGCAATGTTTCTCCTGGTTTCCAGACTTTCCACGTCAGCGCTATTTAATCTGGCTTTAGATAACAGAGAATTCTGTGGCATATTCAAATGCTTTCTCACTGGATCTCCCAGTGCTGTGTAGTAACAGTGTCACGTGATCGGCCCGTAAGTACATGTTCTGAGCTTGCGCTGCATTGTCTCTTAAAGGGGTCATATAATGCCAAAAAAGTGAAATCATAATCAACCACCCCTTTAATGGTCCGAGTGGTTTCGTTCCACTTTTGTTTAGTTTGCCATTTGATGTTTCTCATATGCAACAGAAATGGCAGCTCTTATCAGTTGGGCAGCATGGTGGTCGCACCAGTGCGACCTCTAACAAAATTTAGTCACACTGGCAGGAAAAAAAAGGTTGCAGTCTGGAGCTGCTGTGAAATTGGCAAAGTCCAGGAAATAGTATTGCACCATCGGTTGGCCACAACCTTCAGTTAGTAAAAACATTAAAGGATAACTGCAGCGAACAATATTGCTGTTCTTCCTATATGACACTTATCAAAGCAGTGCAATACTGATAGCACCATGTAAGCCTATTTGGATAAATGGATTAAAAATAAAGAGGTAAAAACAAATTTAGCTTGTCCTTGCGTAAAGAGTATCTGACTGTAGGAAATCACATTTCTGCATTGCTTAACACTTAAAATGAAGCACTGCTCAAGTACAGTGGGGTTCAACAAATGCTTCTATTTAGCTTTTTTTTTATTTAATGCATATATTTTTATTATAAGACAAGTATTTATTAACCTGAAATGCTCAGTGGTGGAATTTCAGAAGTCATTTAATTTGTAAATCTACATGCAATCCCAAAACAATGAAATAATGGCACACTGTTTTCTGAAGCGCCTCTGGCCCCTCATTACGAGAGAGGAACCGGTCTAAAGAATGAGTGGGCCGCACTGATGCCGTGCTGGAAGCGCAGGGAGTCCATTAGCATACATCTGCACTGGCTTTAGACGGACGTGGGAGGCACAAGACGCGTCCTGCTTTTCTCTAGATCACCCCCAAAGATGAATGGGGTGTGTGGGTGTATTTTCATTACTGACTAATTCCTTGGTGCATTAGGCAGTACTATGTTGTGCCAACCCAAGAGGTCATGTGTGGATGCCAAAACAGGTAGAACTGAAGCTAGCATGGCATGACTGCTGTGTGCTGGCCAAGCGCTTTATCTGTAAAACTACCTAACTGCCTGTGCTAGGGCTAGAGTGGTATCAAAATCTTATGGTATAATTATACATATTTTATTAATAGTTTTATTAAAATAGCATTTCTTAGCGATTTTTAATAATTATATAATAATCATATCTTTTAATTTATGATATGAAATATATATATATATATATATATAGAACGGTCATTAAACTGACTAGAAACTACCTGTGCATATAATGGTTTTAATGCACACCTTCCAGCCAATCAGAATCAAGTATTCAAACAGACCATAGTATGTGTGTATATATATATATGACTAAAATGTGTCCTAATGACTATTTTACATATCTAAAATGTATTAAATTCATAGGCTACATTTTAATGTGCATTTAGTAAATTTAAATATCTTTAATAAATATAATACATTAACAAATATAAATTAACTATAACATAAAAATGAATGTTGTATTATATATTATATAACCATGTCGAAATGCATATTTTAATAATCCAGTGAATTAAATTCTAACAATGAATCAATAACAAATGAAAGGTACATCTTCTCATTTGATTATTCTTTCTTTTGTTTGGAACTTGGATGCGAACCCAAAGGAAAATGAAACATTAGCATTGACTCCATGGACGTTACCTTTGAACTTCATTGATTGCTTGAAAGCGTCGCGGTCTCAGTGGTGTTTATTTTGCTCTCGTCTAGACTAAATGCTAAAGTAGTAGGATGGTTGAAGCTCAGCGGATCAAACTTTGCCCTCTATTCAATAACCTTTTAAATTCTGACTAAGCATCCAGGCCCAGTGTGCGTCAAAGGCCGAGGGAGCCGTTTACCTGCAGCACAGCAGCTGATCTTTCAACTCCAGCCTCCGTCCGGGTCTTTTTTTCCCTTGACCCGCATTATTTATCCTGCTTTCCCGATGGTGATATGGATTTAGCACTAAGGCTGCCACATGCAGTGAGATGAAGAATAGTTAAAGCATCACTGCTGAAGGGAAGTGTTGGGCTAGACGCCACATCTCATCCCAGTGTGCTCTTTAGTCATGCCAATAAATTTAAAGAAGACTCATTCTTTATTTGTGCCTCGTGTGTCATAGGTCATGTCTTAGAAATCACGCATCATATCTCCCATAAGAAAATCTGGTTCACAATGGGTATGTTTCAAATAACGTACTATCATTCCATTTTTATAGTGTGCTGAAGTGTCTATATATATACCATTTTTATAGTGTTTATAGTGTCGCTTGTTTGTGTGAAGTGAGCATTTGTTGTGTGATTGTTTGTGTGAGGTTAATCTAGGGCTGAACGATTAACTGAAGTCGCGATTTGGCGATTATGAAATCGCAAAATTCACTGAAATCAGAGCGGATCAATCGGTTTGCAGTAAATGCTGCTCCATGTTTCTGCTGGTGGGTGCCTAAACTCCATACTCATCTCTAAAGAAATTTGAAGTAAACATATGCAAATCCATAAGATTTTCTCCAGTGTAGAGAACTGTACAGGAGTTGTTGTTTTTTCTCCCAGTGGATGCATAAGATTTCCTGACAAAAGTTAAGAAATTACAGTCATATATTTTTTTCATAATAATTTAATACTTCATAATAAAACTTTAGACCTTTCTAATGATAAATAGGAAAATGAAGCAGCATTTTCAAGTGCTAAACCAAAATGGATGGATGTTGCTTGGATATAATGAACGCAAATATTTTAATTTTAATTGTTTTAACAATGTATATATATATTTATATTATACTAATATGCTTATGTATATTAGACTTTTATTATTTAAGTGTTATTTTATTATATATTATAGTATATTATTATATATGTGCTATTTAACTGAGCTGTCTATGCTTTTTACTTGTATTGCTTTTTATCTGCAAAAGGACTGATGGTGAAATTTGCCTTTTGGCTCGGGTGCATTTACATTAATTTAAATGTTAAATAATGCATATTATCTCTCTTTAAATAAACAAATAATAAATCAATTAAAAAAAATATTTAAAAAAAGTTATTTAATAATTATTTTTTCATATCAGCACATGAAAAGATGATATACATAGACACACAAAATGATTCCCTGAATTTTTTTTTTTTTTTTTTGCAGTGGCTCATTTAAATGAACCATCCGATTCATATCTCATTGTTCAATTCATGATTCAACCTTCCTACCAAACCGGTGTATCTTCAGCGTTTCTCAGCCGCTCATATTAAGAGCAGAGCTGAACTTGCGACAGCAGAATAGAGGCAGACTTTAGCCACTGCTTTATTTGATTTGCAAACTAAATAGTGCTCACTAAAGCAATAACCGAGTGGATGGAAGGATCTTGCTGCGATTAGTCACCCTGGAGTGAGTGCTAATGAGAGGCTCTGGTGCGGGTGACACACACAGAGCCACTGACAGGATCGGGGTTTGATTAATTGACCTGGGGTGGGTGTTAATGAGGGAAAGGAACAGGCCGTGTGGAGTTCAACATCTCTCCTGACACAGCATTCAAACTGCAGTCCCAGCAAACACACACACACACACACCAGCTACTGTGACAGTCTGGGCCGTGACTGCCGGAGTGTTTGAGCTGTTCGGTTCAGTGAGCAACTTTGCCATGTTTTTCCCATGGCTGTTACTTCTCCCTTTGCTAAAGGGGTCATATGATGAAACAGGATTCTCATTGTACTTTTGACGTAAAACAGTCTGATGTACCATGCAGACATTATTCTAATGAAACTAAGTTAAAACTAAGCTGCAATAACATCTGATTCAGGAATATACTGTATATTTATATAATACATAATTAAATGTATATACATTTATACAGGCCTATATACATACTGTATCAATTTATTTTTTATTTTATATTCTTTGTAAGCTGGATTCAAAATGAATTTGGCTTAGAAATAATGCACCCACAGTCTGAGGGCCCTATCATACACTCGGCGCAATGCGGCGCGACGCAAGTGTTTTTTGCTAGTTTCAGCCCGACACAGTTATCATTTTCACGTCCTGTGCCACGTTGTTTAAATAGCAAATGCATTTGTGCCCATTTGTGCGCCCATGGGCGTACTGGTCTGAAAACGAGGTGTGTTAAGGCACATTGATGGCGCGTTACTATTTTGAGGCAACTGAAATAGACTGTGCCATCGACCAACTGAAATCTGGTCTAAAGTCAATGGCACAATATTTGTTTTGTTATTTAAAGGGCGCGTTAGTAATATGCACCTATATGTGGGTGCACAACGCGCGTACGCTCTGCTTATTACACACACAGGGATGCGCAGCAGCACACAAACATGCCAAATATAAAAAAAAAAAATAGGATTACAATGTAAAAAATTATTATTGTGTGCATAAAGATAAAAATGCTTTGGTGGAATCTGGCTTTTCCCGTAGATCTCATGCGCGAGGTTAAAGAGAAGCGTTCGGTTTTTCCGCTTGCAAATTCCGCCATGTAAATAGTGACTCCGCCATGGTGCGAGCGCAACTCACTTTTAAAGGGAATGGGAGATGAGACTCTGATTGATTTATTGCTTGTTATGCCCAAAACACACCCATTACCCATTAAGAGAATAGGGACAACCCTTTTAGACCATGCGCCAGGCGCGCCGACCATTTTTCGTGCACTTTAGACCATGCGCTTAGATTGTTAAAATAGGGCCCTGAATGTTAAAGGGGACCTTTTTTGCCCCTTTTAACAGCTCGCGCTTCGGTTGCTCAACAACAACAAAGCTGGAGAATCTCACGCAGCCAAAATGGCGATTGTCAGTAACGGTGTTCAGCCTTACATTGTTCAAACCGGAGTCAAACACTGATGGAGAGACTCAGGAAGAAGTTACAACTTTTAGAATGCAACTGGACGTTTCTGAATGGTTAGTGGATAAATTTATGTAGCTGCTGTGGAGTTGATTCAGCTCATCGACTAGCATGTGCCATCATGTTAATTTTTTGTGCAAATTCAGCATTGAATTGACCCTCGTTTGTGAAGCAGTCTGGCGTAAAATGACGGCATGGCAACAACACTCTACTACAACAACTCTTCCTCTTCTCTAAAATTGTTGCGTGTTCCCGGGGGCAGGGTTTATGTAAATGTTGGGGTTCGTGATGTCACCAACCCGGGAAGAAGCTCATTGTAGTCCCTACCAGCCGTTTGTTGTAGTCCTTAAAAAGTGATTTCTGTAAAAAGAAAATATCTCCCTTTGCATTGAACTTTGCGCGTTGTAACTTTGCAGATGTTGTTTATTCTCAAACAGCAACATTACACACTAACTAAAGTTAAAAAAGTGAAATCATTATCAAGGAACCCTTTAACAGTAACAGTGGTTATATACATATACTGTAGAAGTCTTAAAATAAATTAAATATGGTCATTAAAAACTAAATTGACTTTTTTTCCTCCAAAAACAACCTCTAAAAGTACTGAATAAATCCACTAAAGGCAAGAAAATAAGAATCAGTTTGTTCAGTGATGAAATGAAAAGCATGTGTGTGTGCCAACTTTTCCCCACAGTCATGAGAAAGTGTTGTCTCTGTTGCACATGGTTATTGCACAAAAGATTCTTTTCCTGTTTAACGTTTGATATAGATATTATCATTAGCATTAGACAGAAATCAGATTAGTCTAATCCTGTGATTATATTACACAGTGTGTGTTTAGATGCCACTGTTTTGGACACACATTAAAGGAACACTCCACTTTTTTTGAAACTCCCCTTTCCAACTCCCCTAGAGTTAAACAGTTGAGGTTTACCGTTTTCGAATCCATTCAGCCGATCTCCGGTTCTGGCGGTACCACTTTTAGCATAGCTTAGCATAGTTCATTGAATCTGATTAGACCGTTAGCATCTCGTTAAAAAATGACCAAAGAGTTTCAATATTTTTCCTATTTAAAACTTGACTCTTCTGTAGTTACATCGTGTACTAAGACCGACGGAAAATTGAACTATACTGTCATTCCGGCGTAATGATCAAGGAACTTTGCTGCCGTACCATGGGTGCAGCAGGCGCAATGATATTACGCAGCGTCTCTCACAAATGTCTCCATGGTTGCAAGGCACGCACCCTGTGCAAGCAGGGGGTCACAGGCGCTGCGTAATATCATTGCGCCTGCTGCACCCATGGTACGGCAGCAAAGTTCCTTGATTATTACGCTGGAATGAGAGTATAGTTCCTAGCCATATCGGCCTAGAAAATCGCAACTTTTCATTTTCCGTCGGTCTTAGTACACGATGTAACTACAGAAGAGTCAAGTTTTAAATAGGAAAAATTTCGAAACTCTTTGGTCATTTTTGTGCGAGATGCTAACGGTCTAATCAGATTCAATGAACTATGCTAAGCTATGCTAAAAGTGGTACCGCCAGACCCGGAGATCGGCTGAATGGATTAGAAAAAAGTAAAACTCAACTGTTTAACTCTAGGGGAGTTGGAAAATGAGCCTATTTTAAAAAAAAAGTGGAGTGTTCCTTTAATAACATGTTGCTTTTACATGCACTAAGAAATGAGCTTCGTGGGGCGTCTTAGCATTACTGTGAAAAACGAATGAGAACCTGAGACTGAGTCATATGAGCAAAAGCATTAAACATCATGCTAATTTATTACATGCATGTACTTTACAGTCAGAAACGCGTGTTATATAGCTCATAATAGGCTGGACAGTGTGACGGTTGATGGTATCACTATACACAGAAGAGCTCTTTCATGCCTGGAGTCGACATAGTTTCTAGAATCTGTGTTCATTCTGTATCTGGATGTCAAACACAGCTTTACTTCAAGAGTCTGTCAAGTATCTAGTGTTATATAAGTCGAGTCATCCTTTGCAGCGAACACTGTCACGCGATTGTATTTATTTATATATTTATGTTTGTTTGTCTCTTTATCGGTAAAGATGTTTTGTTTAGTACAGGTTTCTGTTGACGTATAAGGAATATAACTAAAAAATAAAAATACTGCCATTATTTACTCACCCTCCTGTCCTTCCAAAGTGCTTTTTTGTTTTCTCCTTTTGTGTTTGGAAAAAGTAACTGCATACATTTGAAAAGACATGATGGTGAGTAAATAATAGAATGCAGAATGCAAATTTTTTGGGTGAACTATCCTTTTAAGACTGATGTTGGAATAGTGAATCAGATTGTTTGCTCATTGTTGTTAAAATAATACAGTTTTGCACAGCAAATGACAAAGCCTCCCCACAGCCATAGTCATCTCATTCCAGCACTTTGTGTGTGTGTGTGTGTGTGTGTGTGTGTGTGTGTGTGTGTGTGTGTACCACCTGCTTATTATGATGGGGCACTTGTTTCCAGCACCATTCTGAGCAGTAAATGAGAGCGGTCTAAGAATAACATCCGCCGGGCCATTGCAGCTGCTGCTAACACAAGCCTGGTTGTTTTCTCTGTCACGCTGAAATTGGTCGCATGCGTTCTGCATCCTTGTGTGACAACAACACTCAAATAAAGAACACACAATAAAAAAAACAAAACAAAAAAAACGGACATTTTATTTAACCATGCTGTTTGCTAGCTATTATTATTTTTGCTCAAATTTAGGGTTACGAATCTCTAACTCTATATATTAAACGTTGGTAACTCAGCATGCACTGTTTGATACTTCACAGACATGAATGATACGTCAAATCATGCAGCGTGAAAGATGCTTGGGACAGTTGATGGTATTGGCGTAAATATATGGGTCATTGACGAATAAGGTTTTTAAAAGTGTCAAAAAATATAATGGAGATATAATTTATTTTGAAGTTTTATTAAGTGTTTACAATGAGATTGTGTTTTTTATAATCAATTAACACTGCTTTTGTCATTTATTACAAGATGGACAAAATTTGTCACCAATAAAAAGTAATTCGGTTTAACCAAAATTTCGGTTTTACTGAATGACACTTTTGGTTATCCCGAATGACGATATTTTCAAACAATGCTAACAGGCTAATATCTAGCTAGTTAGCTTGCTAGCTAGCTAGCAAAAGGACAATCAAACATTTTATATTTAGTACAAGTTTTTAAAATATTACAACATTTTCCATGTTTTATAGCGGTTGTACCGAATTACCTGATATTTCAGTGAAAATGTGAATTTTTAAAATAGTTAAGAGAGAGTTAGTTGCTTTGCTTTGCGACCGTATGGTCCTTTGCAGGTGTCTGAATGATGTCATATCCTGTCACATGATATTGACTGCATGACTTGATCCAAAATGGTCCCTTTATATTGGTTACTCCGAATGACATCAATGAAATTCATTTTTCCGGACATTATTTCTCATAACAAAGCAACAACTTCTACACATAATTTTAATACCATTTTGCACTATGTTGATATATGATGTAATAAAATCATGCCAGAATAAAAAATATATAAATTTTTTATATTTTAAGATATTTTAATCACAAATGAAATGGCTGTATTGGCCTTTGGACGGTTAAACCGAATGACCTTTTAACTCTTCAAATCTTTAAAATACCTTTATATGTAGCAAAATATAATTAAAACCTTTTGGATTCAATAAAAGAGATCAAGTTGTACTACCTTTCATACTTTGGATGTTATATCTTTGTTTTTTATTATTATTAAGGGCTTTGGACAAAAAAATGACCGTATATATAAATATATATATGTGTGTGTGTATATATATATATATATATATATATATATATAAGGTGTGTGTGTGTGTGATGGTGAAGATGAATTCATATTTTCGTGTAAACCATAATACATTTTTTCAGGATTCTTTGATGAATAGAAAGTACAAAAGAACTGCATTTATATTTTTGTAACACTATAAAAGTCTTTACTGTCACTTTTGATCATATTAATGCTTCCTTGAAAAAAAAAAAGAGTATTCATTTCTTTCAAAAAATAAAAAATCTAATTTAAATAATACATTAATTTGTATTATGTTGTGTTAAACATTATGGTAAATAAATTTAAAAAGTAAATAAATTAAAAATAATTTAATTTACAATTATAATTGGATCATTATGAGCCATATTGTGATTCTATGCTAAGGCCTTATTTTACATGTACAAACATCAGTCGTAGGTATAAGCTGTTATGTTTATATGACACAAACATCACTGATAACTGATCCTCAAGATTGGGTTAATGTTTGTATAACAGTTGCGGACCATTAGAGCTGCTTTGTTTGAGAGCTTTTATTGCTTAAAATCACAAGACTGAGGTACTTGTGTGTGCTTTGTTTAATGATGTACATTTAGTATTACATTTAGAGACAAAATAAGGAAAATGTTACAAATGTATCTGATGAATAATATTACTTCCTTTTTTCCACTGAAAGGAAAAAAGAGAACAGCATGTGGCCTTGTCCTATATTTCCCACCTGTGTTATGTGACCATTGAACACTACTTCTCATTAGCAGTGGCGTTTATATTTAGAGCACAAAATGCTAGACATTGAGCCACAGTAATGGCTCCAAATGGTTCCAAATAGGGATGCTCGTAATTAACTGGTTAACCAACAGAAAGAATTATGACCGATTAATACTACTGGTTAAATGGTTTAAAACGACACAAATCCAAATGTTTCCATATTCGCGCTTTATTTGGATGCTAAACTGTTATTTATTATGTAAACTATGCTTTGTACTTCACTCGCGTTCCAATATCGACGTAAAACATCATCCTTCACGTACGCAAAAATCTGGTTGGCGTAACAAGTGGGGCGGTGGTCAGGCTGAACGGCACAGGTTGTACTACGTACAGTTTAAATTGAGCAGTGTAACTTTTTATGTTTGGTTGACTGTATTTCAGTGGCAAGCGGTGACTTTTTTTAACGGGGTATGCTGGGTGGTGCGTCATGTAAAAAAATGTGGCCGATGCTGTTACGTTGAATGGGTTTATAGCTAATATGCGAGACGCTCGCGTTCTCAGTGTTAGTTTACTCATTTGCTTGCTCATGACAATAGCAACACAGCAAAAACTATTTCTAATATGTTGGACCTTTTATTAAGAGTAGCCCATATTTACCTGTTGAGACGTGCCTTCACAAGCACCTGTAAGAGCTTTTGTGATGTTTGAGTCGACGGAGGCGCGACATGCGAAAGGTGCTTTTGCAAAAATATGCTGTATTTTTGTAATCCGATAGGTGCCGCTAGTGTCACACAAACAACATACTTCACCTTTAAACGTATCAGTTTAGGACACGGATCTAATTCAGACACGACAAATAACACCATTGCGTCAATTTAAATTGAAGTACTTTTTAAATTAATAATTAAAAATAAGTATAACATAATTAGTATTAGCAGCCTATTATAAATAAAAAATAAAATGTAATTATAATAAATATAAGTAGGCTATAATAAATAAAAATATCAGTATTCTTTAAAAAATAAGTTGAAATTATGCAAACTGATGACTTTAACAAACGCACAGACTATCGATTAACATCCTCTGATAGGCCTAGTTACAGTAGGACTGTCTTAAACAATTTATAAGTTTTCATTAAAAAAAAAATTCCCTATGGAGAAAATGAAATACTATGAAAATAGTTTTAGTTATGATTTTTTTCCCCATTTGGTTAAGTCTAGTTAGTTTTGTATCAAATACAATGTGATTTTCTGTGATCGAGATCTGGCAGCAGCTCATCTTGGGCGAGCGATCTGCTCACAGCGTATCCTGCCATGAAATCCACCTTAGGGCCAGCAAACCAATGAGAACGTGGGACGATGATGACGTTCCATAACAAAAGCGCGAAGGCGCAAAAGCTGCTGTAGAATCAGCTTACCCGGAAGTCTCCGTAACTGGCAGATTTAAAGAAAATTACCGTCGTTTGGCAAATAAATAAATTACGGACAGTTACATACGCATTACCAATCATGTAGGCTTTATGGTACATCTCAAACAAGGGATTTAATAGTAATTTATAATGTTAATATTAATTGCCGAGTCCACGAATGGCTTGGGTATGCAGAGCATTCGCAGCTTATATGGACCGCACGCCACTGCTGTATTTTATTTTGATAATAAACAGGCTGCAATGTCAAGTTAGCAATGTTAGAGCTGATATGTGTGTGTGCGATCTCTTGACTATTTTACCGACGTCTTTACTACTTCTCTAGACCTTGAATGTGGTAATTTCGTTGCTTTCTATGGGACATAAAAAACCTCACGGATTTCATCAAAAATATCTTAATTTGTGTTCCGAAGATGAACCAAGGGCTTGCGGTTTGGAACATGAGGGTGAGTAATTAATGACAGAAATTTCCTTTTTGGGTGAACTAACCCTTTAAAATACTCCGTCATTTATGATAAGAGTAAGACATCATTCGAAACTGTAAAGGGTTTACTTATATTGGTGTACACTCACAATATAAGCAAAACGTACTTTTGTAAAATAAAGAAAACAAACAGGATGACGCTTTCTGTCATCTCGGTTTCCTTTCTGTGAACTTGTTTTTGGAGGGTGTCACAAAAATGAACTGAAAAACAGCATATACTACTTGTCGCACAGTTTTTTCTTTCACTTTGTTAATCTATTAATTATTTAAGTGACACACTGCCCGACCAAAAAATGGAAGTAATTGTTGTGATGTTATGTCCATCAAGAGGTGCATCAATTTTGGTCAAGATCTTGTATTGACAATGCAAGAGGTGAGCACTCTGTAAAGTCTCCTCCAGCACATCCCAAAGACTTTCAGTGAATTTAAGGTCTGGACTCAGAGGTGCCAATTCATGTGTGAAAATGATTCTTCATTCTCTCTGAACAATTCTTTCACAATTTTAACCCTTGTGAACATGGCCATGATGTGTCTTCCTACATGGTTGTTTAAGAAATGAAATGCACACTCCATCAATTAGGGTTAAAATAACTGCTCCTAAACATATAACATGCTAGAAACATAATAATCACAGCAATAATGATCCAGTCATAGACTCTTAAGTATTTGCCTATTTAAATCCAAACAGCAACTTTTTTTTGGCCGGGCAGTGTATATTTTGTGTATTTATTCCTTTTTCTGTGTTCACAGAAGTGCTGCAGGTGCGTGATGATACGTGAATCCTCATGTTCTGTTGTTTATGCTGCTATTTGTGTATGTAAAACTAAACGCCATTTTGTTATTTTTAATGGGTCACACAGACAGTTATCCATTCTAAATTAATTAAATTCTAATTTAACATAATCTTCTCAGTTAACGGTTAATGATCGGTTAACAAGCTTCGGTTATAGGTTTTTGAAGAAGAAAAAAAAAAGAACATCCTAGTTCCAAAACATGGTGAGCTGCCTACATAGGCAGCGTTATAAGACATCATAGATGCAGAGGCTGTTCCAAAAGTGCTATTTAATTGCTGCTGCCTAATTAGAGTGTTCCAAATCAGTGACACATAAGGTTTCATTTGAGCTAGGATGCTGCCTGTGCAGACAGCAATGCAGCTAACTAGGTTTTGGAACAGGCTCAGTGTGTCATGGGCACTGAGTACAAATGAACATTTATTCAAGAGATTTGTCACATTTTGTTGATAGAGAGCAGCTCTGGATGGACACTGGCTGCACACAGAATGTTCCAGAACCGCAGAGACGATGGATTTGGTGTCTCTCAGACACACATTGGGCTCTTTGTTTTGTTTCGATGTGGCAGCTCTTATCTCAGCATGTGAAAAGCCTGTTTCAGGTGATATACACACATGTGAGGGTTCAATTCCATACAATTTTGCCGCTTTTAATGGAACTTATCTCTGCTGTGTGTTTGCTCACTGAGACTCTGACTCATGCCTCGGTCAATGCTGTTGTTCTGGAATACATAGCATCTTTTTGCTATTTACTTTTGGGAGTTGTAGTAAATATTCTAATATTAATTAAAACCCCAAATCCTCTGTTAATAATGTCAATTGAGTCCTCAAATCTAGAATGAATTCATGCAAATATTTGTGAACAGATTGTGTTTTTGTAATGTTTTTATACATGGGAATCAGAACATTATCCTTTGAAACAGCTTAGATTTTTCTATGAAATATATTTATTCTTTTTTTGCCCATGCAAAACTCGTTACCATGATTTTACAGTTTTGTGGATGGTTGCCAGAGCGTTGCTAAATGGTTGCTATTGTGTTCTTAGTGTTTTTTGCATGTTACTATGCAGTTTCTATGGTATTCTTAGTGGTTGCTAAGTAGATAGGTGCTGTCTCAAGTCAAAACAGCCCACCCCAGTCTATATGATTATCATATTTTGTCAGTTTTTTTATTTTGTATGTTGTATGTATACATGTTGTGTGATGTTATTTCTATTAGAGGTGCATCAATTTTTGGTCAAGATCTTGTATTGACAATGCAAGAGGTGAGCACTCTGTAAAGTCTCCTCCAGCACATCCCAAAGACTTTCAATGAATTTAAGGTCTGGACTCAGAGATGCCAATTCATGTGTGAAAATGATTCTTCATGCTCCCTCCCAACCATTGTTTTACAATTTGAACTTTTACAATCTTGGCTTTGTCATCCTGGAATATGGCTGTGATCCTACATTGTCTTCCTACATGGTTAAGAAATGAAAAGCTACACACTCCATCAATTAGGGTTAAAATAACTGTTGCCAAACATATAACATGCTAGAAACATAATAATCAATAATGATCCAGTCATAGACTCTTAAGTATTTGCCCTATTTAAATTCAAACAGCAATATATATATATATTTTTTTGGCTGGGCATATTCTTACCTGGGCATATTCTTACCTATAAACTAATTAAATATATACGTTAGGGATGTAACCGTATTATCAATATCGTGGTATCGCGATAGCAAAATTGTCTCGATATTATGGAGGTCACATGACTGTATGAAACGATACGTCTTCCGGGCAAAAAGTGTAGGTTTTTTATTCCAGCCCGGTTCCGAAAACGGTTCTGGTGTGATGGGTGGGCGAATTGCGAGGAGCGTATCCTTTAATAGAGACATCTCACCTCATGAATATTATACCAATGAATGTACTGAAAAGCCCTCATAGCTCGCGCTACTCATATAGCCTAGGCTACGTCATATATCAATGCAGAGAGAGAGAGAGAGAGAGGTGGACAAAGGCAAGCTGCACGATTAATCTTTAAAAGATTGCGTTCTCGATTTCATCACCCACAAGATTTAATTCCTAAATGACCACGATTCACCCGTGTATATTAAACCTTGACAAAAATAAAACCGCGACATTCAAATCTGCATTCCCGCTGCCGTTGATCTAAAGAGAGAGTTATCATGTTTAGATATAAACAGCTTCACAAACAATCTTGTCAGACAAACAGTATCATTTCTGTTGCAAATATTCCAATTATCACAGAAGCTTACAAAAGTGTATTATTCAGATACGCCGATGTCTACTTCACCGATCAAAATAGAATAAATCACCTTTTGAAAGTGCTTCTAATAACCACTGTATCGATTGCATTGTTACGCCACTAGGTGGCAACGAATTGCTGTTAAAAATGTATCCATCACTGAATCATTCTTTTAGAAACAAGTTAAGTCTTTATGAATCCAACTTACAAAAATATTGTTTAATCTGTCTGGATCTTACATGTGTGTTCAAGCATCTTATTTGTGTTGAATTTGTGGTAACACTTTGCAATAATGTTCATTTGTTAACATTAGTTAATGTATTAACTAACAAGAACTAACCATGAGCAATACATTTGTTAGGCTACTGTATTTGTTAATCTTTGTTAATGTTAGTTAATAAAAATACAGTTGTTCATAGTTTGTTCATTTTACTTCACAGTGCATTAACTAATGTTAACAAATACAACTCTTGAGAATATTAGAAAAAATAATAGATGTTTGGATCTTTGTCAAGGTCCAGCTGGTGCAATTATTTTATTTTATAAAAGGGAGTTTTAGGTCATTTGACCCATCTCATACTATACCTCATACCTCTAAGCAACAGTTATGATTAAAGGATAAAGAAAAGAGGATAGGATATGACATGGTTAATTTGTACATCATTGTAATGTTCAATGTAATGTTTCCAAGTCTTCATTTGTCTTTTTTTTTTTTTTTTTAATATCGCAATAAATATCGTATCGTGTACTTTACATCGAGGTATTATCGTATCGTGAGATTTTGATATCGTTACATCCCTAATATACGTACATAACTAAATTTTACTTTATTTATTATTATTTTAATAAACGGAAGAACCCTTCAGTTATGTTCTGCCCAGCCTTCCTGATTCATTTTAAAATGTCAACACAGGAAAGAAAATAGCTTTCAGTTCCCATCCCATCCAAAATTCCTAAGCCTAATTAAGAGCAATAATAATAGTACTGTTTGCTGTATAGTAGTTTGTCTTTGCATGTGGGAATCTCAAAATAATTTTTGAAGCTTTATAAATATTATGACAATGTGTTTCTGAGTAATAAAACTCTATTTTAGAGGCCCTCTATGAGGCCTCTCATTCAGAGACATATACTGTAAATAAAGAGAGATCAGCCACTGTCGCTGTTTGTCAGGTTATACTCTCAAACAGAGGCGTGAAAGCGCTGGATAAAAGATCAGCGTTCGGATCGGCGCTTGCGCTGGCCTGGTTTCTTTCGCTGCCGTCTCTTTGGTGTGAGTACAGAAATAGCAGGAACGACTGTGACTCATGACTGCACAGCCGAGCGTCTCTCTGTCACACTGTCACAAGTGCAGAACCTGTTAGACGACGGATTCTGGAGTTAATGTGGAGACGGCCTGACCGCCTAAAGCAAAGTGAACATGTTGGGGACTTGCTGTGATAACTTTGAAAATTACACATGCAAACAGAAACACACACCCATGAGACTACATACTTGCACATTAGCTGGAGGAGTCGTCACGTTTCATAGCCTAAACATTAGCTATTTTTTTAAGTAATGTATGCAACTAATTTTAAGTAACTAATTGCACTTTTTTTCTGTAATTAATCGTGATTAATCGCAATTAAAATCTTTGGAGTCTTTAATATTTTTATATTGTAATAATTTCACAATTACTCTTCAAATTAATATAGAAACAACTTAACGACAGTATATTTTAAATATTTGTTTAATGGCATCTTTTTATGAATGAAGGCCAGTATCACTGATACTAATACTGGTACCGATGTATCTAATGGCACTTTTCCACTGCGTGGAACGGCTCGGTTCGGTTCAGCATGGCTCGGCTCGCTTACTTTCGGTTTGCTTTTCCACTGCAGTTTAGTACCGCTTCAAAGTGGGTGGGATTATAGACTGATCGTTATAGTTGCCATGGATCTGATTGTTATAGTTGCGCCTCCTTTACTGCCGTGGATCCGCTCCTCGGCTACCAATGAGTCTGCACCTCGTCTACTGAACACTATACAGCCATTTCTTTTTTCAAGTTGCGTGCGACAGTCGTTTAAAGCAAGTCGTTTAAAAAAACCTCTAAAAGTTACGGACATCAAAATGAACCATATTTGTAGTGTGCAATTTGAAATCCCAGATTAACTAATGCCAGTATTGAATTGAATCCAATCAGTGCCAATACATAACATAGCTCTATTAGGTTTACATAAGCATTAAAATTCACTTTAAAGACACAAAGAATCACAGAACAAAACAAATGTGATAATGTCAGGTGGCAGCACTACATCTCTCTGTCTCTTTCTCTCTCTCATAGAGGTCAGGGTGGTCTCTGTCTGTTACGGTGTTTGCAGCAGCAGGAGGCATTGCAAGGTGAAGACACATCGGCTGTCATTGTGCTGAGCGAGAAAGAAAGAGAGAGAGACAGTGGGGAAAGGAGGGAGGTAGACAGGGAGTCGAGAGAGAGAGAGAGAGAGAGAAGCTGCGTTCTCTGGCTCACCAGAATCGCTCGTTCACACTCGCTGTTGACGGATGAGCCGTCGGTCGAGGCTGAGAGCTCGGCAGCTTGTGTCAAGCTGAGGGGAGAGCGGAACATGAACATAATGAGAACCTTCCCTCGCTTGCTTTCAGATACCGGGCAGAAGAAGACACCGGAGAAGAAGGATGGAAGGCGGATGTCATTCCAGAGACCGAAGGGCACCATCGAGTATTCCGTAAGTGAGAACATCAACCCCTTTCCTCTTTATTTCTGTGCATGTGCTTTGTGTTTTGTAGGGTCATATCTCGCAGATATCGTCCCAGCTCTGTTTACTCTGAGGATTTTTCCACATGTACCTGTGAAATTTCTGTGAGAGTTTGCACGAGGTCCACAGGGGTGATTTGAGACCGAGCGTGTTTTCATCAGCGTTTAGTATGGAGCGGGTGCATGAAGCCGTGCGAATGTTTACATCAGCCTGTTTATTTTCACTGGTCTGCATGTGAATGTCCTCTACGCTTATCAACATGCATTCCAGCAGAGTATTGGTGAATGACCTTCCTTTCTGCGTTTGCATTTCTATTGATTTGGCGTGCGTGTGTGCTGAGAGTGAGAGAGACTGTGTGAGCTTCGATTGTCTATCTTAACAGCTTGTTGTGTTCTTGAAATGACCCTCAAATTCCAGCTGCGGGCAGAGCGCTTCTCGTCTCTCTCCCTAGTAACAGAGGAGCGTGTGGGTTGAGCCGAGCTCTGGAGTTCTGCCTGGAAGTGGAGAGACAGAGGAGAGGAAACTGCTGGCGGCTAGAGCTGTCATTTAGCCAGAAGATTGGAATCATATCCCTTTTCCACTAAAGATGGTGCTGGTGCTCGGCCGGGGAATCTGATAACGTCTAACAGAAACGGCCCACATTTCCACTGGCTTAGACAAACTGACTAGTCTTTGTTTACAAGTCTACAAGTTTTGAAAACATGTTTTAACATCCAAAGTAAGGACATGTAAAGTCAACTAGTCAGGGTTACCTGAATGACTCAATTAATCGTTCAACTAATCAAATAGTTTTGCTGTGCGTACTGTCTAAAGCACAGTACTTTGTCAGTATGCTATTGAAAACACTGTTGCTAAAAATATTAAAGGGGACCTATTATGCAAAATTCACTTTTATATTGTTTTTGAACATAATTATGTGTCCGCAGTGTGTGAACACAACCATCCTATTGTGGTAAAAATCCATCCACTCCATTTGTTATTTTCCCCATAAATCTGAAACAGTGTCTCAAAATGAGCCGTTCAGGAATGTGATCCAGTGTTACATGGGAACAGGCCCCACCCACGACTGGCACGGAATCTGCCCTATTAGCTTAGCTCCTCCCCTAAGTGAACTGTACACAGTCCGCTGTGTTTATCTCAAGTAAGAAATTCAAGTAAGAAATGTATTCTTATTAAAGGATTAGTTCACTTTCAAATGAAAATTACCCCAAGTTTTACTCACCCTCAAGCCATCCTAGGAGTATATGACTTCCTTCTTTTTGATGAACGCAATCGGAGATATATTAATAAATATCCTGACACATCTGAGCTTTATAATGGCAGTGAACAGGGTTCACAAGTATGAGCTGAAGAAAGTGCTTCCATCCACATCCATTCATCATAAACGTACACCACACGGCTCTGGGGGGTTAATAAAGGCCTTCTGAAGTGAAGCGTTGCATTTGTGTAAAAAAAAATATACATATTTAACAAGTTATGAAGTAAAATATCTAGCTTCCGCCAGACCGCCTTCCGTATTCAAGTTACGAAAAAGTATAAACTGGCGTCGCGTCAGTTACACTTTTTTCATAAGTTGAATAGGGAAGGCGTAGGACGTAGCGTAAGCGTTTTGAACTGCAAGAGTTTTACACTTTCTTCGTACGTTGCATACAGAAGGCAGTCTGGCGAAAGCTAGATACTTTACTTCATAACTTCATAAATTAAACTTGTTTTTGACATAACCTTGTGTGTATTTGACAGCTTAAGTAATAAGATGTGAAAGAGAACTTAGTTTAATACTCACGGGATGCTCTGTCTGACAGACAGCTTACTGTGCGCGTGCTTTGGATGTGTTCGTTTAGAAAACCATAGAAGTTTAAATTGATATGGCTTTAAAACGCATGCAAATATTAACTTTCATGATGACAAAGAACTGCAATGTCACATGAGCGTGATCACGATAAAGATGATAATCAAAACCAAACAGATGTTTTGTTAGTTTTTGGCAGAGTATCCAAGGCACGAGCTGTAAAGGCACAGCGCTTTTCTGGATAGGGGGCGGGGAGCAGCAGCTCATTTGCATTTAAAGATACATGCGTGAAAACAGCATGTTTTTGCTTCAACTCAAAAATGGGCATTTACAACATGGAATAATAAATGATCTGTGGGGTATTTTGAGCTGAAACTTCAGACACATTCTGGGGACACCAGAGACTTATATTACATCTTGTAAAAAGAGGCATAATAGGTCTCATTTAAAACTCATTGGTAGGTTTATATATTTATATATATATATATATATATATATATATATATATATGAATGTATTTGTTTTTATTTATTTTATACCTGTGATGGCAAAGCTGAATTTTCAGCATCATTACTCCAGTCTTCGGTGTCACATGATCCTTCAGAAATCTATCATGATTGGGTGCTCAATAAACATTATTATCAATGTTAAAAACATTTGTGCTGCCTAATATTTTTGTGGAAATTTCCAAACTTTGTAGTTGTAGTTGTTGGACTACTACTTGTAGACTAGTCAACCATTGTGACCCATCCCTAATCATTCATTTCCACACCTTTTTGATTTTGTGAGTTGCTTTTAATGCAGCAAACATTGTTTAAACAAACATTTACAACAAATAATAATTCTGAGTAATTCATTCACACATATGAAATTTAAATATTATTAATTAGTTTTAGACTGACTGGTTGGGCACCGGCACCCTATGAGTGGAAAATGGGCATCAGATTCAGTTCAGAACTGGCATCAGGCAGCCGTGGAATCAGATGCTGGTGTTGTTGACGTGCTCTGCTCATCAGAGACGGCGTTGCTGCTGCTGTCACGGTTCTGTTTCCAGACGGTTCTGCTCTCCCCTCGGATCTGGGCAGGTGTCTGACACCCGTCTCCCCCCACACACACGCTGAAGATCTGTCTCTGTCGGCCAGAAGTGATTGACAGGGCTTTTGTTTTCCTCCGCAGAGCGTGAAAAGTGTGCAAGACGACTGCGGGGCACTTGTCACAGGGCATAAACAGCGTGTCATGAGGCTGTTTGTGGTTGTTGGTGGGGGTTAACATGCCCATACTATAAACGTCAGTGGGGTCTAGTGTTGTTTTGAACCTGATTGACTTTCATTGTATGGGAAAAAAAACTGTTAAAAAATGATTTGTAAGTAATGACATTTACAATTTTCATTTTTGGGTGAACTATCCCTGTAAGATTTTCAGAGAAACTGCCTCCGTAATTGTTGCCTCCTGCTACAGGTGAATGTCTGCATTGCTGTTTTCTCAAGGAGCAGTCTTGACCTCAAGAGTGTTTGAAGGAGAGCTAAACTATTGTAGCCCATCTGCTCAGTCACTAATAGCACTCCGCAGGTCAGTGGGCTCTGACTATTGGCTGGTCTGTGGCCAATTAAATCAGTTGCAGAGGAAAGGGCAAGAGAGATTGAGATCTCATCGGAAAGAAACACTGAGGATTCAGCATTTGCTTTAATGCTTCTGAGTCTGTTGATTCCTACAATAGTCTGATTCGGCTAGAGTAGTTGTAGCTGCACTGAAGTTGTGTAGTTAGTGATTAAAGCTTATAGTCTCATTATGTATGATGCAGACTGTGCACAAAATCAATTGACATTCTGTGCATATTTATAATTGCATGGATTTGTATTCAACATTAGCAAATCACAACAATCACTCTTAAAAATACATTTCTGACTATACATGAAGTTCATTTGTAATTTTATCACAGGTCTGAACTGTTTTAAATACTTTTAGGGTGAGTGTGAAGAGCTTCATGCTGTGAGTGTGTGTGACCAGGCTCACCATTTGCCCCTTGACCTCCTGCTGACATCTTCCAAAACAGGCTGTTGGAATATTAAAGACACCTTGAGATGGTACAAAAGTACTGCGGAGGAACAATGGTTTCAGATGGTACTTTTTATATTTACCATAGTACTGAATGATTATCGTATCATGTACCATGGTTTTTACAAGGTACTCCCAGGTTCTTCAAAGAATATGTCTAAAGCATGGATGATATTTTCGTGGTGTTTTTTTTTTTTTTTTTTTTTTTTGTATGCGCTAGCGCTTTTGTACGTCCTGTGAAAGAGAGAACGTCAACGTCTTGCCAAGACTGCTGAGCTAAAATTAGTTCTTTAAGTGATCATCGACGCAGTTAGCCAGCATGTGCCATGAGGGTAGTAATGACAGCGTCACTATGGCAACTCTCATGCCACGGCAGCCGTGATGTCCCACGCAGTATGGAGCTCGTCTGATTTGACATTCTGCTTGATTGCACCGTTTGCTGGAATGTCATTTCCAGTTTGATGAGCTGTGTGTTCTGTGAATCTCACAAAACCACTCAAGAACATGTATGGGTTGTTTTTTATCCCAAAAATCTAACCCTACATTTCTCATAATGAAAACAAAGCTTATTTTAGGACCAATACAAATGTTTTGCAATGTCACATTATTTTTATGACAATTATCATTACCGAAATGCAAATGAAAGAAGATTAATATGTAATTTAAATTGTATAGAATTTATACATCATATTTATTTGTTTGTTTGTTTGTTTTTATATTCTATGGACTGGAAATGTGACCTTAATTGCCATGAAAATAATGCCCAATGCAAAAATCCTTTATACAAATATTATAATATAATATTTGTGCTGTCAAAATTAGCGCGTTAACACATGCAATAACATTTTTCAGTTTAAATATATTTAAAATGTTGGATATATTTGGAAAATATTGGAAATATTTAAAATGTACTGTCTTTATGTTGTTTCTACATTAATGTGGAGATTAAATGTGAAATTATTACAATATAAATACAGTCAAACCAAAATTTATTCAGACACCTTGAAAATTTAATTCATTAATACAGTTTATTCACTATAGTTTAAAAAATGGTAATAAAATATGACAAGATCTCGGAGTTAAACTGTGTCAGAAAAAATTAATCTTAATTATGTCAGATAACACTTAAGCAAAACATGGTCAGGTCTGAATAATTTTTGGTCCCAAATTTTTATCAATTTTACTGGTAGTCCACTGAAGAATTTTTGGGTATAATATGTCACAGTTTACTTTATTTTGCTATCCTCACTTACATAAATGAACTATAGTGTCCTGCACCAACTAGTAAAAAAATATTAAAAAATTTTAATGTTAGGTGTGATTAATCGTGATTAATTACAGAAAAATGTGTGATTAACTTTTTTCAATCGATTGACAGCACTATATAATATTAAAAATAAATTAATATTATTGTTATTCTTATTAATAATTATTGATTGATTGATTTATTGATAGGTAGGTAGGTAGATATATATATATATATATATATATATATATATATATATTACTTGCAGATGTCACATGTAGCCTGTTTTGGTTTCGTTTTCTCTGTTCCTGTTTTTCTTGCCTGATTTCCTAGTTAGTTTCCTCATTTGTTAATTAGTCTTTCATTTAGGGCTTTGTTTTCTCAGTTCCTTTTTCAGTGTCGTCAATATTTAGTGGTTGTGTTTACTATGATCTCCAGCGATCTCTTGTGTTTTAGTTTGTGAATTAACATAAAGATTATTCAGTATACTCCTTCATTGTGCACGTCTCTACAGCACCCACGCCTTACAGATGTGACCTTAATTGTCATGAAAATAATTCACAATGCAAAGATTCTTTTAAAATATACTTTTAAAAAAACATAAACACACACACACATATATGATATGATGGATCCTCATGACGTTGGCCATATTACAAGATGACAGAATGCAAGGCAAATGTATTTATATTGCACTTTTGATACACAGTGGCCATTTAAAGTACTTAATGATTAAAAAACATAATTAATTCATATAAAAATAACATTAATTTACAAATGTAAAAATGTATTGAAAGAAATTAGGAGGGACATAATGCAGTAAAAAAAAGCACTATAATAATTAAATAATACATACAAATGATGTGTTTTGTGTTTGGACTTGAATATGACTGCAGATGAGACACGTGAGAATTTGTGGAAGCTGCTTCCAGCTGTAGGGTGGTGTAGTAAATAAACGCTGTCTCATGATGTTTGGAACCAACCCTAGACATAACTAGTCTTGATCCTAATGACCTAAGAGGTCTTTGACTCTAAATTCAGGATGCATGAGTCACGTTTGAAGATGATGTAAAATGTGCCTCTGCCTACAGATTCTATTGCCAGGTTGCTAAACAGCGTATAGTTATGCTGAAGAATTATACTACTTGCCGGAAGAATTATTAACCTTGATAATCGTATGTGTCAGGAACCCAGTGTAAAGACTGATGTGTTCTGGTGTTTTTTAATAGCTGTACATCTTCTCTCTTAGCAGATATTTTCTTTACATGGTTAATTAATAGTTTTATTGTCAATTCTGCTGTAGAGATGCAGTAGGCTACAAACTTTAATTGTATCTTCCTTTTTTTTTTTCTTTTTTTTTGCATTTGACTTGCATTTTGATCCATTCACAGTTCCTGAAGGAACCATGTCTGGGAAATGTTGAGTTTGTCTAGACTGTTCTGATGACTCGTACTGCTGCATGTGTGTATTTTTCCAAACAGAAGCGACTGGCAATGGTTGACATATCCGCTGGCACTGCTCGTGTTGGATATTAAGTGATATTTTTATCCATGGCTGCCTTTAGAAAGAGGACGACAGACCTCAGCGGGACTTCCTGCTATTGAATTAGGAGAGGAGAAAACACGAAGGATAGAGCACGTCTAGACTGTGGAGCAAATCATAAATTCTCCATCTAACAGAGGCATTAGTGTCCGGTGAAGGCAGGTTGTGTTTGCTCTGAAATGAAGCGTCCAGAAGCTACAAATAAATAGCCCACGGAAGAGCCAGTTTCAAATGGCTCTCGCAGGGAATCAATGTTCTGTGCCAGACAGACGGGATGAAAGGACGCTGCTAGCGCAGGGGCATTGGGAATATCGACTACTGACGTTCCCATCTGGAGACAACCAGAAAACTTCTGTGCAAATAAGTTCGTGGGGGGGTTCTTTCATTCTCTAAGAAAAACAACTCAGAAGTCTGATTCAGAGCTGAAATGGCATTGGATATGATGCTTTTTTCTGTATGATGTTGGGGAAAACTCTGTGATGACGTAAACCATTTCAGTTATAAAGATGTGTGTTTGTTTGTTTATTTGTTTATTCGGCTTGAACATACGCTTGAACATACAATTTGTCTTCTTAGGGCCTGTTCACACAGGACACATTCTTGCATTCAAAACAAGGATCTTGAGGCATGTTTTTCAAAGTTAAACTACTTTTAACTTGATGTGGTTTCTCATGCTGCAAGATGCTGACAAAAAAAATGAGGCACATGGTTTCATGTGAAACAAAACATGGTGTACATGATAAAGAAGAGCAATTGATAATGCAGCGACAAGTTCCACACAATATGTGCAAAAGGGGAAGAATATGTTCACACCATGCAACATTTCTCTTACTGTTAGGTTTTTGTCCTCTCACTTTGTTTCAGTGTCAAACACAAACATTTTTTCTTTTCTTTTTTAGCTGGCTTTTCACTGTACATGACCTCAAATTTTTTTATTTTTTTATATTTTTACATTTTTTATTTTACTGGATAATAACATTCTATAGTAGTAGTAGTAGGTGTTTAGGATAAAGTTAGTTAAAATGATAAATCAACAAATCTTTCACACATAGTTGATGGTTGGATGTGCATAATGTGGAGTAACACAAACTGGATCAGAATCGGATCACATTGGACTAGAAATGAATAGCAGTTTTACACTACCGTTTAAAAGTTTTGGGTTACTATGTTTTTTGTTTGTTTTTTTTCCTTTTTGAAAGAAAGAAATTAATATTTTAATTCAGCAGGGACACATTAAATTGATAAAAAATGAGAGTAAAGACCTTATTTTTGGCATTTTTGCCTTTATTATGAAAGGACAGCAAGCAGATAGGAAGCGAAGTGGGAGAGAGAGGGGGGACGGGATCGGGAAAGGTCCGTGAGCCAGAACTCGGGTTGCCCGAAGTGCAACGGCGCTATATGTCGGCGTGCTGCCCACAAGGCTATCGGCGCCGACAAGAGCGAGTAAAGACTTTTAAAGATTTTTATTCATGACAAATAATCGCTGTTCTTTTCAAACTTTGTTTATCAAAAAATCCTGAAAAAAAATGATGTAGAATAATGATGCTGAAAATTTAGCTTTGCCATCATAGGAATAAATTACATTTTAAAATATATTCAAATAGAAAATTTTTAATAATTTTTCATAATATTACTGTTTTTACTGTATTTTTAATCAAATAAATACAGCCTTGGTGAGCATAAAATACTTCTTTTAAAAAACATTTAAAAAATCGTACCAACCCCAAACTTCTGAATGGTAGTGTAGGACATCCACCTTGTGTAGACCAAAAGGAATCCAAAGAAATGGTTTTCTCTTCTCCTTTTTCCTTGTTTTTACATGTTTTTGTACATTTGTTGTGCAGGTGGAGTCGCGGGACACTCTAAACAGCATCTCGCTGAAGTTTGACACCACTCCCAATGAACTTGTTCAGCTCAACAAACTCTTCTCCAGAAATGTGGTCCCTGGTCAGGTATGTATTTTCACATTTAATATCCTGTTTCATTCGTAAATATGTCACATTTCTGTAGCAAAATTGGTTTTTATTTTATTATATTATATTTATTTTTAGATATTGTTTTAAGCTAATGTTGTAGATGCCGATAGTTAAAACCCAACTTTTAGCTTTTACTCATTGAATATCTTGTTTTGCTCTGAAATATGTGACATTACAGAAGTAAAAAAGGTTGTAAATGCCATTACACGTTGGCTATAAAGTCACAAAAATCACACACTCTTAACTGAATTCATGGCGGGTTTCGTCTGCAGACACTCATTACAACGCTTCACTCCCTTGCCATTAGATCTCTGCCAAGCGTTAGACAAAGAATCAATCTCTCACTGTTTAATATAGTGCAACAGCATATCAATTATTGGCCGATATGACATTTAACCAGATAATATCTCTCAGATAGATGGAGTGATTAATGACTTCTCTCTTCCAGTCAGTGCATGAGCAGTTATGAAAGATCTCTTGCTAAACAGCTCCAGTATTGCTTCATCATCTCCTCACAAATACATGTTAAGCAAAGCTGAAGTCCGGATCGTTGATATTCACGTAGCGCTGGGTGCAGTAATGAGAGGGTAATAGATAGAGTCAGGCGCTGGAGATGGCGACCGCCGCCTGACACAGTACAGCTGGAGGGCTCTCAGCGCAGATCACGTGACCAAATTCTGCAGCTCCTTCCATTAGCGTAATCCTCACCAGTGTTTCGGACTGCTGAACAGCCCCTCCACGCTGACTCCGCTGCCCCCAAACTAATACGAGTGGAGCCCAGTTCGGTGTTCAGAGATCTGTGATGCACCTGGAGAGACCACATTAGATGGGATGAACTTTGAGATTTTGATTACTGATTTATTCCCTGTACTTTATATGGGAATGTATGGGAATGTTTAAAAAATTGCAATAAAATAGAAAGTTTGTGTATGTATGTATTTGTAATATAAACTTAATAATTTTATTTTATATATAAATATTCTATTTATATTTATATTCTAAATATTATATTATTTTATTTATAAAATGTATATTTTATGTTTTGGAAAGTGTTTTATTTATTTTTTTATTTTCAAAATGTACACTGTTTGTAATACCATTAATGCATTTATTTAAAATGACAGATTCAGAATGGATTTATTCTTTTTCAGCTTCAAATTTTACAAACTTAGCAATATTTAGAATCTGTCTGTCCATCCATCATCCATCCATCCATCCATAAAATTATTCTGACAAAATCTTTTTTTGAAGATTACATCAAAAGTAAAGATGATTAATAATAAAGTAATACATTGTAGTAATACATAATAAGTAATACATAAAGTATAAAAATGCAAACGGTTTTATTTTCAGGTTGTACAGTAGTAATTAACACTAGAGGTCTATGATACAGTATGTCCTCATTTACATAAGTAGAATCATGTATGCGCGTATTGATTGTGCGTCCATGCATGCAGTTGCTGGCTGCAGTGGCTGGTGTTTATAAAGTGTTACGCTGCGGTTGTGTTTGCAGGTTCTGTATGTTCCTGATCCGGAGTACGTGTCCAGCGCGGGCAGCTCTCCCTCCTTCAGTCCCAGCAGCCCACTCTCTCCCACCTCCTCAGAAGCTGACCTGGAGAAAGTGACCACAGTATGTGACATTTCCTTCTTCACACCCCACAGCCTCATCATTTAACCTGTGCTCTTGAGGGACTCGCACACAATCAGACATGCCCTGAGCATGGCATGCTCTCTGGGAATTTTATAACAATTTTCCAAAATCGAAGCTCTGTGTGCTTTTGTATCTTTTGCTTTCTGGTTTACAGGAATCATGTGAGAGGGCCTTAATAGAACAGTGATATCATGAGGCGACAGCACAAAATGCTGTTAGTCAGGAAACACTGTGCTTTGTTTTTCATCAGCTGATAGGAAGAATGCCAGTCTTGCAGAAAAGCTCTCCATTAGGTTGTCGAGGTATCCATGTGTTTGTCAAGACGAATAAGAGCTGGAATTGTTGACTTTAGATAATTAACTCAGTGTCAACACGTTCATCTTTAAAGCTGAATGTAATTGTTAAAATACTTTCTTGTATCCCAGTTTAATATGCTGAGACAACTAGAAGACATTCATAGGATGATTCTTTTAAACATGTAAAGATTGTGGCTCTCTGGTGATATCAAAACACTTTGACTAATGTCAAATAGAAAAAGTGTTCAGGAAAGCTACTCTGCAAAAAAAAATTCAGTTTGGTAATTACCTGGCAAATTACATGCTTCAACTTTAAATACTGCAAATATACCACTGTCAATCTAATATTAGTTACCAATGAAGGATAGATATATACATAAAATATTTATACGCTGCAAATAGATATACTTCTGTAAATTTGCTTTTGAGTAGGTTCTGAGATCACCTGGCTCAAGGCTGTGGTTTTTCATTGTCAGACGTGATATTTACACGCCCTCTGTAATCAAATACCTGCCATGAGCTTTGTTGACTTGCCCTCATTCTTAGAAGCACTTAATCTAAATCCCAAAGAAATGAGCCGATGCTGGTGTGATTAATAGAACTGGGTGATAGAGCTAAACAAAAAAAAAACGGAGAAAAAAATAATTTTCACAATATTATATATATATATATATTAGTGCTGTCAACGCGTTAAACTGGAAAAAATTAATCGCATGCGTTAATGCGTTAAAAATATTTAACGCAATTAACGCAGCATCCGTTTTTTCTGTCAGCCTTTGTCTAGCATTACGATATACGATCGCGCTCTTATTCATGCAAATGATCTTAAACCATGTAAGCGCGCCAAAAGAGAAAAAGAGAATGCGCTGTCTGTGAATGTCCTGTCACACACACAACGCACAGAAAGACGCGTGCCAGTATCGTGCGCATGGACGGCGCGCCAGAATCCAGTTCTCTGTCACGCTTGAACATACAATAACACGCACAATAATGCCAAAAATGTCCGTTTTGTCGAGTATCTTCATTAGAGCAGCCTTGAATGAGTTAAATTAAGTCTTAAACGCAGCAAAAGTTTGCAACAGCGGCAGCTCTTAAAGTGACAGCAGCCAATGTCATTGAAGATAATGAAAGAACAAAGGTAACAGAGACAATTACTCACTGCTCTTGACTAAAGAACTTTTGTAGATTTAATAATGATTAATCTATATTTAATTTAGGCTATAAATTATGCAGTGCAGCAGACTATTTGGTAACTTTATTCAATTTCTGTATTTTTCCTATCTGTTAGACAGGTAGGAAGGGCACAGGTAAATATGACATTTATTATGAGTTTATGTGACGATTGTTCCAAGTTCACTTAAATTAAAAGTTGTTATATTTTTGAATGGCTATAATTCATGTTTAAAATTGGGGGGAAAACTAATTTTCATCGAGACATTAGTAGCTGTATTAGTATCAGTGATACTTGCCTTCATTCATAAAAAGATGCCATTAAACAAGTATTTAAATTTACTGTCTTGTTTCTTTATGTAGTTTTAATTTGGAGATTAACTGTGAAATTATTACATTATAAAATATATTAAAAACGTATAAAAACGTGCCAAATTAATCGCAGAAAAAATGTGTGATTAATCAAGTTATTTTTTTTAATCGATTGACAGCACTAATATATATATATATATATATATATATATACCCTTTAAGCCACTTGCTCTAAAATGACTTAAAGGGTGCTTTTTCCCTCCAGTCAAAGTAACTATCAATTAAACATTTCATTGTTGCTAATAATATTCAAAATTTTTAATGCAAGAAAATAAAATACAATAAAAATCTAGTAACAAAAAAAGTAATAAAATTATATATTTACAATTATATGATTATGATGTGTGTGTGTGGAGGGGATATTTGTTTTTAATGACCCTATAAGTTTGATTTGAGTTTGATTTTTTTTAAAATATTTTAAATTTAAGGGAAGAACAAAAAACTAAACATGGTTAAGGATATTTATCTGACAAAATTATTTGGCAAGAAAAACTACAGCTACAGGTTTTATTTTACTATGCAAAAAAAAAAAAAAAATCATAGAAAAACAAAGCTCACAGGAAAAAGCATACATTGACTACAACATAATCATTTATTAATATTTCGTTGGTTCTCTCTTGTTTTTGCATGTGTTCATAATTTCTTTGTATGACAGCCTGGCCAAAAATTAAGTCAGCAAAATTTGGCATTTTTCATTGCATTATCACAAATAAAATAATTGACTCCAAGCACAACTATGCAATGTGCTTACAAAATCTTTTTAAAAATTTTTATTAATATTTGAATAAATGGTGAAAATAGTAATATTGTGAAATATCATTACAATTTAAAATAACTGTTTTCTATTTAAATATATATTTTAAAATGTATATATAATACATACATCGGTGGTTTTGGTGTCGAAGTTCTGTTTGGCAGTAAAAGGCTTTACCTTCAGCATCTTACAAAGAGGCTGCTGTACCTCACTGCCTCCTGGTCTCCATAGTGACTGCTGTGACTGTGCCTTTTGCAAACCTGCCCGCTTGTGTGCTCAGCCTTAGACGCTCCTTTCCCTTTCGTTTTTCACACATATCTATTTAGACCGTTCCTCTGGGAAAAGAAAGCTGTGATCTGTCTAGCAGTCTGAGACAGGTGCTGCACTGGGAATGAAATGACCTGTTCCAAAATCCACTGAGCTACCTACCTAGACACATTGTAGGCGTGCTTCTGACCTTGTTTTATCTAGAATTTAAGACTCTTCTCTCTTCATGGAGAAGGCAATCCCAGAATGCATTTCTAGAAGCTCTGTAACAAAATTCATTCAAGGCAAGAAATATTTTATTAATTGGAATTAGTGCATATTTAAGTAAATTTAGTTTGCTGTTTATTTTTATGCTTATAGAGTGGTGTAGGTATGACATCAGAAGACTAATTCGCCACTGGTTCCTTCGAAATTTTCCTATGGGGTTTCATAATGAGGTTTTTCAATTTATGTGTAAAATAAAGCCTGTGGTAAACATAACTTGACTATACTTTGACGTTTTGTTTTACAACGTAAATTACACACCCATAGCAAAAACAAATTTTGAAGCAGTTATGTTCATTTTTCATGTTCATTGTTCAAGTAACTAGATAAGAGAGCTTGGGGTGTGAGTGTGTGGAGTGTACATTATAGAACAAAACGTCAAAGTATCGTCAAGTTATGTTTACCACATGCTTTATTTTACTCATCAATTGAAAACCCCCATTATAAAACCCCATAGGAAAATCTAAAGGAACCAGCGGCGAATTAGACTTCCGGGTTCTGACATCATACCTGCACCACTCTATCAGAGTATCACATTGTAGGCTTTGCGTCATGCTAATGTAATGAATCAATGCTTTGAATATAATGTTGGAATCAATTGTGAGTCTCTGAACATACTTAATGTTAGGAATGTTAGGATAATGGATAACTAACCAATATTAAATTTATATACCATTTTGTCTAAATAAATTAAAGGGGACCTATTATGCCCCTTTTACAACATGTAATATAAGTCCCAGAATGTGTCTGTGAAGTTTCAGCTCAAAATACCCCACAGATCATTTATTATAGCTTGTCAAATTTGCCCCTATTTGGGTGTGAGCAAAAACACACCGTTTTTGTGTGTGTCCCTTTAAATGCAAATGAGCTGCTGCTCCCAGCCTGCTTTCCAGAAGAGGGCAGAGCTTTAACAGCTTGCGCTTCAGTTGCTCAACAACAACAAAGCTGGAGAATCTCACGCAGCCAAAATTATGATTGTCAGTAACGGTGTTCAGCCTTACATTGTTCAAACCGGAGTCGGACACTGATGGAGAGACTCAGGAAGAAGTTATAACTTTTAGAATACAACTGGACGTTTCTGAATGGTTAGTGGATAAATTTATGTAGCTGCTGTGGAGTTGATTCAACTCATCGACTAGCATGTGCCGTCATCTTTTGTGCAAATCCAATGTTGAATTGACCCTTGTTTGTGAAGCAGTCCGGCATAAAATGACAGCATGGTAACAACACTCTACTACAACAACTCTTCCTCTTCTCTAAAGCAGCCCAACATGGCCTCACCCCCTTTGTTGCGTGTTCCTGGGGGCAGGGTTTATGTAAATTTTGGGGTTTGTGATGTCACCAACCCAGGAAGAAGCTTGTTGTAGTCCCTACCAGCCGTTTGTTGTAGTCCTTAAAAAGCGATTTCTGTAAAAGAAAATATCTCCCTTTGCATTGAACTTTGAGCGTCGTAAATTTGCAGATGTTGTTTATGCTCAAACAGCAACATTACACACTAACTAAAGTTAAAAAAGTAAAATCATAATCAAGGACCCCTTTAAAGAAAAATAAAACAGTAAAGGCATCACAACATTATAATACAGTATACAAAATATAGTACATTATAAAATTTGGATATTCATTTTGAGATTTGATTACATTACAAATAAGTTAACTTTAAGTGAACGTTAGATGATGGCAAAGACAATTTCAAAGTAAAAATAGTACAATTAAATATCCAATAATGACAGATATATATCGAATACCAGCTGGTATTTGTACATTTAAAAATTTTCCAATATGAGCTAATTACCGATATGCATCCTTAAGTATGCATCCATACTTAATGTATGTGCTTGCTAACAAGCCTCAGTACTCAAGGGGGCAATAGATTTACCTTCAAATGTCAAATGGATTTGTTATTAATAATTAATCAGGTAGCTAACTATAAACATATTGACTTCAGCTAACTTGCTCAGAGCGATTGTCTTCAAACTGTTGCTCGGCCCTGACAGTAGGTAACCTGAAAAAAACTGTAGAAGACAGTTTATGCTAAAGTTCGGTAGAGCACCCCTTGTGGCAATGCTGGGAATGCAACACCTACTTGCATGCGTGTTAAATTTAGCAGTGCTCATTGACCTCCTCAGCCAGAGAGTCTTTTCCCTGCACACTACAGAGTCCTCCAGAGACACAGCAGGGTGAACCAGGTGCGGTTTGATTCAGTAGAGTAAAGAAAGCACTTCAGTAAAGCAAACAGCTCTTTTCCCAGGCTGTAACAATCTTTTAATTACGGAGCCGTTATTGCAGTGCTACAGACTGGGATTATATCAATTATTAAAGCGGATGCCCTGGCATGTTTGTGTGTAATGAAGAGCAGTAGTGAACGCTGACCACAGGGTGCAGTTTATTTGCTTGGGGAAGTAGATGGATTCTCTCACCTCTACTGCTGCTGTAATGTGTCCTAAACCAATAGTTATTTTTACAAGTAAGGTACAGGGTTGCAAAATTCTGTCAAAAAAGTCAAAAATGTCATTTTTAAAATTTGCGTTAGTTTGCATCATGTCTGCTTATGACAAAACCAAATGTTTATATATACATATGTTTGTATAGTTTGTATAAATTAGCACAAATTTCTAATTAATTCCCATTAAGTTTCCAACATGGAATATCCAACATGGAGTCTCACGTCTGGACTCTATCGCAGCTTTCATTGGCCAAAGACCGCCCAAGAGGACGTTTGACTGACATGTAACGCGACCAATCACATTTAGTTTTGTTCCGCATCATGTTTAGGGGCGTGAAAATGTAAAGTCGATGTCCCTACAATAACAGACCGCCGTGCATCTATAAATTATTCATTCAGGAACGTTGTGCAAGTTTACTGCAACAATGGAGCCGCAAACTTCACATACTTTTAAAAATTCAGCGTTTAGTTGATCCTGGTAAGCGCTCATTGTCTCAGTTGTAAACACAACGGCGTTCTTCTTCCACGAGGGGGTTTGGCGTCACAGCATTTGTTTCCAGGCAGACCGTTAAAGAACGCGACACAAACTTCTCCCCAACATCCTGTAGAATTTAACCAACCAGATGACGACTTGGAAAATCCTGAAGTGTTTCCAGTTAAGTGTGCCATATGCATCAGACGTTCAGCCAACGGTCCGTAGGAGTGACGTCTGAGGCTGAGACTCGGTCTTCTAGGTTTGTAATCAAAATATTGTCTATTCTATTAATAAAATTAGTCTATTGTTGTGTTGATATTAAAAAAAAAGAAAATGGTAATTGTTAATTTAGTTATTCATTCAAATACTTCATGTAAACAAGGCGAACAGTTGTTGGTCATATACATGTCAGTCACATGGTCTTTTCCTGTCTAAGTGGGTGGTTCTTGGCCGAGTAGATTAGACTGTGTACCGATAATCAAAAGTCTGACTTTACAAGTAGCGCTGACTCCATCTATGAAATCTGGTGACTTTGAATTGAGTTTCCTGAGGAGTTTTTGCCTCGTATCGTCCTGATCTCACCCTCCCTTCCTGCTGCATGCTAAATTTAGTCTGTGTCACAAGAAAACGAGAGGGAGCGAGAAACTGGTGTGTGTGTGTGTCTGTTAGAGAGATGGCCAGTGTTAATTACCAGTGGCTGCTGGTGTTGGCTGATACTTGGAAAGGTGACTTTGTCCCAGTGTTACTGGTATGATTTCATGCCCAGAAACTCTTGTGGTGCTTTGCCTCAGTCAATAACAGCATGAAACTCCGCAGATCAACAGAGGTTACGAGGTGATGTTAAGTTAGCACTGCACGTTATCTTGGAGTTACAAGAAAATATTATCATTGGAAACTCTTATTTGACCTTTGTGACATCATGTATACCATTCAAAAGTTTGGGATCAGTATATGTATAATTTTTATTAATATATTTTAATTTTAATTAATATTTTTCTTCAGCAAGAAATTCCACCAAAACATTAAGCAGCACAACTGTTTCCAACATTGATAATAATAAGAAATGTCTCTTGAGCAGCAAATCAGCATATTAGAATGATTTCTGAAGGATCATGTGACACTGAAGACTGAAGTAATGATGCTGAAAATTCAGCTTTTCCAACAAAGGAATTAATTACATTTTAAAATATACTGCAATAGAAAGCAGATATTTGAAATTGCAATAATATTTCACAATTTTTCACATAATTTATTTACTGCATTTTTGATCAAATAAATGCAGCCTTGCTGAGCATAAAAGACTTGTTTCAAAAACATTAAAAAAATCTTACCGACCCCAAACTTTTGAATAATAGTGTACCTCTATATTTTACTGTTTGCCATTTCACTATATATCAACAGTGTTACTTGGTGCACTTTCTTTGTTCTTATTCTTAAAGATTTTGCAAGAGCATATAGAGATAAATTAAGGTAGTGATTAAGTATTTAGCTTTCAATAACAACAAAGCCACATATGGATCCATTTTGGGATCTTGAGCGTTGCCATAGAAACTAATAATTTCTGAATCTTAAGGACGTGAACGGCTTCAAGTAGAATGCAGATACCTATTTCAGTGATATCTGTCAGGTACTTTTGGCTTTTTCCCTGCAAAACCTGTTTCTGGTCACCAGATGGAGCTGCAGGTTGTTGTCCTAATATTTCACGATAAACAGCTGCATATAAATAAATCCACAGATGACAATTAATTCAAAGTGCTGTTGTTGATCTCGGTTAATATGAGAGTCAGCTGACTCCTTCTGCTGTGTTATTCATTTTCAGCATTCGCCTTATAATGGCAACAGAGCTGTTGAAATTTTGAGTGCTCATCTACTGCTTCAGACTAATAGCACATGAGTCATTAACATGAGCTGGAGAAATGTTGTCTGTGAAGTAGAACAGTACTGTAAGGGTGTGTGTGTGAAGTTGAGATCAGTCCGGCGGTGATCTAATGATCACATGGGTGTCAACCACCCACATGCGGAGCCCTGCAGTCAGGGTTAGTGCCCTTTTTCCAGGCTTAGGTTCTAAATCAAGCCACTGGTCTCCCCTAGGCTGGATTCACTGAGGCTGTGTGAAACCAGCCCAGCGTAGGTAAACTCCAGATGGCCTAGAGGACATGAAGATACACACTTTTTTCCTCCTCCGTGTCGGATAGTAACGTCACCCAGCCAGAGGACCATTTTGTTGGTCTCTCTCCCATGGTCTTTGATGTGGTTTGGTAAAAGTTATGAGATGTTTTTCAAGAAGCACTGAATGCATGTTCCTTGACCTAAATACTTCAAAGAAGGTGCGTTTCTTGTAAACTAAATTTTATCATTGCAGAAAGTCATTGTGTGCGTTAACCTGTCTGTGTTGGCCTGTGCGCAGTCAGTCTGGTGATGGAGTAATTGAGTTGCATTGATTGCTGTGATCTGGTGCGGTAATGTTGTTTATGAATTGACCACCTGAGTCAGTCAGTTAAGACTGAATGACATTATTGGTACTGGCACAAATAAGTGCAATAAATGTCCTTCATTTTAATAATGAATAATTATAATAATAATTGAGAGACTTTTTAGGTTGCACTGCAGAATTGATCTCAGCATCATTTTAATGTCAGTTTGTTTTAATCTGATTTCACAGAATTGTGTGAGCCGCTTTCTCCACTTTTTAACATTTTTTTTTTTTTTATTGTAAAAATTACTTGTCATTTTTTATTTGTACTTAATGTTTTTATGAAATAGACTTGTCATTTTTTTTGTATATAATTTTTATTTGTATTTATTTGTCAATTTTTTATATAACATTTTTCGTTTGTATTGTAAAAATGACTTTTTTATTTGTAAATCATTTTTTGTAAAAAAAAAAAAAAAGACCTAATTTTTTAATTAATTATAATTTTTTTGTAAAAAATGACTTGTCATTTTTTTTATCTGTGTATCATTTTATTTGTAAAAATAACTTGTCAGTTTTTTTTATTTTAATAATTTTTGTTCATAAAAATTACGCCATTTTTTATTTATATAAAAAATTTTGTTTGTAAAAATGGTTTGTCATTTTTTTTTTATTTATACAACATTTTTTGTGAACAGGACTTATCATTTTTTTATTTGTTTATCTGTTTTTACTTTTTTTGTAACACTTTACAATAAGGTTTAATTAGTTAAAATTAGTTAACTACTTCAGTTAACATGAACTAAGAATGAACAATACTTCTGTATCATTTATTAATCTTAATGTTCATTTCAACATTTACTAATACATTATTAAAATCAAATGTTGTATTTGTTAATATTAGTTAACACTGTGAACTAAAATGAACAAACAATGAACTACAATATTTTTATTAACTTAATATTAACAAAGATTATAAAATGGTTAGTTCCTGTCCTTGATTCTGATTGGTCAATAGCTGTGTTTTATTCACGATAAAACACGGCTATGACCGCTTCACCCAACGGTTCTGTGTATCACTACACAACACCCTTAGCAACCACTCTTAGCAACATAAACTGTATGTTCTCAATTGATATTGTTCATTGAAGCTTACTGTATTATGTAGAAGAGTATTGTGAGAAAGAGAGTTTATTACCTACATTCAGATTTAGCATTTTCCTTCAGGTCAGTCCTATGTTCATAATAAAAAAAAATATGTTTAAATATCCAATGTATTATCTTGTCCTTTTAACAGTTAAGTGGTTTTCCCATGACTGACAGCGCTAGTCAAAACATTTTGCCAGTTGCGTCTTGTTCCGTGTTCACTACAATTCAGTCTTTTCAATATAAAAGTCTTCGCTACTGACTGATACACTCATAAAGACAGTCTTTGCCGCCATCTAATGGCGTAATAATGTAACTTCTGTTGCTGTTCACGGTCAGGGACTATTTTTTCCGGCGGAAGGAAGGCTTTTAGTGATTTTACTTCATGAAAGATGCATTGATACATATTTCTGGCTTTAATATTTGTATTGTGTGGTAACCGTTTTATAAAAGCAATAAGATACACGAGGCTAGTGCTGTATCGTGAATAAGTCATGGCTGAAGGGGTTGCAGGCACTCAGCTTCGCTTCTCCTTATTGCTTACTTAATAAATACTGTAAAATTTTGCTCATTGTTAGTTCATGTTAGTTAATACATTAACTAACGTTAAAAAATGAGACCTTACTGTAAAGTTTTACCTTTTTTTATTAGTAAAAATGACTTGACATCGCACTTTGCATATTCTTCCTCTACAGAAAGTTTTGCTAAAAGTGAATTTCGTCAACTTTTAGGAGTACACTAGAATATACAGTACGTCAGTCATTTCTAAAACACATGGACTATTAGCCATTCAGATAACCGACCGACTAGTCAGTTTTGACAATATGTAGTTTTGCACATTCCTAGCACAGATACAGTGATCCTTTTATCCATCCCTAAATCCTAAATAAAGCTCTACAGCATGCAGGGATGGCATCGTTTGTTCTTTTAAACTTCTACTAAAGTTCCTAATCAACATCTTTCCGAGAACACTAGATGTTCTTTTGTATTCCGGTGGTTAATAACTGCTTTGATAATGAACCGATCTATAAACAGCAAGCCGGCGTCAGAGCTCTGGAAATACACAAAGCTATTTGCGTTTCCGTGCACGTTACACCGGTGGCATCCTTCCTCCCGACAAACGCCTTCCTCCTGGGCTGCCAGAAGAGGAAACTGTTTGGAAAAGGCGGAGAGTGTTAACTGTGAACAGGGTTTCATGAAGGCATGTTTTGACTCTCTGGTTGCTTATTCAGGGATCTGATGGGTGGGCCGGTCTGTCACGGCACGCAGGATGTGCGATGTTGAGGCCAGAGGGTGGGAACAGCGGTCGCTGTGCTTGTCAGGGAAGATTTTGTGAGAATGAGAGGTTTGGATTATAAATATTAATTGCAAATGTGTTGAATATGTGAATAAAATGTTGTCTTTATTATTTATAGTGTTCTGACGCAGACATTGTGCTTGATTATGAGCAGTTACATCAAAGGCAGCAGACAATTTAAGCCCATTTCCATTCAGAAGTTTGGGGTAGGTACAATAAAACAGCAATATTGTAAAAATATATACATTTTCAGCAACATTATTCCAGTCTTCAGTGTCAAATGATCCTTCAGAAATCATTCTAATATGCTGATTTGTTGCTCAAGAAACATGTATTATTATTATCAATGTAAAAAAACAAAAAAACAAACAGTTGTGCTGCTTAATATTTTTGTGGAAAACATTATAAAAATTTTTAGGATTCTTTGATGTATAGAATTTTCAAAAGATATTTATTTGAATTAGAAATCTTTTTTAACATTATAATGAACTATGTACATTTACTGTAGTCTATATAAAATCTATGTAGTAAATAAACATCAAATTACTATAACATTAAATTCTAGACAAAGCCTCACATGACAGCACAGCGTCGTTCAGGTTATGTCGCAAGGTTGATTGCAAGGCACTGGCTCAACTAGAGAGGAATCAACTCCCTTAAAAGTTTGATGTTTCACAATAGTATGGTGTTTATGATATATATGTTAGTGATATGATTTAATAAACCAAAATTCTCAAAAGTCTAAATTATGTCACTTTTTAAAAGCGATCTATTTAATATGACTCTTCCTTTGAAACCACAAATAACTGTAATTTCCTGTTTGGAAATCAACTGGAAGAGAGTTATAATAATATAAGTGAAGTTCCAAGTGCACAACCAAAGGAAACGCTAATCACTAAAATGGTGAGAAGAAATTTTAGGAAATCAACATGAATTTATGGTCAACTTACATGACGTTATCCCAAACGTTTTAGTTGTATTGATAATTTAACATTCAAGATCACTTTAAGAAAATGAGTGAATACAACTAAAGAAAGATAACTGCAGAAGTGGAGAAAATGTGAGTGAAAAGTCTATTAAGAATTGCCCCGCCTTAAAAACCTTTTGCCCTGCCCTTTTTTTCTTTCTTTTTTTTTTGCTTGACGAAATGGTACTCAAACCAGTCAAGTAATTTTTACTTGGGTTTTCTGAGTAACAAAGCATAGCATGCAGACAGTAAAGATTACTAAATTGTTTTAAGTAAGTTCAACAAATTCTTGGACATTAAGTAAAGTGTACTAAAAAAGGTTAGTTAGAACAACTGTTAGGTTTTACAGTGTTGTTAAAGCATGGATAAAGGAAAAATGTTGCCAATTATAGTGTTAAAATATCGGTATTCTACTCAAGTATCCTGATCGTGTACCTCTGCCCTTTAATCACTATAATTGAGATGCACAGCAGTGGTGAGCATCTGATTGTGTCTGTGTTTTTAGTAGTAAGATTTTCACAGAAGCTTTATAATGAATGAATAAACACTGCCACTGCCTTATAGAGAGAGAGAGAGAGAAAGACAGAGAGGAGGAGAGATGAAGAGTCAGTGGTCTCTTGTGTAGTCACTACCCCAACATTTGCCTATCGGTGTCAGTTTGCTCCAGTCGGCTCTGAGATGTGTGTGTGTGGAGAGGTGAGAGTGGAAGTGTGTGTCGGAGGAAAGCAGACAGCTGTGGGCAGAAGGTTGTGTTTGCAGGAGACCCAGCGCCCACTCTCTGGTCCCGCTGTCGGCTCTGAGTATTCATGCCTCCTCCAACACACACACAGTCACACCACTACCTATGCTGCTTCCTGTTCCAGATTGAGTCCAGGATGAGACCAATGTGGCCAGAATGAGAAAAGTTTGATTTAGGGTGTGCAGGGTGTGCAGTTCTTAATTCAGCCTCTCTCCTAAAGTTACACTACCACACAGTGCCGTTCAAAAGTCAATTCTCAGAGTGTTTGGCATGGTAATGGATTTGACAATAGCCACGTTTACATGTACACTTTTTTGTCATTCCGATTAAAATCATTCCGATTGAAAGATTTGGTGGACTGTTTACATGAGACATTATCTAATCCGATATGGTGTTTACATGTGCCGGCGCTTTCAATCAGAATGACTTTGTGACATGCGCACATTAGCTTATGTCCTGTTTGCCGCCTTGTATTCCTAGCTGTCAACATGGAGTTCCATTATTTCTTATGCGCGCTATTTTTGTGTAAAGTGTTGCTCTTAATCAAGCAAAAGCGTGAATTTGTAGCATATTACTGCTGGAAGGTGTGAGGAAAAGACGGGCGCAGGAAGCTGACCTTTTTGGTGGCTGTGCATCTATAAGGAGCATCTCAATACTACCCCTCCCTCCGAAGAAAACCAGAAGCGTGTGGATGAAGGTCCGTAGTAATGATACACTAACTTCCTTCAGTGTATTTAATAAATGTGTTGTTTCAGTTTTACTCCAGTTTGATTTTGCTGCCGCCATTGTGCATTCTGACGACCCCCGACCTCTTGGCGTGATTACATGGCAGAATTTTTATTTTGTTCGGTTTATAGAGAGGTTTATCCTACCCCTCTCAAACCGATTACAATTTCATTCGGTTTGGGCATTTTTATTCCGATTGAGGTGTTTATATGGAGCATTTTCATTCGGATTGGACTTTTAAACCGATTACAATGCTCCATTGTGCACTTAGTACTTTGTTTCCATTTTGAATTGCCTCATTTTTGGCTCTAAATGAAATAAGTTTTTTATATCAAATCATGATAATTATTTGTTGGTATTCTTTTTGTATTATTTACTTATGTATTTCATGTATATTCCTGTTTATTTTGAATTATGAATTGTAATGTTGGCGCCCCCCTGTGGTGACACACATTTAAGTATTGACAGGAAATGGCATCGGGGGAGCGAATCAGTTTTCAACAGCTGTGATCAAAATGTGCATGCATGCTGCTGCCTAAAAATAAACTGTTTATCACATGGAGGAATGACTGGACTGCTTGTACTGCTTGTTGACACTAGCCCCCAAATTGTAGAAGTCAAGTTTAAAGTCTGATGCTTCTACAGCAAGTATGGGAATTGCTACTGCCAATACACATGACATGCTGCTGTGAGCAAGTAAGACATGCTGCTGCTGTACAAGCATACATGAATTACCCGTAGCAGATCTATACAGGTGGAGCTGGGGAAGGTGGAGGGTATCTGAAAGCACGCTGCAAACTGCTACAGCAAATGCTGGTTAAGTATTCGAAGGTTGAGCAGCAAGCTCATTGGCTACTGATACAGCAGGAACCAATCAACTGTGCCCTATAGCGAATGATGTGATTGCAAGCAGAGTTAAGGACCTATCAGCCTGCACCATCTAGAGTTTCATGACAGAACTCTGTATTTACCAAAGTAATGTTTTTGTTATGTGGGTGAGTGGCTGCTGTTTTTTTTATTTCTCGCTGTAATCTGTCCCGTCTCTGTCTCTCAGGACTCCAATGGTCCACCTCGCTCTGATGCTCCTGCCCCTCCAGCCTTGTCTGCCCTGCGGCCCTCCCGTGTGGTTTCCTCCACCTCTGAGGAAGAGGAGGCGCTGACAGAGAAGTTCCTCAAAATCAACTGCAAGTACATAACAGATGGCAAGGTGAGTCAGTGTTCGACTTTTCTAATTGGCAACGTCTCCAAAGTTAACTTATGGAGGAGTCCTCAGGTTATTCATTAATAAGACCCCTGCTTTTCCTCTGTCCTCTGGGGAAACAAAAGACTGCAAAACAGCAACGAGCTCCAAGTTTTGTTCAAAGTGTAGGAGTTGAGCTGCTGTCTCCAGCACTGATCTGTTCTCCTTGGTGAATCTCTATGCCTGACGAGTGTAATGATCTTAGTGCAGAGATGATTTTCTCTCACACTGTCAAAACATTTCTGCCCTCACATTCACTTATAGAGTGAATTCACTGAACAGTTGTGCTGCAGTGTGATCAGTCTGGTCTGGTTCACAAACAAGTGACTCTTATGATCCGATTCTTTTAATGAATGGTTTTCATTCAGGGCCACATTTCCCAAAAGCATTGTGAGCCTAAATTGATCATAAACCAGCTGCACCAAAGGACTCTGTGATCTACTTAGGCTTACAGTGCATTTGGGAAACGCAGCACAGAACTGTTTTAATCAGTCTGATGGATCTGTTTTCTGAATGAACTCACTTACTCTGACTTATCAAAGCTTTCAGTGATGAAGATATTTATAATTGTTATATAAAAATTTAAATAATAATATTGTGTATTTAATAAAAATAAATAATAAATTCTTTTGAATTTTATTTTTATCCAAAAATGTATTGTGGTTTCCATAAATTTATTATGCACCACAACTGTTTTCCACATTGATAATAATAAAAAATGTTTCTTAAGCAGCAAATCAGTCTATTAGAATGATTTCTGAAGGATCATGTGACACTGAAGATTGGAGTAATGATGCTGAAAATTTAGCTGTGGTATCAAGTGATAAAATTTTTTGATCTAATTAATTACACGATGTGGCGATTAATTAATCTAATTAATCACAAATTAATCACGCAATATTTTGTTAAATGAGAAAAGCATGAAATAGACATTACAAAAAGTAGCTTTAGAAAAAAAAATATTTTGATTCAACATAGAATTTATTACACATAAACTTTTAGGCTTCAACGGCCACAAGAAAATGATGACAGAATTTTCATTTTTGTGTAAACTATACCTTTAATCTTTTTTTTTTTTTTTCTATTAATATGGTAATATGAAATAATTTTTTTAATGAAATGATACGAAAAACGAAACTAAAACTGCCAGTAGGTGGCGGTAAATGTCTAAATGAGCAAGTCTTTGAGTCATTCATTCATTCGTTCAATTCGTTCAAATGGCTGATTCATTCAGGAATGAAGTAAATGGCTCTCTTTATGAATGAGCCATTGAATCATTGGTTCACCCGATTGATTCGCTCAAAACGCGGATTCATTCAGAAAAGAAACACAACAGCACAACAGTTCTGCTCTGGCCTTATAGGTAATATTTTCATTGGTAAAACTGAGCAAAAGCAGACAATATATGAAATATAACACAATATATTAACTTTTAACTATATTAAATGTAAGTCGAACTACGCAGGTATGGAAGCTTGTTTCCGCCAATAAATGAAAAAATAAAAAAGGTAATTGCAACTTTTTATCATGCAATTCTGGCTTTATATCTCACAATTCTGACTTTTATTCTCAGAATTGGGAGATATAAACTCACAATTGCAAATTATAAAGTCAGAATTGCATGATATAAACTCGCAATTACGTCTTATAAAGTCAGAATTGCGTGATATAAACTCGCAATTACGTCTTATAAAGTCAGAATTGCGTGATATAAACTCCCAATTACGTCTTATAAAGTCAGAATTGTAAGTTTATATCTCGCAATTCTGACTTTATAACTCGCAATTGTGAGTTTATATCTCACAATTCTGAGAAAAAAAAAGTCAGAATTGTGAGATGTAAACTCGCAATTGCGAGAAAAAAAGTCAGAATTGTTAGATAAAAAGTCGCAATTACCTTTTTTTATTTTTTATTTCATGGCAGAAACAAGCTTCCATAGGTCTGGGGCGGGGCGTTAAATGCGTTAATAATTTTAACACGTAATTTTTCCCATAACTAATTCATTAAGTTAACGTGTTAAATCAACAGCCCTAATTAAAATTATTAAATTGATAAAATTAAAAAAAAAAAAAATATATATATATATATGTGTGTGTGTGTGTAACTCCCTCTGTCGCAGGGAGTTGTTAGTGGGGTGCTGCTGGTGACGCCCAACAACATCATGTTTGACCCTCACCGGACGGACCCTCTGGTTCTGGAGAGAGGCTGTGAGGAGTACGGGATCATGTGTCCACTGGAGGAAGTTCAGTCTGCAGCCGTCTACAAAGAGATCACCGACAGCAAGATCCGTGACTCCGTACCCCCGTAAGACCTCTCACTTCGTACTGTCACAGCACGGCACACACCTCAGCAGATTAAACCAGTGACTACTACTTGCCTAAGACACATTAGTATTTAAATACTACTATAAATGCAGTATCAAATCATTAATTGAAAACAATCGAATTTCTTTGTAAATCAGTTTGAATTGAATGCAAACTAAGTTCTTGTCCTTGCTCTTCTATAAGTGGCACAAAGGCCAAAAAATAACATTATTTAAAAAATGACTTGAGCCACCAGACTAATGGTTTTGATTATGAAAGATTATGAAAAGTGAAAATTGCAGAGGCATTACTCGTTATTAATTGGATTCATCTTCAGAAGTCTTATCTAGATTAAAGATCTCTCATGTGACAAATCTGTATTTTGTCTGCGGTGAGCATGAGGAACCACGCTGCTGTACGATTATTTTAGATATCCAGCGTTCAGCTTTATTATACAGGAAATGGATTTTTACTCTAAGGTTAATGAAGCATGAATTCAGCCGCCTACATCTGAATTACTCACCCATTTTGATTTGTAATAAGAAGTTAATGATTTTAGCAGCGTTTCCACCCCCAGATATTTATATCCTCTGTTGGTTTATGAATGATGATGTGTTTTATTCAGCTCAGAGCTGTGTTCGTTAGTTCATCAGTCAGACGGGGTTCACTGCAGGGTTTCAGTTGTGGAGATGTGAAGCACAGACGCCTTTGATCGTGCAGATGTACAGACAGAGAGACCTACTTTTCATTTATGCACTTTTATGTTAGCTTGTAAATGTATTAATTGCTCCAAATTGCTTTGATTATGTACTACCATCCACCTCCCAAGTACGGTTTACTAAAGCACCATCCAGACAGACACACGTCATTGTGCCCTTGTCTTTCAGATGTCTCAGGCTGTTGCTTTACTGCAGTACAGCAGCTACATCTAAAATTAAACATCACGATAAGAAGTCTGTGCATTTTAGACTTAAGATAGAAGTGTCAGAGTGATAGGAAACAGTAGTGAATAAGAGAATCAAAAGTTTCTCATGCACAACCTGCTAACTGTTACCTTAGTCACATATTATAGTACAAATCCAGCTGAAGGAAAAAAACGCCTTTATATATTAGTTTCATTAGAATATTAGTTATCTAGAAGGTGCATCTCTCATTCTTTCTGTTTGTGCCACAGGGATCTTGAAGCCATGTTCTCTGGAAGTTCTCATCAAACGGATCAGCGTCTGCGGGAGGGTTACGACAGCGCCAGCACTGCCCCACGCAGCACTGAGGGGTCCATCTCAGAGGACGTCTTCACCGAGTCAGAGCTCTCGCCCATCCGAGAGGAGCGGCAGTCCACAGAGGAGCTCCAACAGGAGAACAAGTCATCAGGAGCCTCGTCTCAATCGGTGCAGACCCTCCTCCAGGAACCTCAGACAACTGACGACAGTCATACGGAGGAGGAGGAGGAGAAAAAGCCAGAGGAGGGAGAACCTGCCAGCGACACTGCCCAGCCCAGCACCTCCATGAGCTCCAAACAGCCAAGCACACCCACCAGCAAGGACCACCAGCAACCACCCCACTGCCAGACCGAAGGAGTCGCCACCTCCTCAGGTTCTCAGAGCTCGGCCCCTGGAGCAGACGAGGCCACAGGACAGGAAAGAAGCCCCGATGGGGCTAAACTGACCAGAGATGGTACTCGAGATTCAGAGACGGATGTAGAGGAGCTGAGGAAGATGTGGAAGAGTCACACTATGCAACAAGCCATGGAGCAGCGAGAAAGCGTCCAGCAGGCCCAGAGAGAGAATGAGCAGCAACCTAAGGACAGCCAGAGACTGAGCTCTGCTGAGGGTACGAGAACATGTCCTCCAATCTCTTTCTGCCATTTGTGATGCTAAACAATCTGTGATGAACACCTTTTAAAGGCATCATAGAATTTGTTTTTACATATGATTTTTTTTATTTTACATTTAATTATTTAATCATTAATTTAATAATATATTATTAAAAAACATATATTAATACAATTTCTTTATATATATATATATGACAGTGTGTGTATATTAAATAAATTAAATATATATAAAGTAATAAAATATGTAATTTTAATATATATGTAATTTTAAAATATATCTTAAATATACCAATTTTGTTTAATGTATTTTTACAATTTATATATATATATATATATATATATATATAAAGTAAAATAAATAAATGTAAAATAAATTAAATTAATTCAAATATATAATACATTTTAATTACATTTTTACTATTTTTATATATTTTGTTTAATGTATTTTTACATTTTCTTTATTTTTATATATTTATATACAGGGCTTGACATTAACACCCGCCAACCCACCAAACGCAGGTGGAATTCAGCAGTGGCGTGTAACGCAGTCACTCCTATTAGCCACTTTGGCAGGTTGAATTTTAAAAAAATGTTCTCTCTCATCTCTCCAACAGCGAGTTGACACACAAACTCACTCGTTTAATTTGTTCCAGATGAATATTGTTGGTGTTACAGGGCTTGAATTTCGGCGTGGGATTGCTCATAATTTTACTCTTTCCCGCAGATTTTGTGCTCACACCCAAAGTGCGTGCACATAAAGCTGCCTCTCAATACTAAATTGAGTTCTTTTTTGCTGCTTATTGTGCTTAAACAGTCAAATACACACAAAATAATGTCAAAATGCCGGTCTTGACGAGTATTCACATGAACACAGTCAGTTATGTTTTAAGTGAACGTAACAGTTGAGAAAGAAAACGCGTGTGTAACAGTATAATGGATCTGTGCTTCAGGTCTTAAAGTGACAGCAGCCTAATATACCTGCTGCCAAATTATGAGATAATATTAAAAATATCTATATGGCAGTTTTTCCTCATGGTATTGATGTCAAAATTGTGGCCAGTGAAAATGCTGAGTGGCTAGTAACTTTGGAAAACCACTAGCCACATTGGCTGGTGAGCAAAAAAGTTAATGTCAAGCCCTGTTTTTATATATATATATATGTATGTGTGTGTGTGTGTGTGTGTGTGTATATATATATATATACCCCGGAAAACTCAATAGCCTAAAATGTTCTTTTTAAACAATATAAAGTTCTTTCTTTTGAGCCAGTGTGCACATTTAGTGTCATTGTAACCAGCATTGACATTATAGTACAGCGTTCTTACATTTTACTATCAAAGTAAGCTTCTGTCCTGGTGTTAGTCTGGCATGGGGCATGCTGGGAAGTGCTGATAACCTTGTGTTGTGTGGCTTTATTGATGGCAAGACGAGAGAGTGCTGGGAAATGAAAAGTGGCTCACCTGTTATCACCTGAGGGAGCGCAGGGACACTTTACTGCGGCTTTTACACGCTGCTTTGATCTCTTGACGCGACTGTGCCAGCAGCCCTCTGTCTGACGGCGAGATAAGCTAAAGCCCATCACAACTGACAACTGCACATGCACACCAACATTACATGCAACAGAAACAACAAAGTTCTTTCCTTAAAAGTATAGCTGAAAATGTTAATATATTAACTACAAATAATATGACTAATCACAAGTTGTTGACATTGAATTATTGAATCTGTTGGCAGATTTGTTTTATCAGTCATCTAAGGCTGGTTATTTATTGCCTGAGGTATCGATTTTGTATTGGTACTGATGTAGCAGAGTTGAAGTCTCTGGTCGGCGCGCATGGTCTAAAAGGGTTGTCCCTATTCTCTTAATGAGTAATGGTTGTGTTTTGGGTGTAATGTGCAAAAAGCCAATCAGAGTCTCATCTCCCATTCCCTTTAAAAACCAGTTGAAGTGAAAATGATAATGTGAAAATGATAACTGCATCAGGCTGAAACTAGCAAAAAACACACATTGCGTGTTGCCTTGTTTTCCGATAAGTTGAACAAAAATGTAAGGTTTATGCTTAAAATGTAAAAAAAAAAATAATAATAATAATAATAAATCATCAATAATGGGGTGAGAAAACAAAACAATTTGCATTGTGTTGTACTGAACCGAATATAACCCTATACCAAGGTACTGAATGATTATAATATTCATAGTCAGTGGTATTTAGGTATTTAGAAGGTACAGTGGTACAGGTGCAAATAATACAATGGTATGATATACACATGAGATGCCAGAGTGCTATTATTCAGTGCTGAGCAGTATGTCCACTAGGGTCCATATAATTATAATGGAAAGCAGATAATGAGTGTTCATTCTTAGACGCTCACTTGTATATTTTTATCATTATTCTTCCATGCTTTTCAGCTCTAGACGTGCTGAGCTTTCTGTATGCCCAAGGTGCTTACCGTCCCAGAGTATGAGTCATCTGCTGATAGTTATTCAACACTAACGGCTGATCCGGCTTTTAGAATGAGCCCAGGAGTGAGTTAAAGGCATGATATCATGGGCAATCAAATCAAGCAGTTTCCTTGATTTTGTGAGATAAAAGAGTTGAAAACATATGGCTTGTTTCTGAACATCGGCAGCTTGCTGACATCAGATGAAAACATGAACATGTGACTGCCCACTTTTCAACAATGCATATTCGTTGTTGAAGGGTTAGTTCACCCATAAATGAAAATTCAGTCATTAATTACTCACCCTCATGTCGTTCCACACCCGTAAGACCTTTGTTCATCTTCAGAACACAAATTAAGATATTTTTGATAAAATCCGATGGCTCAGTGAGGCCTCCATTGACAGCAAGATCATTTCCTTTTTCAATGCCCAGAAAGCTACTAAAGACATATTTAAAAGAGTTCATGTGACTACAGTGGTTCAACCTTAATATTATAAAGCGACGAGAATACTTTTTGTGCGGCAAAAAAAAAAAAATAGCAACTTTATTCAACAATATCTAGTGATGGACGATTTCAAAACACTGCTTCATGAAGCTTCGAAGCTTTACGAGTCTTTTGTTTCAAATCAGTGGTTCGGAGCGTGTATCAAAATGCCAAAGTCACGTGAACTATTGAAATTTCGAAACACTTATGACGTAACAAAGCCTCGTTAACTGAAATCACGTGATTTTGGCGCTCCGAACCACTGATTCGAAACAAAAGATTCGTAAAGCTTCGAAGCTTCAAAATCATGTTTTGAAATCGCTCATCACTAGATATTGTTGAATAATGTTGTTTTTTTTTGCGCACAAAAAGTATTCTCGTCGCTTTATAATATTAAGGTTGAACCACTGTAGTCACATGAACTGTTTTAAATATGTTTTTAGTAGCTTTCTGGGCACTGAAAAAGGAAATGGCAATGCAGGCCTCACTGAGCCATCGGATTTTATCAAAAATATCTTAATTTGTGTTCCGAAGATGAACGAAGGTCTTACGGGTGTGGAACGACATGAGGGTGAGTAATTAATGACAGAATTTTCATTTTTGGTTGAACTAACCCTTTAAGAAAGTTCAGTCATGATGAGGTAGAGCGAAAGAAGCCGTATAGATGCTATATTATTAATGTGTGAAAATGGGGTTGGACATCTGTCAATTTTTCAATCTGTCAATAAAAGTTTTTAATTGTTTAACTTTTACCAGGGATCCACCGATATGAACATTTTGGCCGATACCGATAACCGATAATTCTTCATATTTGAAAGCCAATGACCGATATATTGGTCAATAAATCTAAATCTAAATTTTTATATAATTTTTGAGAGCCTGATTACAAAAACAAAAGTTTTACCATTAAAAGCCTTGTCCCAAGCACATGATTATAATGTTCTCATTATAATTTTATGTAGCCTATATGACAGACTCGCACTGCACATGTTGCACTTAACTGTATTTTCCTTTTTGAAGTGACTCCAATCATATTTCAAGCAATTGAAAACCATCATAGTGAACAGTGTGCATCTTAAGTGTCTCAGTTGAAGAAAATAATCCATTATTTATCGGCTTTGATATATTGGGCAATATTCTTATTGGGCCGATAACGATAACATTAAAAACATATATCAGCCAATACCGATATGGTGGCCGATATATCATGCATCCCCAACTTTTACCTGTTTTATATATTGTCGAACTGCAAAACAACATCATTAAAGTAGTCCATACGACTTGTGCACTAACTAAGTTTTGCTTCGCAGCAACAACATGAAAGCACAGCAATATTATTTATATATTAAATATAAATATTTCAAGATGACAAAAGTGTATGAAATGACCCCTTAAACTTCAAAAGACTAAAATATACTTTTTAAACAATAATGTTTTTTCCTTGCTTCTTCAACCTAATGGCATGAGTATGAATTTTGACTCCTGTCCCAGCGAATGTCCCTTTTTGAATCATCGAACCGTTCTGACAAATCACATGGGGTTATTACCACAGCTCAGGACCAACTTCAAAAGTCATCTGAATTACACACCAAATTAGTCCATTGAAAATGAATGCCCTCCCACTGTGTGCTGCAGTGTAAGTAGATTAATGTTGCATTGGCTGTGTAAATGGCTTTGGCTCCTACAACACTGGTGTAAGGTGTTTTTTCTACATCTCCCGCTGCGTTGACCTTCTAATCAGTTATTAACAAAAGATGCATTGGTTTCAGCTTTGGATCCGATCTCCCGGGCAGGGTTTAGTTCATTTGAGGCACTGTGTTTTTATCCAGTGACTATTGAGATACTGTGCTTCGTGTCCTTGATGATTAATGTATTACTGTGAATTTTATAGATGGCCATTCAAACTTAGTCTTGTATTAGGAGTTTTTGCAAGCGTCATTTCAATTGCAGTTATTTCTTTATATTATAGTAGATGTTTTAGCTGTGCTTTTAGGATGAGCTTTTGTTTCTGTGTTTCAGGCCTCATGGTGTCCAAGGAGAGACAGAAGTCTCACAAGTTTCTGTGTCTGCGGGTGGGCAAGGCCATGAAGAAGACATTTGTGTCCAACGCCAGCGCCTCGATGCAGCAGTACGCACAGCGTGACCGCAAGCACGAGTACTGGTTTGCCGTTCCCCAAGAGAGGTGAGTCAGACATGTGGACTTTAGTCCTGCACAGCTTGTGTCCATTATTGATATAAAATCTGCTCCATATTGCACTTTACTCTGGCAGAACCACCCACTTAGACAAGAAGGAGCCATTTGACTGACATGTAAAGTGTCTAGTCCCTACCAGCCCCTTTGCATTGAACTTTGAGCATCGTAACTTTGCAGATGTTGTTTATGCTCAAACAGCAACATTACACACTAACTAAAGTTAAAAAAGTGAAATCAAAATCAAGGATCCCTTTAACTAACATGAACTAACAATGAGCAATATATTTTTACAGCATTTATTAATCTTTGTTAATGTTAGTTAATAAAATAACACAATTTTTGATTTTAATAATGTATTAGTACATTTTGAGATTAACATTAAGGAAGATTAATAAATGCTGTAGAAGTGTTGTTCATTATTTCATGTTAACTAATGTAGTTAAGTAATGTTATCAAACGAAACCTTATTGTGAAGTGTTACCATTAAGTATTACCATTATTTTTACTACTACTACTACTATTATTATTACTATTATTATTATTATTATTATTATTAGATAACAATATAATTAGAATAAGATAATTAGAGTTGAAATGTGACCTATACATGTTTCTCTATGAAATTACACAGCTTAATTCAATTGAAGTCAAGTTGCAAGAATTCGCTTTTATTTTAAATGAAAAATGATGTCAATTTGACTCGGTCTTTTTATGCAATTTGCTCTCTAGTACTGAAACAGTGCTGTCTTTGTCTCATTTCATCTACCCTCTGATTCAGCACAAGCGCTCAGTGTTCTTCATCCCACTGGAACTTATTCTGTCTGTTATCACTTTATGAGATGAGTCACAGATATTTTTTAGGAAACACTTTCTGGGCTAAATCAGAATGAGAGAGTCAGAATAGATTAGTGTCGACAGTCTGCATGTTAGAGAAATAACTACAGACGTATTGTGTGGTATAGTACCGAATAGAGTCTGTACTCCTGGAGCACTGCAAAGCTCTGTGGCCAAACTGCTGTCTGTTGTTGTCACTGAGACATGGCCGGGCCCGGCTACGTGACCTAGTTGGGTGGCGACCCAGATGATCAGTGTGAAGTATCATAACAATGGTGTGAGAGCAGGGGCCGAGAGACGAGGCTTTGAAGCTCACGCTGCTTGTCAGCCGCCTGTCGCATCCTGATGCAAGTCACACTGAGTTTTCCACGGAAATGCCTATTAAAAAAAAAAAAGGCAAACAAGCAGTACCGTTCAGTTATGACCCAGTTATAGGTCAGTAAGATTTTTTTTCTTTTTTTTCTTGAAAACAATATTTTATTTAGCAAAGACGCATTGTTCAGAAAAATGATCACTGATCAAAAGATGTTACAAAAGATTTCTATTTTAAATAAACATTCTTTTCAACTTTCTATTCATTTAAGAATCCTGGAAATAAATGTTTGAAATAAAAGTTTGAAATAAAGTGAAATCATTTAAATTAAATATTTCCATTTTGCATCACAGGAATAAATTACATTTTCAAAAAATATATTATTAAAATTATTCAAATAGAAAATGTATTTTAAATTGTAATAATATTTTACATTGTTACAGTTTACTTTTTACTGTATTTTTGGTTAAATGGTTAAGCATAAGAGACTTTTTCTAAAAAACATTTTCTTTTTAATCCTACCAACCCCAAACTTTTGAATGGTAGTGTACATTACAGATACCTGTAATTTTTTTCAGCTATATATATATATATATATATATATATATATATATATAAATGCAACAAATGAAGAAAAAGGTAAAATAAATTTTAGATTCACAGTATATCCACTATTTTCTACCCATCTTTTTCTATTTTCCAGAAACTCCTTTAAGGCACAATATGTGAGATTTTTGGAATAAAATATTCAAAAACCACTTGAACAATGTAATATATTTTGTTGACTTGTGTACGTACATTATTTCAAACGTTTTCAACAATGTTTAAATCCAGAGAAATCAGCAGTTTTAACCAGTGTAACGTCCCGTGTCATTATTTTTTAAAATTAATTACATGCCATTTAGCAACACAAGTCATCCAGCCTATATTAATATTATATTCTAATATCAATCTAACTTACTGCAATGAGCAACAAGTGTTTCATACCAGCCACCGACCGAACGCACATTAACATAACTTTCAACTCACTCAAATGTATTTTTAGTATGATTGTTTTGAACAAGTAAAACAGCGCTGTGTTACCCCACAATTTTAATTTGTCAAATAAAGTGACCTGTATGAGTAGTAATTCAGCACTTGTGGCTGTTTCATTAGATTGAAATAGAAATAATGTGAATTTAAGTAATCAAACGTAACTGTAATAAAGTTCAAGTTCAGGGGAAAAAGAAGGCGGATGTTAAACGTAACTTTAAACATAAAATAAGCATAAACAACAAAACGAAAGGAGCACCAGCAGCTGACTGTGGCACATGAACATAATACAAACAGCAATGTATAATTTCCCAGTCTCTCGGCCCCGCCCTGCTTCATACCACAGTAACGTTAATAAAACTTTATTACATTAGCTCACCCATTTACAAGATTTCTGCATGAACTCCCACAATTCCACGCTCATTCACAGCGTCATCAAGCTACGCCTTTATTGTTTTCAATAAGCGATCTCTAGCGGCGAAACTTACATACTGTGCCTTTAACAAATAAAAGTGGAACATATTTCAATATTTGGATTATTCTGTATCCTACCAGTAAAAAGGTGCATTAAGCGATTTCTGAGAAACGCTATTGAAAATATTAATCAGCACCTAAACAATTTTGTGAATATTTGTTCGATGTCTGTATGTGTGCTGAAAAAAATATTGTGTTTGTACATAGTCCTGGCTGTGTAAATAGGAGAAATAACCACAGATCCACAGAGCACCAAAACGCTTTTGTAGCCTATCAGCAATGGGGGCGTATGATGAAGGAGAGTGAGCAAGAGGGACATTCGTAGAAAGACTGAAGAAAAAAGAGATATTAACATAGAGGAAAAGGTCAGAGGAATATAATTGGAAGAAGAAGGGTTATGATCAGGCAAAAGGGCCCGTGTTAATATTGGAAAAGTTTTCCAGTGCTGGAAAGACACTAGAGAGCGGAAAGGCCTGAAAACGGACACAGAGGTTGATTTGTTTCTGCTCAATACGTGAGTAACATTGCTTTCTGCTGTTTCTCACAGAACCAAGATATGCTGTTGTATGTTTTTGGGTGTCGATTTCAAACATCAACAGTGTTTCTCAGAAATCGTTTACTGCACCTTTAACATATTTAACAATGTCTAAATCCATTCCACAGAATTCCTCAGATTTTTCCCAAAAATCAGAGCAGAAAATACTGAAAAATTCATCAGATTCTGACTCATATACAGTTAATAGATGACATGTAGTATCATTTTTAACAATGTATTTGCCATTGTTTCTCTAGGTCAGACCACCTGTACGTTTTCTTCATCCAGTGGAGTCCTGATGTTTTTGGGGATGGGCTAGGAATCATCAGCCGTGACCCTGGCTTCATCGTGGTAAAGAAAATCGAGGAGTCTGAGGCAAACGAGGAGCAGCAAACTGTAGAAAGTTCAACTAAGGAGTGGGAGGTATGGCCCGTCTAGCTCCCATGTTTGGATTGATATTATATCTGCGATTTATGCCTGTGTCTGTTTTCACTGTGTTGATATGCACTGTATTTGATTCAGATATTTTCTCTTTATTGTATTTGCACCTGTCTTTGTTCCTTTATTGTCTGTTTCTATGTTCCAGGTGTCTGGAAGTGTCTTTATTGTGTTCCCCGCACTTCATACACCTTCATGCACCAGTCATACTTTGTTGTCAGAGCTCCTGTATTCAATCTTGCTGAATGTTTCTCAGGCTGGGTTGTTTTGCACTTGGTCAATAAGTTTCTTGTGAAACCAAGATGCACTGTTCACTGTGAGCTTGCAGCTGGTGTTTTGCATGAGTGTGCAATTGTTTTTTTTTTTTTTTTTTATTATTATTATTTGTTTTTTTGTTTGTTTTCAAGAAAGAGGCACATGTATGCAGTTTATGCATGCATGAATCCCTCAGTCATGTCTAAAAGGCATGGTTTAGCCCAACTATGAATAAGATACAAGCAAATCATGCCTACAGGTGCAAGTGTTGTTATCTTATGTATTTTGCGTGGTGTGGTGGTCCTTTATAAAGCTCAGTTTGGATGTTTTACTGATTGAATAATAGGAAACATTACCACCTGATATTTCCCTGCATGTTATTGTGTTCTGGTTGCCGTATTGAAACTAATCTGTGGCACTGAGAAACCGATACTACAACCATGGCAGCATTTAATTTGACTTTAAATTAATGATGTAGGGAACAAAATAGTCTGATTTGTTATTCTAGAACTGGAGGATCTTTGCAAAGCCACATGATCTTTTGATATGAATAAGTAAAATTAACTTTCTCTGATCACGGCCACAGTGGCGGCGCGAGTCATGAACTCAACAGTATATTGTGAGCCCCAGGATACTCAGGGGGTCAATTGTAACACTAAACAAGTTAGAGTAATGACACTTGTTTAGCACATGCTCAGTCAAATTACCTCTTGAGTGCAGTTGTTTCACTTAGTGAGAAATGTAGTCTGCAGTCTAAAATTGTAATGCCTGTAAATTAAAACATTGTTCGGCAGTTAAATGTTAACAAGTTTGCGGCATTCATTGTTTCATTAAAATATCTACTTGAAGGCTTCTTTAACAGAGGATGCACCGAGACCAATCTGAGATGACATGAATCATCAGGTTTTGCACGTACTTGTGGAATCTGTCTGCTCAAGTGCTGTTGTCATGAAAGCAAAAAGAGAGGCATACTTTTCAGCTATTCACTCAATTTGTTATGCTGATAATATTATACGTAATACAATATACTGTATATATTTGACAAGCATTTTGACTAGTAGTCACAATTTTATTCTATTTATTAAGTATAAGCACTTGCACTTTTGCTTTAAACACATTATTCCTGACAGCTAAAAGAATTAGTATCATTTAAAGGTGAAATTATTCAAGAAAGCAATTATGTTGTTAATTTGAGGTGTGCTCTTATTTGATATACAGCGAGTGGATTAGGATCATTTTTAAGTGTTAAATTAGCTGGGGGCGGTTGTAATACTCTTGACTTCTTGTGTTAAATGTACTATTATTATTCAGTGTAAATATTTAACTGTATTATAACCATTGGCGTGTTTCTTATACCAAAAATGACAGGTAGATTTGAAGTACTTTGTGAGTTATGAAAGAAAATGTAAAATATTACAATTTCCTCGGTTACTCTCGGTTAAGATTTAAGATTTGATCATGCTCAAAAATGCTGTCTAGGCAGGCAAGTTGCCTAAGGCAACTCATTAGGTTATTTAGTGTTCATGGTAAGTGACATTTGAAACATGGCCAGAGTGTTGCAGTTATTCTACTCAAAAAGCAGCTTATTGGTTTAACGATAAAGGGGACTAAATACAGGCATGTTTAATACAGAACGTGTGTATTTAACTCTGATGAGTACTCGTCGACAGCCTAAATGTTTTTCATAGTGTTCGTTTGGATGCCTCCGTGTTACATCATTAATCATTTGACTCATTCGCAAGCACTGTTCATAAATAAAAATAAAACATTTAGAGGTCGCGTTTCGGTGCTGTCGTCCCTTTAAATGCACTAAAGTCTTCCGTACACGAGGCGGAATGTATTTCACCAGAGCCAATCAGAGACCGAATTGTTCCGTTTCGTGCGATGTCATTGGCTCCCAGAGGTGTCCGTCATTATCTTGTCGTCGTGTTTATATCTGAATATGGCATGTTGTCGGTCGGCCGAAGGAAGGCTGAATGTGGCAGATAGTGAGATCATGTTCTCGAAGCGGGTGAAGGATGGAAAACCACTGACTCCTAAGTACACTTATGTATGTAAACACAAGTGTGTTGTGTGAATGCGTTTGTTGAAGCGTAATGTGTGAGCGGTCTTTTGAATTATTAGCGTATAATGTCTGGCTGAGTTGATTGACGCGGGCTGTATTTATGGGTTTGTGTTGCTGCTTTTAAAGTAAAACAGTATAAAAGTGAGATGCGACAGTCTGATGTTACTGCTGTTTCATCTGTGATGCTGGAGCTTGTGTGTGTGTATGAATCAGTGGATGTCTCACCTGAGACGAGATGCATTTTTTATGAATGCTCTAGTTTACCTTCCTCCTTGTACATTATTGAGGGTTGTAAAGTGGCAACTTATCGGCTAAAACTTTTATTTACCGTCTTGGAGTAGAATGACTGCTGGCTTGGTCATTTCGCTTTTACTGTCTATAAGTCAGTGTGTTGCAGGACTTTAAAGGGATAGTTCACCAAAAAAACTGTAATCATTTACTTTCCGTCATGACATTCCAAATTCCAAACCAGTATGACTTCTTCCGTGAAACACGAGTTTAAAGGGAACGTCCTCGTTGCTCTTTTCTATATAAGGAAGGTGAATAGGACTACTAGACTTTTTAAGCTTCAAAAAAAAAAAAAAAAAAAAAAAAAAACCTTAAAAGGTTAGTTCACCCAAAAATGAAAATTCTGTCATTAATTACTCACCCTCATGTCGTTCCAAACCCTTAAGACTTTCCTTCATCTTCGGAACACAAATGAAGATATTTTTAATAAAATCTGAGCGATTTCTGTCCCTCCATTGACAGCTGTGCAACTACTTTAATGCTTCAGAAAGTTCATAAAGAGATCGCAAAACTAATCCATATGAATTGAGTAGTTTAGTCCAGATTTTCTGATGGGACTCGATCGCTTTATATGCTGAACAGATTTAATTTACTCACATATACACATTCATCAACGCACACATCAGTTATGATAAATGGAAGCTCAAGCACGCTTGCTTGACGTGCAAGAACCAATGAGGTTTGCTCTTGTGCGTCAAGCAGGTTTGGTTGAGCTTCTGTTTATGTTCTCTGATCAATGTTTAAATGTGAATAAATGCCTAAATTTAATCTGTTCATCATATAAAGCAATCGTGTCTCTTACTAGCATAAATAACAAATATACACACAGAAAGTACATAGAAATCGATTTAAGACTCAAACTCTCTTCGATACAAAAACATACCCTGTGTGAGTTTTTGTTTTTAATGTTAATATAATAATTTAGCCTATTATAAGAGCAAGAATGCATTTTTCCAGAATATCCACACGACTGCAAATGTGACATTGATTTTATACAACAGTTCAACAAACAAAAAGGTAATATAGTAAGTGACACATTGTAAACACAGTATTGTCATTATTGTTTGCTCTATTTTGCAACTAAATAATATTTCCAACGAAAGCCTCAGTTAAACTTGAGTCTCCAAGTAACACACAACGGTGTTTCGTTAGTGAACGAATCTGCGGCTTTGAACAAATTGGGAGAGTTAATGATTCAATGACCCGTTCATATATAGCCACTTGCTTCGTTAATGAATGAATGAATGACTCGTTGCCTTACTCATTAAGACAGTGACTTGCTGCCACCTACTGGCGGTTTCAGTTTAATGTTTTAAAAGCACACGTTTTTACCATAATTTCATATTTCTCTATTGAACATTTTTTTATTTAAAACATTATCACATAACATTATTTATGCCATTGTAATTGCATTCAGGCCACCTCTGAGCAGGATTAAACAGTGTGTTTTTTTTGTTTTGTTTTTGTTTTTATATATAATTTTGGAGCTTGACAGCTCCAGTCCCCATTCACTTTCATAATACGTGTATTGGCTAGGGTAAGGTATACAGTATGACCTGAGCATTGGTAAATGACAAAAGTTTAACCTTCTGGTGAACTATTCTTTCATGTGTTAGTAGGTCATGAGTTAAATGTGTTTTCAAATGTGTTACATACTTAATAGGTGTGGCAACCAACAAGCTGTTAAAATATGAAGGGTTAGGGTTGACATTTACTGAAGATTACATGCAGTAAAAATTCAAGGTCAGCATAAGGTGGTTTTCTTGCTTAGAGGTGCAAGTTTGATTTTTGTATTCAAGTGGTATGGTCTATAAGACAAGCTGTGTGATTTTAGGGCTTTCTGATCAAGTATGCAACATTTGGATGATTTTAAGAATGAGTAAATAATGACAATATTTAGTTTCAGCGGGGACATTGGGTCTTTGTTATTTCTATGTGGCTCTGCTATGGCTTATGTTAGCTGTTATGAATATGATTTTCATCTCTGTCTGCAGAGCTTCATGCAAAACAGTTCTCACAATCATGCAAAACACTTTCTGTGTTGTCTGCTCACATTTGTACTGTAGTTTGACGTATAGACTTTCAATCTTACACTCATCTCTTCCATATACCATAAAGACGATCATTCCTGACAGCAGTTTTCAAAATTTAGTAGCTAACATCTTGTATTAAAAGAGTCCCAAACTGCACATTCTTGTCCATATTTTGGCCTCATCTTGTCCTGCTCAGCGGTGTGGTTGTGTCCCCCTGTTTCTGGAGCAGGTAGTGTCATGGACTGAGTACCACCGCCGGATCGATGCGTTAAACAGTGAAGATCTGCGCTCCCTATGCAAACGTCTTCAGGTGCACAAAATCAGTAGAACCCTGCAGATGTAGTTCTAGGTTTTGTAGATTGTATTTGCCTTGCTGTGGATTGCAAGTTTGAGCCTGAGACAAAACCAAAATGGTTGTGAAGAAAATTCCATAATTTCCTGATTTTTATTTTTTCTATACCAAATGGCATTAAAGGGTTAGTTCACCCAAAAATGAAATTTCTGTCATTAATTACTCACCCTCATGTCGTCCCAAACCCATATGACCTTCGTTCATCTTCGGAACGCAAATTAAGATATTTTTGATGAAATCCGAGAGGTTTCTAAACCACACATAGACAGCAATGTCATTGCACCTTTTGAGGTCCAGAAAAGTATTAAAGACATCATTAAAACAATCCATGTGACTACAGTGGTTCAACCTTAATGTTATGAAGAGACGAGAATACTTTTTGTGTGCAAAAACAAAACAAAAATAACGACTTTATTCAACAATTTCTTCTCTCCCCTGTCACATAGTGAACGTAGTGCAGCGCTTCCGTGTTTATGTCTGAATGCCGGCTCAACTGCATAGGAGACTGACAGGGCAAAGAAGAAATTGTTGAATAAAGTCGTTATTTTTGTTTTGTTTTTGCACAAAAAATATTCTCGCCGCTTCATAACATTAAGATTGAACCACTGTAGTCACCTGGACTATTTTAATGATGTCTTTACTACCTTTCTGGACCTCAAAAGGTGCGATGACGTTACTGCCTATGTGTGGCTCAGAAACCCTCGGATTTCATCAAAAATATCTTAATTTGTGTTCCGAAGATGAACGAAGGTCTTAAGGGTGTGGAACGGCATGAGGGTGAGTAATTAATGACAGAATTTTTATTTTTGGGTGAACTAACCCTTTAAGTGATTTTGCAATTCTTAGATGCACAAATTAGAACTTCATGTATCTGCAAAATTGCAAAAATACTGCTAGTGGAATTTGTCTCTTTTAGAACCCACAAATTGAATAAAATTTGGAATTTTTGGAATTTCGGATTATTAGATGCTTAAATTAGCAGCTTTATGTCATTGCTGACCTGTTACATTCTATTTTTGGAAATTCCAAGCAGTTGCATCCCCTTAGAACACACAAGATGAATGAAATGAGGAATTTTCTGGAAGCTGCACTAGGGAAAGTGGATTGTATTTCCATGTTCAGAATGTTCTGAGGTTCAGGCGGGTGTTTGGGTCGAGACCTGCACTGACTGCTGCTCGGTTATTTGTTGTAAACAATTGATGTAATTGAAGCACGGCCGGTGTAACCTGAGTGAGTTCAGGCCACTAGAGGGAATGTTAACTGTCTGTGGCACTACATTGTAAAATAACACCACTAGTCCTGATGTAACAGGCTTTAGAGCAGTGCTTCTCAACTGGTTATGCTTCAGGAACCAGATTTTAGATTGAATGTCAAGTGGTGATCCAACACAGTACAAAAATTGCTTATAAAAGTGAACAAAAATGTCCTTACATTGCATTTAAGGTATACATTTTATCAGTTCATGTGTTTTCTGGGAATCAAACCCATGACCTACACGTTGCTTGCACCATGCATACTGTTTGAGCTACAGGAATCCTTATGCTCATATAATGAAGTTTGTTAATGTTACCATGAGCTGCATAAGCATGTCTAATTATTATAATGACAGGATGAATAGGCAACTTGACAATTCCCACTAGTTGAGAACCACTGACTTTGGGAAACAATGCACAACAAATCTTGTTTTATGAATAAAATATCCCATATTGCCTACCCAAAACATTTCCTGTGAGATTAGTTTTGTTGTCTCAGGTTAGTGTGTCCCCTTAGGTTAATTCCACCATAGATAGTCAACTCAACTCCTGCTCAGAATGAATTTGCATGTTAAGTTTATGCAGCTTTACTTCCACAAATGTTTTGAATACCAAATCCCTACTGCGAGAGTTTATGGGTAAATTTCAGGGAAGATCTATAGTCATGCCTTGTTATAGTCTCAGATTTATGTGGCATGAAGCACTAGATGGTTTGCTAATGGTGTCTTCTGTCTTTAGATCACAACAAGGGAGGACGTGAACTCCAAACATGGCACGTCCATCACCGCCAGCCTGGAGCCGGAGACTTTCAAGCCCAACCTGAACGAACCCAGTGACCTTCTGGAGGCAGAGAAGATCGAGAAGGTAAGCGCACAGTGACGCTGCGGTGAAAGAAATCTGCCCACTGCTCCAAGCTTTACAGTTTTTCATCGATCCACTGGCCCAAAAATAGCCGTCCCTCCCTGCTGTTCACCGGTCATTGATCCTCAACCGGAGGATGGTCTCAGACATGTTAACAGACAGATTTATTCCCTTGTCATGTTATGGCCAAGGGCATAAAAACGATTGGTTAAGTGAAAGAGATGGTTCTTGAGCCAAAAATGATTACTCACCCTCTTGTCGTTCAAAACATTTATGATTTTCTTTCTTCCATGGAATAGAAAAAAGAAATTTAGCAGAATGTTAATGCTTACTCTTTTCCATTTAAGAAAAACTACTAATACCCTTTAAGGCCAATTCACACTGCACTGACAGATGCAGACCAACGCCGACGGTCACCAGATTACAGCATGTCACTTCCCAGATATTCTAATTCTGATTCACCATGTTCAATTGGCGAAAAACAAGCTCCAACAGACTCCGACAGGGGTAACACGCTTATCCGACAAAACCAAAGTATCTGTTGCCGTCTGTCAGTGCAGTGTGAATTGGCCTTTAGAGGTAGATGAAGTATAAAGTGTGTATCGCCCCAGTGACAAGCTGTTGTACCCCTAAAGATACAATTTTTGCACATTTTTTTCTGACAGTGAATGAAAATAAAAACATCATTAAAAATAGTCCATATGACTAGGGTTGGGAATCAAGAACTGGTTTCACCATAAAAAATAGTCTATTTTTTTTAAAAATTACTAGAACAGAATGATCTGTATTCTTCCACAGATGTGGACAGAATACTGCATTAAAATATTGATTAAAATTAATTCCGCTGTGCCACTACAGTGCCAAAAGGAGTTGTAAGCTTGCAGTCAGAATTGAATGTGATGAGACAGACTGGGTGGCACAAAATAATACAAAGTCTATAAATAGGCTACATGTCTTTCTATTGCCTCTTTCTATTACGATTCAATCGTACATATGACTTGTGCCCAAGTGTTCTTGAATGAGATGTTGCTTTGGCAACTAACTGAAATAAAATAAGTTCAAGTTTAAATAAATTAAAGCTATATAAAAATATTTAAAATAATAATAAAAATGACAGTAGCACATAACAAATTTACTAAACTTTAAACTAAAATTAAAATGAAAATAATATAAGCTATTTAAAAATATGAATAAATACTAAATAGTAGGGCTGGGTAAAAAATATCGATTTCTCGATTTTAATCGATTCTCATTTTTATGAACCGATATCGATTCTTAAATCCCAAGAATCGATTAGTCTAGTCTGTTTTCAGTTGATGAATGAACAGAACATGTAGCGCGCCTCCCATCCAATAAATCGCAATAATCTTTGTGCTTTGTTACTTTTGATATGAAGCAAAGTCTCAGATTTCAAATGACGTCCATCTTATGAGATTCCAAAAATAAATACCGTTTTGTTTAATGTGACGTGACAGATCGCTTTAGCGCCTCAGTTAAAGAGAAGCGGCAGCGCGCACATGTGAACATCCTCTCCACTTTAATACCAGTTACAGCGCGAAATAAACATGACTAAACATCTGAAGGTATATTAAAATATACAGTACAACTTACCGAAATCCGTATCATGTCTCGTATAATAGCTCAATCAGTGTTTCAACCTCGAAAAGACGTCAGTAAAACAGCTTGTGTAAACAATGTCACGTAACGTCACATTTACCTCAAAAAAACATATTCAGTGACCATAAACTCATTTGTCAGCTAGAAAAATGAACTATAGAGAGCAGCATTCTGATAAATATAGCTATGCACCGTTACATATTCATTATAATGTTCTTCAATATTTAATGCATGTTTGAATAAATCAGTTATGACAGCCACGATTTAAATGTTTATATTTTAAAAAAAAAAAAAAAAAAAAAAAGAATTGGAGTAGAAATGATTATGTAATTCTAAACTTTATTTATTATAAAAAAAACATAATTGAGTGTAATTTAAGTGTTTGTATATAAATAAGTTAATTTTAACCTTCAATATTATAGTAAAGTAGTACCAGCTGACTCCCATATGTAGTTTACAGAATTAGTTGAGATTTTTTCCTCTAGAAAATTTGCCATGTACTGTAACTGATATACTACATCCACAAATAATCGATATCGAATCGAATCGCAAGCATGTGAATAGAAATCGAATCGAATTGTGAAAATTGTCAATACCCAGCCCTACTAAATAGTATAAAATACTACTTTAAATAATAATAAAAAAAAACCCACAGAAACAGACCAAATTTTAAGTCATTATTTTTATTGCCGCTACAACAATCATGTTTTGTTAGACTCTCATCCAGAAATACAGCATGACTGTGTTCATACACTTTTTGACTGCTATTTAGTAAATGTTGTAGTCGTCAGTGACATTGCTGTAATGTTCGTACATGACGGCCTGGTCTTTTGATCTGATCTTACTGTGCCATTTGCAATGTGTTTTGTTGTGAAGCTTCAGAGGTTTTGTGCAGTTATGAGGTTTAAGTCATTGTGCCCTGCGGGTGCCCGACTTTCAAACGCATCAGCGCTGTGTGAATGGATCACCTGAGGTGGCCTCTCGCAGACCCCTTTATTCAGACGTAGGCCCATTTTGTTGGTAAATCAAATAAACTTGTGTCATTACGCAGAGTAATTCAATGCTCTCCAAGCGCTGGGAAATCCTGGACCCGCTGGACGACACAGAGACCGCTGCACACAAACATGTTGAGGATATATATATAAATATATTTATTTATAAATATTTATATATATATATATATATATATATATATATATATATATATATATATATATATATATATATACAGTCAAACCAAAATTTATTCAGACACCTTGAACATTTCATTCATTATTTCAGTTTAATCACTATAGTTTAAAAAAAATGGTAATAAAATATGACAAGATCTCAGAGTTAAACTGTAAAATTAATCTTAATTATGTCAGATAACACTTAAGCAAAACATGGTCGGGTCAAAGTGTCTGAATAATTTTTGGTTCCAAATTTTTATCAGTTTTACTGGTAGTCCACTGTGTGAGGAATTTTTGGGTATAATATGTCACACTTTACTTTATTTTGCTATATATATATATATATATTCCTTCCTGATGTCCAATTACTATATACTATTTAGGTTTAATTTATTTTAGTTTTAGTTAAAGTTTTTATTTATTTCCAGTTAGTTAGCTTCAATGTAAACTTATCAAATATCAATTAGTTGCCAAGGCAATATTTCATATTTTTATTTAGTTTAAGTTTTTCATCTCCCCTGGTCGGCAGTGGTTCTTTGTCTCCACGTCATGTACTAAAATTGTTTAATGCATACCTAGCCATGGATTATCTTGAACTTATTTCCTGTTTCTCATTCAGCTGGCGAAACATCTCCCGCCCAGAACCATCGGTTACCACTGGAATCTGGCCTACAGCACATCTAAACATGGCATGAGCATTAAGTCGCTGTACCGGGCGATGCAGGATCAGGAATCACCCATGCTGCTGGTCATCAAAGACAGTGACGGACAGGTTAGACTCTTCTCTTTATCTCTCACAAGAGACAGTTTCAGACCTCAACACAATATTGGAAAAACACCAAAGCCATCGGTTCTTGTATGTCATGTGACCAGGAGCAACATAAAGATGTTGGTTCAGTGGTTTCCTAATCTGATCTAGACTCTGTGCTCTTGTAGATATTTGGGGCTTTGGCCTCAGAACCCTTCAAAGTTAGCGAGGGTTTCTACGGCACAGGAGAGACTTTCCTGTTCACCTTCTATCCAGAGTTTGAGGTTTGTCTTCAGTTTATCCATTAATTTTCATCACAGGCAGAATAAGCTGTCAGTTTGAAATTAATTCTGATTGTGGTTGTCATCAGGATTTTGACAGTGCTGAATAAACTGAACAAGAGGGACCAATTGTGTTTTCTTGTTCTAAATGCTGTTTCTCTCACTGGCAGGCGTACAAATGGACTGGTGATAATCTGTTCTTCATTAAAGGAGACATGGACTCTTTAGCCTTTGGTGGAGGAAGGTCAGTAAATCAGGGCACTTTTAATTAAAAGGGATAGTTCACCCAAAAATGAAAATTCATCATTTACTCACCCTCAAGTTTTTCCAAACCTGTATGAATTTCTCTCTTCTGCTGAACACAAAAGATATTTTAAAGAATATGGTTAACCAAACAGTTGATGGACCCCATTGACTTCCATAGTATTGGAAAAAACAAATACTATGGAAGTCAACGGGGCCCATCAACTATTGCATTTGGAAATGTTACTGACATTCTTCAAAATAAAGAAATTCATACAGGTGCGGAACCACTTGAGGGTGAGTAAATGACAGAATTATCCCTTTGATGTTATAATATTGTGAATTTTCATTAGCTTGTGTAAGACCAGCACATTTTCTTTACAAATCTCAGTGCTAAAGTGGTAAGATAGTTTTCTTCAAATGTCTTTGCAGACGTGTTATTTTTCACTTTCAAGACTTTTCACTTCAAGACTTTTGAGAATGCAATTCTTTCTTACATTACTTGTTCAAGAGTTTGGGGTCGGTAAGATTTTTTTTTATATTTTTGAAAGAAGAAAGAAGTCTCTTATGCTCTCAAAGTCTCCATTTATTTGGTCAAAAAATACAGTAAAAACAGTAATAATTTGAAATGTTATTACAATTTGACTGTTTTCTATTTGAATATATCTTAAAATGTAATTTATTTCTGTGATGGCAAAGCTGAATTTTCAGTGTCACATGAAGTCATCTAATATGCTGATTTGCTGCTCAAGAAACATTTCTTCTTATCATCAATGTTGGAAACAGTTGAGTTGTTGTGGAAACCATGATTGATTTTTATGAATAGAAAGTTCAAAAGAACAGCATTTATTTGAAATTGTAATCTTTTATAACAGTATAAATTTCATTTTATTTTATAATACTCTCACTTTTGTTCAATTTAATGTATCCTTGCTGTTTAAAGTATTAAAAAAACTAAAGTTTACTGACCCCGAACTTTTCAACGGTGGTGCCCTGTGGAAGGGCATTTGCATCATGACATTTCGGAAGGCAACAACAGATGAAAATGAGCTTGCGTAGCTAGAAAGATTAGTGTCCATGTACTTGTGTAGAGAATGTTTTGCACAGTCCTTTAGTTTCATTTTAAAAAATCCATGTCCATTTACTGTACATGAGGATGAAGGTTTCATTTGACATTCTTCTCTTTCAGTGGTGAATTCGGGCTTTGGCTGGACGGGGATCTTTATCACGGCAGGAGTCATTCATGCAAAACCTTCGGGAATCCCATGCTCTCCATGAAGGAGGATTTCTTCGTGCAGGATATTGAGATCTGGTCGTTCGAGTAGCAGCTTACGGGGAGGTACCTTTATGTTGTAGGTTGGAGAGAGGAATTGGACATCAGGCAGATCCCAAACCTTACTGCACATCACCACGGCTCCCAGGAAGCCCGTAACGGACGCTACTGTTACTCGCGCTTGTCGTATGTTACTCCTGCATTTAATACAGAGCTCTTCTTTGTGCTGTTTAGTATGTGTGTGTTTTGTTCAAGCCGTGTGCAGCGTCAATAACGAACGGGAGGATGTAACGTGGGACCCCCATCGAGTGGAGATGACGATGATAATGATGATGGTGGTGGCGGCACGGGTTTGGGCTGTCCGAGAACTGCCATAGTCCAATTTACCTGAGCCGAAGCGGCAGGAGTTTGTTCAACAGACGATGTTAGCCAATAGGATGTCACTACTGCAACATGGGGATCGATGGGGGGAAAAAACTACTACGGAAAAAGAAAAGCAGACAACTGAAAACACATTCCCTTGCTCTCAGAGGAAGAATATGCATTTTTGGATCGCGGTGGCGTCCACGAGAAGACGAGAACATATCCGTAGTTTCTTTTGAGGCGAAATATTCAAGTGTCGTGAAATTCGTAGTCTTTCTGTCGTTCACTATCATAGCACACCATGTCGAAGCACATAACCGGAAACCCCATAGTCGTAATGTTCTGTTCAGTGGGTTTTACGTGTGAGTGTGGCTAACACCGACCCCTCCGCTTCGGAAGGGCCGACTTTTACTGTTCGTAGGCAGAAATGTGTCGCAATAGATTTGTGGAATATGCAAATTCCTGTCCTGTGACCTCAAATAATCCAGACGGGGCACTTTTGTTTTCCCCGTTTCTCTTTCCAAGAGACCTTTTACGTCTTGACGGATTAATTGCTTTTCTGGGTATCATTTGAAAAGCCTGAGATGTGGTTTAATTGTTTTTCATGAATATAATGACAATTCTATATTTATGTATATGATTATATATATACATAAATTCATATATATATATATATATATATATATAATATAAATATATATATATAATGATATATATATTGCTGTTAAGTGTGACAGTGATCTTTTTTGTGCTGATATCTCAGCTGTTACTAATATAATGTATATTACCCTGTAAATTAATGTTAAAATAGTAGATTTGTTCCTATATATAAATATATATATATATATATATAAATGAATATACAGTGTGTGGATTGGTGGGTTGCTTCTCGCACTTTATTAATCTAGTTTCAAGCCAGGTTCTTCAGGCCTCGTTAGCAGTAGCAGTACAGTATATATTTTTGTTTGTCTTTTAGATAATAGAGTAAATTAATCATTTATAAAGAGCTTGCTGCTACTGTGGAGAGGAAAAGCCCCGGACGGGCATCTCAGCGGTCGAGCACAGGGTCGAATGTGACGGACTCTCTTCTTCTCACATGTCCTGTCCCAGCGGGGGGTTTTTTTTTTGTTTTTTTTTTTTGGTCTGGTCTTTTGGTTTTTTCGGTGTGTAGATTGACTGTGCACACAGCGAGAGGAGCGCATACGTCCTTTCAGAGTCGCAGACGAGAAGTGCAAACAAATCCTTCATCTACTTCACCGGAATATAATGTTACAGTGATGTATAAAGAACAATGAATACTAATAAATTGTTGTAACCTGGGACAGAATCAGGTCTTTTATGGTTTTTATTTTCTTAGGTCTTTCTTTGATCTCATCACCACTGAATAAGCAAATCTTTTTTTTTTTTTTTCTTTTTTTTTAATGCTGACTCATCCTAATACCATAGTATTTTGGAAGGTAATTCCATGCAAATCCCATGTTATATGAATAGCCTGTGGTGTATATCAAAGTGTCATGATATTAACATCCAAAAACATATCTTTACAATACTAAACAGCACTTTTGTGTAAGGGGGAAATTAATGGTTCACACAGGCATAAATCTCCTTAGTTTGGTTCAACATGAAACACTATTTTACTTTTGTACTCTGTCGTATTTCTTAGTGAAACAGCATATTCAATGGGTGAAAAAAAAAAACCCATAATTTCATCCATTAGTTATTGAGTGGATCGTCAAAAGTCTCTATTAGACCTTTTTTTTTTTCTTTTTTTTTTTTTTTTTAATTGAAACAACAGTAGGGGAATACAAAGACATTTGAATATATAAAACAAATCAAAATTCTGTATCTTATATCACAAATCAATCAATCAATCAATGTTTCTATTACATTAAGTATCCTTTTCAACAGCTTAGATGTCTTAACAGCTTTTCGATTGTTCTGTATTGATGTTAGAGAGTCATAAAAAAATCTTCAAATCAGTGGAAAATAGTCTACCATTTGGTACAGTCGATATACATTTTGCTTTATGTATATGATATTTCCTTAATAGAATAAGAAGTTTAATTATATTATCCATATCCAATAAACCAGTATCACAATCCATAAACAAGACCATTACATCAGTTATAGTGACAAACTTGTAAAACAAGTCAAAAAGAAACAGAAACTTGGGACCAAAATAAGTTGGTATAATTACAACTGAAGAATAAGTGTACAATTGTTTCTGTTTCTTCTTTACAAAAACTACATAATGGCGAAAACCCTTCTTTAAATTTACTAATAAAATTGTTACATGGATAGTATCTGTTTATTATTTTAAAGTGAGTTTCTTTGACTTTATTAGGAATTACAAATTTATTTATATCTGACCACAAATTCTGAAAAACAAGGGAGTGATAATCCTGTTTCCACTTCACCATTGCCTTAGGTGAAGCACTTTTCTTTAGTTAATATTCTTCTAATATACATATTATTACATTTTTTTTTTTTTTTTATCCCTAATGGAAAGGCCCTCAACAGTCAGAGCAGGAAGAGAACCAATTACAGGATTATACATCTTTTCGTTTTTTATAAGATAGAGTAGTTTCGATGAGATACAATGAATGAGTTTTAAATATTCTTTAAAAGATACATTTGTCCCAAGATAATTAACAAAGTCATTATAATTATATAAGTCACCTGACTGATTTATCAAGTCTGTAACAAAAATTAACCCTTTGTTAAACCAATCATTCCAAAAAATGGTTTTGTTTTTGAATAATATATATTGATTATTCCAAATTACACAGGAATGGGGAGAGAAATTGTGTTTGTAGACTAATTTCCAGGCATTCAAAGCTTGTTTGTGAAAATTAGACAACTTAACTCTATTAGACCTTATGCGTCAGAGAAACAAGCGCGCCGCCATCTTTATAATACTGTCTTTGAACTTCCGCTTTTTGGTAGCTCTGTACATTTCTATGGCATCGCTGTCAAAGAATAATTAGCTGGTGAAGTGGTTTTACTTGTTGTAGAGTTAATGAAAGTTATAGTGAGCATTGTAATGTTTAAAGCAGATGTCTTAACAAATGTCAGTAGACCCGGAAGATTTTAAAACGAGCAGTTCATTCATAAATACGTAAGATCGCTGTGGAAATACAAACCGGAAGACAAAAGACAACGAGCGCAGCGCTGAAAAGGGGCGGGGCTACACAAGGTCTATATAACGGTTGGTTTAAGGGGAGGTGCTGTAAAAGTCTGCGGGATTCATGACGTCAGCCAAAAATTGCCTCAGATTAAAAAAAAAAAAGTTATTTAAATTTTTATTTTAAAAAAAAAATTACAGAGATATGTATAAGAACAGGAATATTTTAATGTGCTAATTATAATAACGATGATGATTATATGACGAGGATTTCGCGCGACTGTCACAAACGGTTATTGTTGATTTTTTTTTTTTTTTTTATATATATATATATATATATTAAAAAAAAAAAGGTTATTGTTGATTTTTGTTTGTTTTTGTAACTGTTTTTATTAACTATTTTTAAACTGACATCACCTCCATCAAGCTTTGACATGATAATAGCGAGATGAATTGCCACATTTTGAACCGCAAAAACTAAATGCGATTTGAATTCACATTAAACGACGTTTTAAAAAAATGGAGAGGGGAAAAAAAAAGGCGCTTTGATTATGAGGTACAATGATGGGGTGATTGACAGGTGTCAAAAAGGGAGGGTCAGTGCTTGTAGGAAAGGAGAGTTTTGAAGCTGCTGAGGCGGGTAGGGCCGGTTGCCATGACAACACCGTTCCAATTGGCTTTCTTTAAAGAAAAGCAATCAGAGTTCTGACTGTACCTTTGTTTATATCTATAGTCCGCTGCTGTTTTAGTAAATATATGCAGCTTCATTCACACTAATGACTAACATGGGATGTTGAGCAGGTGTCCAAACTACTATGACAGCAGGGCCTGTGATGCTGTGGGAGAAAAGTGTATATGCAGCTGTAGAGTCTGTATGTTTTTTAATCTTTTTATTTTGTGGCGTTATTTTCATCCTGCTGGTGCAAGAGCGCCACCTGGTGGACATATTGTAAATTGCACAATCTTGCTATAGCACAAAATCTTACTGTAGTAATTTATACCACAAACCAACATCCAATTATAAAAGAATGAGAGATGTTAAAATACAAAGCCTGTAAAACAGGTTCACAGATGTCTCTGGGTCTTTCCAGTCTTTCAAACTATATTTGACTCCAAATATATATATACAAAGAGGGCAAATTATATGAAAGAACGGTCGAGTGGCTACATACACAGAGCCAGAAATATTATGAACACAAATGTGACATGGTCATAACCACACACTCATGCTTGAATAAGTTCACATCAGAAATTGATTAAGTCTTCACATTAAAGCTTTTGTCCTCTTTCAGAAAATATACACATGATTTAACTTTTTATAGAATGCCATATTCATTACAAATTAAATTTTTGTAACATCACTAGATGTTGACTTGAAAACTTTTTAAAGAGAGAAAGGCAAAAATGATAATGGAAGGCCCATGTGAAAATCAAGACACATACACAAATTTAAAAAATAGTCTGAAACAGCAAAAAAAAAAGCACTGACATGAAAAACAAAAACAAGTGCTTTAACTACAAATGAGATGCAGTCCCATTGATTGTCCTTAGTATTTTGAAAACAATTAAAACATTTAGCAGCCTAGCGGTTTAATCATTATTTTGCACTTTAAAATAAAGCACAGGATTTTTCCTCATTTAATTGCAGCGGTCAATGCAAATTTCACTACATCATTATAAAAATATAAGGCAGGGTCTTCAGTCACCATGTAAATACAGCCAAAGGATTTCCTCATCTGAGACTTGTTCCTTTTGCAGTCTTCTGTCTGACAGGAATCCCTTTTTCCCAAAGAAAATGAGGCACTCGGACGTACTGTAGCCACCAGTGGCAGATATGTTGCGTTCAATGGCAGAAGAAATTAAAAATCAATTTCTTTTTCAGTTTGAAAGTTCCTTCCTAGTAAACCAGATATTGTAACTCAGAGTAAATGAGAGGAAACATCACGGCACAGGCTCTGTACAGGATGGCTCCACTATTGACCAGAGCTCGTGGAATTGTGAGCCAGGATTCAGATTTGAAGCTGAAGTAAATGGCGTACAAGGCCACCGCGAAAAAGTGACCAATTAGAGTCCAGGGTCTCGGCGATAATCTAAAGAAGAAGAAGAAAAGATTAGTGGTGTGACAGTGTCTCTGATGGATCTTGGATATCAGCAAGAACCAGTGAAAGAGATCTGATTTGAGGACCACACTGATGTGGTTTAGATGGGTTTTCAATGGCAGATTGTTTGTGAATACTTACACGGATAGAAGTCCGATTGGTCCATTGATACATTCTCCACCAAGTTTGAAATAGTGGAAACAGGCTTTTCTCAACTGATGCAGTGAATCTGAAAATAAACAGAGGTTGTAGATATAACAAACTACAGTCAGTGTTGGGGGTAATGTATTACAAGTAATATGCATTACGTAATCAGATTACTTTTTTGATGTAACAACGTATTACTTGATAAATTTACGCATTAATATTTGAGTTACTTTTTTAAAAAAGTAATGCACATACTTTTCAGTTTGTTGAAAAGTTGTTGAAAAATGTTGAATGCAAAAAAGAACTTCTCAGTTTAAAAAAACACTTGAAAAGGCCTGGAAGAGCGAGTTTTACTCACGTGAGAAAAAGTAATGCAAAAGTAACGTAACATTACTTTCCATAAAAAAAGTAATTAGGGCCCTGTTTACACCTGGTATTGATATATATTTTGGTCGATCGGATCACAAGTGGACGATGCTAACTACAGGTGTAAACGGGGTGTAAAACGCTTTGAGCTTGTCCACTTTTGACCACTTCCAGAGGTAGTCGAAAACCATAGACTGTAAAAAACAATGGACATAGTGTCCGTGACGTCACCCGTAGGTTTCTGAAGAGCATTTTTGAAGCCGGCCGTCGCCATCTTGGCAGCGCGTCACCGCGCATCACTCCCAGATAACCGAAAATGGGCAAAGAGACGGGACGTGGCGGCTAACAGACAGCAGACAAACAGCTAGTAGTGACAGCAGCGGCAATACACCTGTCACTCAAGTGGCCACGCCCTTAATTATGCAGAACTTTAAGGTTTAATATAATTTAAACGGATGAGTTATAAAAAAATTCACCCCCCTCAAAGTTGTCATGAAGGGCAAAATTAGCTATTAGCATATTTTTTTCTGCTGTAAAGTTGGGCATTTTAACATGGGAGGTCTATGAGATTGACTACCTTTTGGAGCCTGTCTCTAGCGGCCAGTCGATGAATTGCAGTTTAAGTCACTTCCGTGTTGGATTCAAGAGAGAGACCAGAAGGTTGTTGCTTGTCGAAAACACATTGGACCTGACTGCTTTTGTAGTGTAGACGCTCATGTGAACAAACACAAAAGACACCTACTCTCCGCCTACTGACCTAATGCTTAAACTTTATGGGAAGAGTGCTAGCCAGTCAGGATTTAAACTGTTAGTTGGCCGGAGACCCAAGTTTGGTTTGAAGACGAAAAACGTACCAAGCACAATGTTCTCTCACCATTCCTGATTTCTAACACGACATGGTCTTGCTGCTATCAGAGCAGAAACAAAAGCTGCTGCTCTCCATGTTTTTCGGTCATCTCCGGGCGCGTTCATATGTGAATAGTGCAAGCTTATTTTGTCCATTAGATTGAAAGACATTCATTTACCCGCCCATAGACCCTTCCCTTGAAGAAATCAGGACAGAAGTAGTTGAAAGTGGACAAAAGAGACAGATTAAAATACCAGGTGTAAACGTGAATGTGTCTCCCTCGTGACTTGTGATTTGATTTAAGAATGTGTTTCGTCACTTACTGTCGGTCGCAGCAAACAGCTCATACAGCGCTTGAGCCAAGACGTTTACTACAAATGAGTGAGATGATTTCCGCTCCCAGTGGAATTTCTTCTTTGCCTGACAACAAGAACAGAGTCTCATTTCTCAGTTCCACCATGATCACAGCTGTATTTAGGCATTCATCCAATAAAAACCTGTTGAGGTGCCTTACTGTCTTCTGCCTAAGGCATTACACTTACTTACTGTTGTACCTAATCTAATAAGCATAAATATACATAAAAGCTACAAAAATCAGGTAAAATTGTTAAATTTTGCAACAAAGTTGATGTTAAATGTTCTTGTTTTGATATGATTTGCATTGAGGAGCAGCAGTGAAAGTGATCTGATGTTAGCTGTTTCTCAATCAGATGTTCTGGTTACCTGGTGCACAGCTGTATTGTCATAGAGATCAGGGATGTTCTTTAGCAGGTCTCTCCAGATGCGGACGTCATTCAGCACGACGCTCATCCCGCCACCGGTCAGAGGATGACGCATGTTATACGCGTCTCCCAAGAGCAGGACACCTAATGGAGGACAGGTGGGTCATCGTTTGCAACACAAATTTTTTCAGGATTCTTTGATGAACAGAAAGTTCAAAAGAACAGCATTTATTTGAAATAGAAATCTTTTGTAACATTCTAAATGTTTTTACTGTCACTTCTGATCAATTTAATGCATCCTTGCTGAATGAAACTAGTCATTTCTCTCTTTTTTTTAATGTTACTTACCCCAAACTTTTGAATGGTATTAATTTCCACAACAGTATAAGCAGCACAACTGTTATCAAAATTGATAATAATAATAATAAATGTTTTTTAAGCAGCAAGTCAGCATATTAGAATGATTTCTGAAGGATCATGTGACACTGAAGACTGGAGTCATGATGCTGAAAATTCAGCTTTGACATCACAGTAATAAATTACATTTTAAAATATATTCAAGTGAAAACAGTTATTTTAAATTGTAATAACATTTCACGATATTACTATTTTTACTGTATTTTTGATCTTATAAATGCAGCCTTGGTGAGCATAACATAGACTTCCTTCAAAAAATATGTAGAAATCCAAACTTTTGATGTGTGTGTTGATATACTACTGTATAGAGAGTCATTCCCTATGGCTCACCTTGTTTATTGACTGGTGAGGGTGGCAGGAAGCTGGCAGGCATCGTTCTCAAGCGATCATTCTGCAATGCCAACATGAACGGCTCCTTTAAGTGCTCTGTGTAAGCAAAACAGACATATTTGTGAGCATTTTGTCGTCTAAATGTTTTAAATTGTGTTGTTGTGCTCTATAGAAATACAACTGAAGTATTTTAGAAATCCATGAGTATAAAAAAGGACCCATTTTAGCAATGAGGATATTTTAAAGTCTAAGTCTGATACCTGGTAGTTGGGGGTAGATTTTTTCTGTCATGTACTGCATAATGTCTCGGGGCATCTCTCCTCTGACATCCACCAGAACCCGAGTCTCATTGGAGGAGATCTGATAGATCAGCACTGGACTGGGATCAGCTAGAACCAGCTCTGCATGATTGGGCTTGAATTGAGGAGAGTCCTGGAAGAGAACATAACCGCACAATGAATCATTGTGTTGCCTGGGATTTTTAACAGAAGTATGCAACCGTCACCCTTATATTTACCCTCATTATGCATCCAACAAAATGAGACGACACTTTAACTTTCCCAGAAACCAGATTCTTACGGAACTTGGAGAAACAGCCGTCAGCGACTATGGTCAGAGGAGCATGGATCTCCTGAGAGGGTAAAGTTATGGTGAAAAAAAAATTAAATAACACTTTTAAAGAGTGTATTTCATCATAAACTATGACATATGTGAATAAAAGTGTAGCTTACAGAAGTGTTTTACCTCCTGTGGATGATTGCCAGAGCAATGATCCATTTATCAATACTATATACAACAACATCCAAATATTTTTACACATATTTCAATCGAGTATCAGTGTGCCATTACCTTGATCATCCCAGAGTCTTTCTCCCTGTACTGAATTCCTGTCACACACTCATCTTCTTCCTCCAGGCTGGTCACTGTTCCCTCCACGAACTTCACACTATACAAATATGACATAATATTAAACCCATCAGTCTCTAAATCCTTGAAGAAAGACAAAATCTTTACAAAGTTGAACACTAACACCTAAAGAAGATCTACACTGTTAAAAATAAAGGTTCACCCAAAGAACCTTTCAGTGAACAGTTTTTAAAAGACATTTTTGTGAAGGACATTTAAATAATCTAAAGAATCTTTTTCCACTGTAAAGAACCTTTTGTGGAATGGAAAGGTTCCATGGATGTTAAAGGTTCCTAATGGATCCATATGCCATTAGAGTTCAACAGTCGAGTTCCGGAAGTAAAAAAGGGAAATTGATTTTTAACGATAACTTATAAACCTTTGAAGACAGCCTTACTGTGAGCTACAAGGTTGTTAATTTATAGTATTTGCATTATTTCAGCTTATTTTAAAAATAAAAGTGTTTAACAGCAGAATTCCTGGTGAAAAACTACATTACCCATGATGCTGTACAGAAAATTACGCCAATCAGAGGGTCGAGCAAGCGAAATGCGGCTAAAGATCTTGTTAGCTCCGCCCACTTCCATGAAGAACTGCAAATGATGTAATTGGGTCTCAAAATACTTATGTGTTTGAATATTTATGCATATTTTTGCAATAAACATATTGTTTTTATATACTGTATATAATGAACATTTTTAAATAAGCATTTTTATACTTCTCTATCGTTTTTAATTCGATTATGCTGTTCGCAATGATTCATGGGATTGTAGTTCTTTCTATCACTAAAGCTGTAAAGTACACATTTTGTACCTTTTTCTTTTTGTCTGATTTTCAAAAACTTCAAATCAAAGTTTGTAATGTTGTGATTCACCTCATAACTGGTTGGCTTGATTCATGGAAATAAAAGAAATTTGAAATCCCTATGGGAAAAATGAATGAAAAAAATACTTCCGGAGCCAGCACTGCTAAAAAAGTGCGTGGGCACTTGAACTCTATAAAGAACCTTGAAGGTACTGTATAATCTCATCACATGAGGTCTAGTCAAAAATCACATTATGCAAATGTGTTTTCCTTGCAGTGGTTTTATATGTTGGTGGTTTCAAACGCCTCTTTAAAACACTTTCAGATTTGAATAATTATTTGAAATAAGACAAGTAATGATAAGCATGACATGCAAGATCATAATCATAAATGGAAATTTCAAATGGTGTCAGGTATTTACTTGGGCTCAGCGAGGGCAGCTCGACGCAGTCCCATGATAAAGCGTCCATGGTGGAAGGCCCGTCCACCCTGAATACGGTTCTCCTGCTGGGGATACGGGATCTCCACCTCCGTCCTGCTCTCCAGGTCATGGATCACATATCCATTCACCACATGGGCGTCCAGACCTTCAACAGTACCTGAGAGAAGACAAACAGAAACAGATTGTGACTTTATGAAAGTTAAATACAAAGCTACAAATGTGAATTTGGATATTACAGATCTATCCAAAAAAACACCACAAAAATATGACAGGATTTGAACAAGCATGCATTTAATAGAAGGATCAGATAAAGTGTAACTGTAAACAGGGGATCTGTACCCTCCAGGCCGAGTTCTTTGAGTGCCAGATATCCTCCCGGCTGCAGAAGTTCTCCCACTATCCGATCTGGTTCTTTCATGTCCCTCTCCACCACCGTGACTCTCCGGCCATCTCGGGCCAGAACAGAGGCCATGGCTGATCCCAGAACACCAGCACCCACTATAATGACCTCGGGATCCTCTGCCTGATCGCACTGACTGTCTGTCGCCCTCCTTCGCTTTACATCTCTCTAGTTAGAAAGAATGTGTGATATAGAAAGCAACAGCTGTCTTTATTATAAGAATATCAATATTTATTTGTATTTTTTTTATTTAATATTTATAAATATAAATATATATATATATATATATATATATATATATCTTAAAATATAATTAAATATAATAATTTGTGTATTTTGTCATGGTAGTGTTCAAGGTGTTCTCAAATTACTCAATTAGCGACATGCTAGCAACATGCTAATAACATGTTAATCATGCTAAAACAAGTATGTAAAATGCTAATCATGCTAGCAACATGTTAAAACATGCTAACAATGTGTTAAAACATGCTAGTAACATTTTTTTTACTTTCTCTGAGTAAAACCTTCAAACTTAAAGCTTTTCAAAGTTATTTTAAACTTTCAGACCTGGCTTTGTTGAGCCAACATCAAAGTTTGTCATCAAACTTTACTCATCTAGTTAATATTATTATTTTATTTATATTATAAAATACTTAATAGTTAGAAATCTTTAAATAAAAAAAATAAAAGAAATAATAAAAAAATAAAAGAAAATATTAAAATAAAAGATTTTTATTATTATTATTATTATTATTATTATTATTATTTAAACATCTTCTTTATGGACCCCTTAAAGTACCTTATAATGTAATAGAATAATAAGTGTGTGTTTTATGTTTCGAAAAAAAAAATACAATTATATGAATGATCTCTTTATTATTATTATTTTATTTAAATTATGATCGCACAACTCGATTGATTGTTTGTAATAACTCTCAAAATTACTCTTTATTAGCTGTGAATATTTCCAGTGATCATATTAACTGCTTGAAAGTTGAAATTGACTGCAACTGATCATGATCAAAAACATATCTCACCTTCTTTGAAGTTCGACTACAGCCGTCTGTCCGTGACATGGAGAAGAGTTTTTTGGTCGGAGAGAATATAGTCAAGAGTTTGAGAGGCATCTGGAGAAATTGAGGCGCTTTGAGAGTCTGTCCGCGGAACCCGAGACATGTGAACATCAGCCCCACGGACACGCACAGCACCGCGGCCACTATCAGCTCTCTGGGCGCATAACTCACCAGAGCATCACATTTCTTATAGATATAAGTAAAACTTGCGATGCCAAGAAAGGTCCACATGTCGAAAATCACTTCAAATATAAGAATAATAAGACAGCTTTGTGATGTTCAAAAATGTCAATAAAGTCTTAAAGTCTATTTCTGATCACCTGTGCTTTTCTTTTGAGTTATTCCACGCAAAAACAATTTTGAAAAAAAATGTATCTGTTTTTCAGAGTAATGTAGGGCACTAATTTAGTCAAATGCCTCTTATTATAAATAATCATAAATAAAAATTAAGTGTAATATCCAGGTGCACTCGAGTTAGTGCGACGGTGATGCTGAATAATTTATGATAATGAGGGCGCGGATCCTCTTGCAGTTTGTAGACCGCAGCGTCCCGCCTCCTCTGTTTAGAATGAGCCAATTAGCTGCGAGTGTTCGGTGAGCAGAGCTCACGCTATCTGGCCATTGGCCAATCCAAGGCTGCTGGTTGGCGAATAGACTGCAGTATGATGTGATGTCACAGAGAGGTTGCGTTTGGCAGATCTTACGAGAAAAGAGCGTCATTTAATGTAGTCCTAAACGTCCACGTTACTGTATATATTGTAGTAAAGGGCTAAAAATACATTTATGCCTATAAATTGGGGAGAATAAATAATCCAGAGCCCTCTTAGGTATAATAATTGCAATGCTATTATTATATATTATGTTATTTTGTTTGTTTATACACGTAATGGTACAAATATGGTAACACTTTACAATAAGGTCCATTAGTTAACATTAGTAAACTACATTAGTTAACATAAACTAATAATGAACTGCACTTCTACAGCATTTATTACTCTTTGTTAATGTTAATTTCAACATTTACTAATACATTATTAAAATCTTGTTAACATTAGTTAATGCACTGTGAACTAACATGAATAAACAATGAACAACTGTATTTTCATTAACTAACGTTAACGAAGATTAGTAAATACAGTAACAAATGTATTGCTCATGGTTAGTTAATGTTAGTTAATACATTAACTAATGAACCTTATTGTAAAGTGTTACCCAAAAATATATATACATTTTATGTTAAACTAAAAGGCAGAGATTAACAAATCACAAGTTGAGAAATTCTAGAAGGTCTAGAAATTGCATTAAATAAATGAAAAAAGAATAAAATACTATAATTCCAGGCTGAAAACATTGTTACATTGTTTTGCTTGATGAACTCAAATAAATAGGCTACATTAAACTGATGCAGACAGTACTGCATAGCCTACATGTAGATATGCCGAAGAGAGTACATACATTAATCGGTATCTGTTCAAGATCAGTGAGGTGACCAAGGATGACCAGACAACTGAACTAAACTCATCATGATTAATAAAAACAATTGACACTATTTAAAATGACAGTGTGTGGCATGATGCCATTGTGATGACAAAAGAAAACCTTTATTATTAATGACAAGTTGGGGGACAAACTGTCTTGGGGGATAACGTCACAGTGTCACAGTGAAAAAAAAAGAAAAAAAGACCTAAAATAGGCTTCATTTTCTTTATGCAAAATATAATTTTATTTGAAAACCATGAAATGACCTGGAGATATCTTCATGAAATGTTCATCCAAAAACTTAAATAAACAGTATTTATATAAAAATACTTCCAAATGACAGTTCCACCCCCGTCTAATCACTGTAATCATGTGAGACGCTGGGCAGCTGTGTTGTGCTTCTCAAGCGTCTGTGTGTTTGAATGAGTTTGGGCTCTTCACGGTCGAGTGTGTAGTCAAGAAGATTTTATCACAATCATGACGATTCACTGACACTGAATGCTCTCTGAGGATGTTTGAAAGCCAGCAGCTCTGCAGGAGGACTGACAAATGTTGCCGTCTGCACACATTAACAAGGCGGTAAGAAATCAGAAATTATTTGTATTTCTCTCTGTCATACGCACACACACACACCTGAGCCTCACATCTTCTGCATTTAATTATTATGATCATGTGTATTAAAACAGTTAGTATCTAGTTTTAGGGGTTTGTGTTTGGGATGCATTTCATATCCATTTAGCTTTTGACAGTAAAAATAACTATGATTTCTTACAACATTAAAAATAGCAATGTCAATTATCTGACAGTTTTTGGATGGGAATGTGTCATATATATATATATATATATATATATATATATATATATATATATATATATAATGCTCATGTGGCTTCATTAAAAGTGCCTTCATTCCTTATAAAACAAAAAGCATTGTGGTGGTGGTATGACAGTGATGGCATCAAATGGTAACACTTTTATCCAAAGTGACTTACATTCAGTGTTGGGTGTAACGCATTACAAGTAACTTGAGTTACGTAATCAGATTACTTTTTTTCAAGTAACTAGTAAAGTAACGCATTGCTTTAAATTTACAATAAAATATATGAGTTACTTTTTCGAACAAGTAATGCAAGTTACTTTGTTTTCCCATGTATTGTCTGACAGCTCTCCTGTCCCCATGTTGAGAGAAATTGACAGTAAGTGCAGATGCGTTGTCTAAACATGCCCGTTATTGTAGTTCTAGACTAAATTTGAGCATTTACTCATCTAACTTGCACAAAAGCAGAGTCAGTATTACTCAAAACGGTAAAATGCAATCTCAGAAAATTGCACAAACCTGCAATAATTAAATATATTAAATTAAACAAATATACTTTATGTATTTAATCTCACTTTATTAATCAATGTCTTTGCTGCTGACCTTCATGATCCAATTCAACCATACTAATAATAAGCAAAAATGACTTTAGATAAACATCACATTTGTGATCAGCCTGAAGCTTATTCATTTCACTTTTGGTGTGAAAGGACCTTTACACTTGACAAAGATATAACCTTTTTGGTATTAAAAAACAAACAAACAAGCAAGCCCAGCCCATGTGAGGAAAAGTAACACAAAAGTAAAGTAACGCATTACTTTCCATAAAAAGTAACTAAGTAACGCAAGTAGTTACTTTTTTAGGGAGTAACTCAATATTGTAATGCATTACTTTTAAAAGTAACTTTCCCCACCACTGCTTACATTGCATTACATTACATTGCATTACATTACATTGCATTACATTGCATTCAAGGTATAGTCCAAAAACATATGACTGGTATTTATTTATAAAAAATACTTAAACATCTTATTTATTGTTAGTTAGTTTAACCCTGTGGATTTTTAAAAATATCCTTCTTTAAAGCCTGTGACTCTCTTAACTCACATACTTTGAATAATTCTTGTTTTGCGTTGATTTGTTTCTAATTTGCAATAACGCAGTTCCAGCTGTAACCACACGGTGTCTCTCTCGCTTTACTCTGCACAGATGTCCCAAACCTGTGGAAGCATTTCAGATTCATGATTTGTTGACTTCCAATTTTAATCTAACGCAGAGCAAAATTAAACAAGATTTAGACACCTTTACAAAGAAGTAGTGTCGCGGTTTACCATGGTACAGTCATGGTATTACATAAAAGTATATTACATGTAGTTTGGATGACTTCCATTCCACTTATATCATGGATTTGTCACTACCATGGAATATGTCAATAAGTTACCATGGTACTTTTTTGTTTCATCTTGTTTTGTTTCCTTATTTAGATAAGGTTTAGTAAACAGGCACTGGTTTTAATAACCAGGAACATTGACTCACTTTCAAGCAGGAACTGTATTGTAAATTTCCCCAGCTGGTGAAATACAGTACAATACAACTGTTTTCTTTGTGAGAAATGCTTCCTTTGTCATGTTGTTCAGTAAATAGTTTAATTGCAGCAGACACTACTGTTAGTATGAGCCCTGAAAGTACTGATCTTGTATCTAAAACTCATTGAACTGTACTGAAATAAATGTAAAAGACAGAAAAATAGCGTATATTGTTTAATATGACTATGTGTGTGTAACATGTGAAATGTGTTATGTTTTCTAAATTCTGACCCTTTTACCATATGAACAAAGAGAAGCTAGTCAGTTTCAGATGTTTAGTTTATTGTAATTAAGTTAAAAAATATCTGATGCAGAAAAATCAAATGTAAAAAGAACACAGAGCAGTACCCCGACTCTTAAATATAGTATTTACATATTATAGTACAGAAGAAAAACAGCAGGGCCTTTGGTCTACATGGAAACAAAAAGAGTTTAACTCACTGCTACAGTCCATTCTTTTCTTTTTTTTAACGTAACCTCTATAGCACACATGAACAAATGTTTTGGCTTAGCCATCCTTTGAGGATGTTGTTCACTCAATAAACATGTTTATTTTTCCCATAATGCACCTGAAGGCAAAATAAATCCACCGAATTCACCAGGCACTGAGAATGAGGCACTTGTGCACCTGGTTATTGAGACTGGGGATTGGCACGTGGAAGATGCTACACAAGTTCTCCTATGCGGTGGAATCTGATGGCTTCTTATCTATCCTCTTCTTCTTTTTCTTGGTCTTCTTGGCCTGGCAGGGTTTGCACACACAGCACAGGATACAGGGAGAGGCCAGCAGCAGCAGTGGTGACGTCACTAGCACGATGATGCTGACGCCCACCAGTATACCGACCACCTGAATACATCACAACACACAAACCACATGAAGTCTAAGAGAAACTCAACCAGAATCTTGTTGCTTCAGAGTAGTTTTCCTCTAATTACATGATAGTAACAGTCTTATCTTGCAGATAAAAATGAGTCAACTGAAAAAGCAGCAAAAATCACACAAAAATAAGTGCTTTCTAAAATTAGTCATCAAAGTCATTTGGAAATTGGTAAACGTCTGACATAATGAAAAAACATCAATGCTAACTGGCATTCCAGCTCACCTGTGTCCTGTTCCACATGACGGAAGCTCTGGAGTGTCCCAGCTTGTTTCGGCACGGTCCTTTATCGTAATGTCTCAGGAATATATCGCCCTATAACCATAGAGACTTTATATTTATTCATTCAGCATGATTCTTTTATCCAAACGTGCTTACAAATTAAAAATGGCACAACAACAACAAAAAAAGATAAGAAAAAAGAAAAAAATATTTATTATTATTATTATTATTATATTAGATTAAAATTGGATTTCAATAACATTTATTATTATTATTATTATTATTATAAAATTGATTTTTAATAAAAATATTTCATAAAAATATTTGATATAATTAAATTTCATTTTAAATTAAAATAATATTAAAATAAAATAATAATAAAATAATAAATAAAATGATTATTATATACCATTTGCACTTTTTTAAATAATAATTATAATTAACATTTTTATATAAATATATTTAAAATTAATACTATTATTATTATTAAAATTACTATTATTATTAAAATTGTAAATTATTATTATAGCTAACAATAGATCATTTTATCAGGAAATTTAATTTTTAATTTTAATAATAGTATATTTATTATATTTTAACAATAATAATATCATTATCATCATCATCATTATTATATTAAAATTGGTTTTTAATAAAATATTTCATAAAAGTATTTGATCTATAATTAAAATAAAACAAATAATAAATTGATTAATATTATTATTATTATTAACAACAGATTATTTTATTTATCGATTTTCTATTTTCACTTTTGATAATTGTAAATATTATATTTTAATTATTATCATTATTATTACTATTCATTTAAAAATCAATACTATTATTAAAAATACTACTATTATTAAAATTTTTAAAATATTATAATTAACAATAGATCATTTTATTATGAATTTTATTAATTTTCAACTTTAAAAAGAGTAAGTTTATTATATTTTAATAATAATAATAATAATCATTATTATTATTATTATTATTATTATTACATCATACACCATCTTAGTGTCCAGCAAAACAAGGTACCATAGTAACATGTGCAAAAAATGCTTTTACAATTGAACCGTTTCTAATAAATCAAGGTATAATCATGGTACCATTTTCAAAAAATATATCCATTATTAATGTGGTACTGTTATAGTTAAATCATGGCACTTTTGGAACACCATGGTATTTCTATTGTCATAGTGTCCAAAAAATGTATTGGTGGCAGAAGATTTGGAAACCCCTAGAGTCACTTACGTCCAGATTCTGTAGGCAGTACCAACAGAAGGTGTGTTTGCAGCTCTTGCAGAGCATCTGAGCACAGCCCTGATTGCGCTCTATGTAGACGCCACACACAGGACACTGTTTAATCATTGCATCAGTATCAGCGCTGCTCAGTCCACTGCAGAGATGACAGTAAAGTTAGAGGCCGCGTTATGAATGATAAACGCTTGTTTGTTCATGTGGAAATGGGTCACACAGACCTGTCTGCTAATGGTGCCATCAGTGGCTGGTGCTGGGAGCAGGAATGACCATCTATCCAAGGGCTTCTGCAGCCACAGCAGAAGACGGCATGGCACACGGGGCAGGGCACAGGAACCGGTTTGCCTTCGGTACCGGGCGTCACACTGCACACGGCCTGGCAGTCCAACATGGGGCACCAAGCTTTACTGGGGTCTAACTGAACTCCTAAATGAGACCGAAAGAAAGAGTGAAGAAAACCCATGCCAAGCCAGCAAAAACATTATACTTGCTTGCAAAATTCGCTTCTTCATTGACAATTTTTCTCTTAAGGTTTACTGTTAACAATCAGAAACCCTTCTCAGGAAGACTTCTGTGAATACCAAAGTCACAGTTTACTTTCACACATTCCGTCCGACATGACACACTGTCTAGACGATCGCTAGCATGTTGGGAGTGGTTCAGATGCAGACAGACGGTGGAAGAAGCTGCTGTCTGAATAAGCTCATTGTTTACGGTTCTTCTAGAAACACTGAGCTGGACCCTGGCAGACACAAACCAGCAACATGAACTGTGTCTCAGAGAAGCAGCAGCATGCTCTTACTTGAACTTTATGATAAAACAGAAAATCGTGACTCTTCTGATTGTAAAATATACAACTAGTTACCATAAGCTCATTTCTGTGTCTTTGCAGACAGTAGACTGAGGTTGCAAGCTATCAAGTCATGTCTGAATTCAATGTAATATTCAGCGTTGGGGGTAAGGCATTACAAGTAACATGAGTTACATAATCAGATTACTTTTTTCAAGTAACTAGTAAAGTAACGCATTACTTTTACATTTACGACAAAAGTTACTTTTTCAAATAAGTAACGCAAGTTACTTTGTTTTCCCATTTATTGACTGACAGCTCTCCTGTCCCCATGTTGAGAGAAATCAGGAGTAAGTGCAGAGGCGTTGTGTGCGCTGTGTTGCCAACTAATTTTCAGGGGAAGTTGCTAAAGGAGTGTCAATTTGTTACTAAAATTTGCTAAATGACATTAACTGCGTTATTGTGTAGAATACACATAAAAAATATGTTTTTTTTAAAATGTTAATTTAGATTTGTTCATAAAAAATATAAACTATAAATTATTTGTAAAAGTAAATGTAAACATCTTTATGATCAGATATTTTTATTTTTAAATACAACGTTAAATTATTGAACAGTTACACATTTTTAACAATTACATTTTATGTAGGCCTGTTTTCTTATTAACTAGTAAAACTACACATTTTGAAAAAAAAATATAGTTTTAAGCAGTGTATTGGTAGTTAGTGTGCTACACTCTAAGAAAAGTCTGTAAAAATAGGGCACATTGTATTGTGTTAATATGAAGGAATTATCCGTATTGATTTTTCACAGGTGATTTACCTTTAAGTGTTTTAAACAGGGTTACAACTTAACAGATAATGTACTGGCAGAAAATTTCCAGTACCTTATTTTTTTTTGTACAGTGTACATAACTGAACAACAATTATAGGTACAAGCTAATAACATGCTGTATCATAAATGAACAATTATTATTGAACAATTGCAACTATCAACTTTGTTCAGATATGATGTGTGTACTATTAAGCATCTTTCTTCAGCTCTCTCCAGGCTGATGTGCTGCTTGGCCTGCTAGCTGTTTAATGGTTTCCTCTTTTTGTGTACTTTAGATGAAAATATGTACCTTTTTAATTGTTTGCCAAATAAATAGTAAAAATAGCTAAATTTGTTGCTAGGTGCTTTATATATATATATATATATATATATATTTAAAAAAAAAAAAGGTTGCTAGGGTAGTCTGAAAAGTTGCTAAATCTAGCAACAAAATTGGCAACAGCTTCTGCAATGTTGTTGTTGTGCAATTCTTCTGTATTCCAGAATGGCAACACAGCTGAACTAAACAATGCAATTAGTTACTTTTTTAGGAAGTAATGCAATATTGTAATGCATTACTTTTAAAAGTAACTTTCCCCAACATTGGTAATATCTCGCATAAGATGCCTTCGTCTGGTTATTTTTTGAAGGCAGCAAAGATGCATCCTTCCCTTGCTGTGAATATCCCACAATTCTGTTTCTGTAGTTTCTTAATGGGTTGGAATAAAACTGCTGTATGATTGAGCACCTGGAAGACCTAATTTACTTCATAAATTATTATTTTTCTGATAATAAGGTGTTGTTGTCATAATTTAATTGCTGCTTGGTTATGGCTAAAGAATCACATTAATTTATTCTAGATCAGTGGTTCTCAACCTCAGGATTCCTACACATTTTCAATTTCAAAATTCCATACTTTTCCAAACTCAAATTTCCAAACCTCTCTGTAGATTTCTCAGACCCTATTTAACATAAACAGTTCATTATGCAGCTTTATATCTGGTATAATTATCTGTAAATATTTTCTCAGGAATTTTCCCATTGGTTTTCTCAAAGCGATAATGTGCTTACATGATGAGAAGAAACCTAAAACACTTTATGGGCTGAAACGATTAGTTGACATTATCGACAACATGGACAATAAAAAGCTGTGGACAAATATTTTTGTTGACAAAAAGTCATTTGAACTCCTATGACCTATTTTTAGGGCCTGCAATAATGCAGTTTGACCAGTGGGGCGCTGTAACGCAACTGTAATGTAATAATCGATCAAACATACTGATTAATCAGTGAAATAATCGTCGATTAACCATTCTAAGAATCATTAGATTAATCGCTTATCAAAATAATCGTTTTTGCAGCCCTATTTATAATCTGCACATATTCACCTCTGACGCATCAGTTTGATACTGTAATGTGTTGCTGGTTTGAGTGATTAGTGAAGTTCAAAAGAGACTGGCTTATACTAAAGACAAACATAAATATGTGCGCCTTGAATCCATTCAGTTGTGTTTGAGAATCACTAAACTTTTGCCATGAAATCACTATGCTTGTTTCTTAATTCTATATTTCAGAAAACTGAATAGGGAAATAGTCTGGAAACAAATATTTTTCCATACTTTTCCAGACCTGGAAAATACTAAAAATCAAATTCCATACTTTTCCAGACTTTTCCAAACTGCGTAGGAACCCTGCAACCTTTTTGACTCAAAGGCCTCTCATTGTCCTACCAACACAATAGGTGAAGGCTCCCTGATTTCCAGTATTTCTGCTCGTTTACCAACTTGTTTACAAAGTTTTATTAACAGAAACTTGGAGAACTGATATTAAATTAATTATCCACAGTCAATTTTGTGACTTCAGAAGTTCAAGAGCTTTGACATTCAATTAAAAACAATAGTTAAAATTATTATTAATATATTAAACAACAGTTGTTGTTATTATTATTATTATTATTATTATTATCATCATAATTATTATTATACATTTAAGTTTACATTTTTTATTTTAATTTGAAGTTTGATCATTTTAATATATTACTAACAATTTATTGGAAGTTTGCTGAGACTCCCTAGTAGGCTCCAGCCCCCTGTTTGAGAACCACTGTTCTAGATCAGTAGACATTGTTTTGTGGTGCCTTGGAAACCTGTCAGAAAAAAGAATCCTTAAAAGGTGCCATCTTACAAAAGGCCTTGATTAACTGGGTACCAAGTCGTGCCAAGTTAATGTGCCAAGCAAGCTGCTGCTGTGGTAAAATTACTGTCTGTACTGCCCTTGTTTTGTTTTTTAATCGAATGTTGATTTCGTATCAATTTCACACTCGTTTTTTCCTCTGAATCTGAGCAAAGGCCGTCAGTCACAGGACAGGTCATAGTCTAAGAGATCAGATTTTGGTCAAAACTCAGTTTTGGTCCATTTTCATTTTTTACATTTTAAACTAGAAACAGAAACAACAGAATATAGCTAAAACCAGCAATAACCACTGACTGACATAAATACAGTCTAGTACACCTAAAAGTCTTTATCACTCGCTAACGCTTATCTGGAACTGCTTGTTCCTGCCAATGATGGTTACAGAAACACTACCCTTCAAGAGGGATTATGGGAAGTGGCACAAACATGCATGCATACTTAAGCACGTACCTCTTTCAAATCGGAGCCGCTGATAAAGCTCGATCTGATCACTGGGGGCAAAAGAGGTGAGCTGTACAAAGAAAAAATTATATTCAGGTGATGTTGGAACATGTCATGTTTGAGCCACATCTAACTGCACACAAATAGCACATCATGTTTGCAAATTAGGTCTTATGTAAGGGTCATTATCGCAAAAAAAAAAAAACAAAACAGACATAGATACATGATCCTACTTATCACACATCTACATACTGAATCAATAAAGGAAATACTGACTTGAGTAAAAAAAAAAAAAAAAAAAAAATATATATATATTATACAACATGAAAGAGATGGTAAAGTCATACAAAAGAGGTTCAAAAAAGGTGCAGGTGGTTTAGCATGTATATGAATATATCAACATTATAAATCATAATATTCCAGTTTAAATATGACAGGTAATATTTAGACCACTGCTCAATCGTACTTTGATTTATGATGTATTAGTTTACAGAACACTTTGGTTAAGATCATGAGGGGAAAATAATACTAGGATTTATGGAAACAGTGTTGGAAAACATTCATGATAAATAAAGCTATTGTGTTCTTGAGCCTAATGCTGTGGTTACCGAATGCAAAACAGACTAAACAAGCCCAGACAAATTTCATCAGACTTTTTTGTGGTTTCACTTTTGATCTATTTTTGCTTAAAAATAGTCGAGAGGGTGTTCAGGGGGTGGTAAAATGAGCCAACTTCAAAGTCTCTGTTAATTTACACTACTGTTTAAAAGTTTGGGGTCATTAAGATCTTTTTGTAAAATAAATTAATACCTTAATTCAGCAGGGATACATTAAATTGACCAAAATTATAATAATATATCACAATATTACCATTTTACTGTATTTTTGATCAAAGAAATAATAAGAGATTTTCAAACACATAAAAAAAATCATATCTATTCTAATCACCCATTAGATAATTAATAGCACACGTCTTCTCAATATATGAGCTAAGAAATCATTCATTCCTGTAGCAAAAACATGTCATGTCAAGTTATACACTGATCTTCAGTACTTGGGGTAGTTTAAGTATGTGCAATAGTTATTACAGAAGCAAGCACTACAAGCTCTACTAATTAAAATAGATGTTTGGTAGTGGAAGGATTTCTGTTGTCAGTGTAAACAACAGTGTTTGCGCAGTCAATATTAGTAGCATGATCTATGGAACTGGAAACTGTTGTTGACTGAGAAAGGAGGACAGAGAGCGAGACAGACAGAAGTACCTCAGAGTCCAGCAGAGTTCCGGTGTTCTTGCAGGCCGGATCAGGGCAGGTGATGGCACTACCTGCGCCTCCCTGAATAGCCAGCTGGACATACTGCCTTAAACACTGCAAAGACATGGTTGCTAACAGTTCATTATCTGAAGTGTCACCAAATATAATTGAACACATTTTAATAAAAAAAAATAGGTTACACTTTATTTTAAGGTGATGTAGTTACATTGTACTTACTCAAGTAAGTACTGAGTAATATTAATTAACTACATGTACTTACTATAGAGACGGTTAGGGTTTGGTTTAGGGTTAGTTACTTGTAATTATGCATACTTTACTGTTATTATTGTAGTAAGTTACATGTAGTAACATGTAACTATGTCACCTTAAAATAAAGTGTTACTAAAAAATATTATACACACAGATTTTTAAAAACACTCCCTCCATCATCCATTGGTTGGACATATAGTCTTGTTCCAAAATCACAACATTTTAGCATTTTTTTTCTGTGCCAGGATCAGTGTTTTCTGGGATCATAATAGTATCTTTATTTTATTTTATTTATTTTTATTTCAAACAAAAAATAAACGTAAAATAAAATGTAAAAATACAATAAGTGTGTTACAACATACAGAAGGAAAAAACAATATCTATAAAGTGTTATAAACAATAATTGCATATGTCCGAAAAGGAGCGGGATGAAGCAAAAGAATGAAGCATTTTTCCCACCCCTTATACAACTCTAAATAGTTCCAGTATATATTGTATATTTTATATATATTATATATATATATATATTAATTATATATATATATATATTAGGGATGCACCGATACCAAGCTCATGTACTTGTACTCGTAAAAATACCCCCGATACCAAAGACCGATACCTCACGTGACGTAACTGACAGAATTTCCCGTGCACAGAGACACCAACAACGGCAGCAGCAGAAACAATTTCAGCCTCGGGGGTGTGGAAATACTTCAAAATTATTGATGACAACCCACACATTGGCGGGATAGGCGGAATCGCGCTGAATGACACAGACCAGAAGCGCGCTCTCTCTCTTTCTTGCGCGCGATCCCAGTTCTCTCAGACAGCGCGCGATCAGTTCTCCTCGCGCCTGAATGGTCAAATGCACACATAGTTGTCAAAATGTCCATCGTGTGGAGTATCTCACGTAAATACAGTCGGTTATGGCTTAAGTGGACGTAAACATTTGGGTGAAAACAGGACGTGTCAGTATCCATGGATTCGGTCTTAAAGGGACCATAGCATAATTAAATATTTATCATTAATGTTAATAAAACAACAAAAGATGTTAAATAAACGTATACATGGTAAATAAACCTACTGTATCTGAAAAACAAGTTTATTTAATTTGTATCTCTATAGTATTTGTTGTATTGTTTGTAATTTGTTTGTAAATTTCTTTTTATATAACAACAATTATATATATTGGTAATTATGCCCTTTGAAGGTTATTGGACACTGAAATTTTTGTTCTTTAAGTTTGTGACAAGCACATAAAAATTATTATTTTTCATTAGAGTCATAATAAAGAAGCTGTCCTACATTCATTAGTCTCACTGTGTTGTGCTTGGAAAACTGCAACATCACCAAAAAAAAAAAAAAATGTAATAAATGTATAAGGCATCGGTATCGGTGAGTACCAGAAAAAAAATATCGGTACTCGTACTCGGTCCTTAAAAAATGGTATCGGTGCATCCCTAATATTATATATATATATATATATTCATAGCAAGATAACAAATATACATTAATTTTAAACACCAACCAAATTTTTACATTTTGCAACCAATCACCCTATAATCACACATCTCAATGCAATTACCATTATAAACTAAAATATACTAATAAAAACTATTATAGTTTTTGTTAATCTTTTGAATGTGTTTTTAATTTTTTTTTATTTTCATTTTAGTTAGTTTTAGCAATTTTCTTGTGCATTTTTGTCATTTTATTAGCTTTTGTGTTTAAAATGTTTTTCTAATTATACAGTCTATATAGTTTTTTTGTTAATTATTTCAGTTTCAGTTATTTTAGTACATGAAGTTAAATGAGAAATTAAATAAGATTAAGGTTTTTTTTATTTTATTTCAACTTTTTTATAAGGTTTTAGTTTTAGTTAACTACAACAAACCTGATCAGAATGATCAATGTTCAGGATGAAACAATATTTGGATAGAGTATTAGCAATATTTGCGCTTTTCAGGGGAATCAATCATTGAATGGAAGTTAGGAGAAAATATTTAAACACTGAAAAAAAAAAAAAATGCACACTTTAAACACTGCTTTAAACCACAAAAAGTCTAAAGATTTGTAAGTCTGACCCACAAGATTTGTTTTCGGAGGAACAAAACATGTTCAGAGGAATAGGCTGGTCTTGGCTAATCTTAACCGGCATGTGAAAGAAAACTTCCTCCACTCTGAACACAATTGTGCTTTTGTTTACCATATTTCTGGCCTTCGCAACTACCTTGTGCTTATAACCCAGACCATAGCTAGAGATATACTCCTGCTTACGGCGAGATGTATGTAAACATGATTTCCTTATAGAGCTAGTACTTCTGTAATGTATGTAATAGCAACTACCTATTCTGTTACATGACAGTTCACTTCAGTTTTAAAGCTAAAGACAGATATATTCAGAAATGCTCTTACCTGCACACAGAACACACAGTTACAGGACTGCAGTGTGCTGGTCTCCAGTTTAGGGCAGTCGGTCAGGCAGAGTTTGCAGTGGATCGTGGCTCTTTCTGCCTCCATGCCTGCCTCCTGTTGTTGTTTAGCCCTTAAACTTCAGAAACGGTGAAGTGACATCCTCCATGCTTCTGAAGGATACAAGAGAGGAACAAACAGCTGAGGCAGATAGATTGCAACGTTTTCTGAGTTCTAACGTCAGAACGGTTTCCGCTGCAGGCAGAATACATACTGCAATTGAGCAACAATGGAAAGAAAATGTAAAATTATCATTCTGAACTCAATTTGCAGTAGAATTGCACGCAAACATTACAGAAGCATTTAAAGACTGTAAAAACTCACTGTTAGTCAAAGGCTCTGTTATTAGCCGACTGCCTAATCTCATTTGTGTTGTGTACACCAACTCAAAACCTGCTCGACCTGCCCTGTTAATGTGACGCCAAACAAGATGGTCTGGAAGAACCAGGAAAGATCTAGATTCCACCCAGAATGAACTCACTGCTTTATAGATTCTTCCAGTCAAATTCCCGTCCCGCATGGCGACCAAATCCCAAACGGGAAAAAGTCATAACAACATAATCCAGGATAAAGCTAGATTAGAGGGCCCCGCCTGCCTAGACAGGTCAGAAAAATAGAGAACAGTAGGAAAGAGTGAGGTGGAAATAATGGTGACGTTCATCCACAACGCATTTATGTTTCCTTTGTCACAATCAATGTGGATAACATCACTGCCCTAAATGTCCACTGTCTCTGCAGTCAGTATTGATTGGCGGGACACGTGCGACGTCCACTGACACTTGCAATATTTTTTTTGCCATGTCATTTTCTTTTCACCAGTGAGTTTGCATTGTTTTTCACTGTTTAGACTTTCACCCCTTGTGACAGAACACAAATTATTAGGAACTATTAGGAAATGTTCTGAATAAATGTTTGGCAGGAATATGATTATGGCAATGTCCTGGATCACTATTGATCAGCCCAAAAACACACTTGGTCACACCTCATAAAGTGGGTCACCGAGTAAATCCCTGGCATTAATACAGCACTGAAAATTATTTACATATACTTTGGTTTTTGAGCACAGGGAAGTGAATCACATGGGTGTTCCCATCAATGATTAAAATCATGATGAAGTAAAATCTTGCCAAATGAGGAACAGAAAATATTTCGTTGCTTATTTTGTTGTTTATCTTCTTGTTAGACTTTACTGATTGGTCAAAGTAATACAGAACAGGTGATTTAAATTCTCTTAGTCCACAGTCTTTTGACCAGAATAAATGCATGTAAGTCTGTAAGCACTGAAACACTCATGCCAAACATTCCAGCAATAAACTAGAAATGTTGGCCATGTTGTACACTGTGCACAATATGCACATTTTCTGTAGCCATAAAATAGCATTTATACAACCAGAATTCAATGATAAATACTATAGCTGTGTCCCAAATTGCATACTGAGTAGGTACTACATTCAGTGAGGAACTTACTTTTGCGACCATTAAATAGTATGTTCTATATAGCATATATGTGTGTGTATTGTGAATGCAATTTGGACATAGTACATCAGCCATGTTGTCATTGTCATGTGACCTAGGCATCAGTTACATTGCTTCTCTGTCATTCACGGCTGCGCCCGAAAGCTTAAAAATGCTGCCTTCGGAGGACGCATTCCAAGGTAGGAAGGCATCAAGGCACGTCCGAATCCAATGTTAGCTTCACTTCTTGTCTCCTGAGATACCTTCATCTGACTGAATTTAAGGCAGCATAGATGTATCCTTTGCTGCCTTTGATTTCCCACAATCCTGTGCGTGACAGTTCCATTCTGTGACAGTTAAAGGATTAGTTCACTTCTGAATGAAAATTTCCTGATAATTTACTCACCCCCATGTCTTCCAAGATATTCATGTCTTTCTTTCTTCAGTTGAAAAGAAATTAAGGTTTTTGAGGAAAACATTCCAGGATTTTTCTCCATATAATGGACTTCAACAGTTACCAACAGGTTGAAGGTCCAAATTGCAGATTCAGTGCAGCTTCAAAGGGCTCTATGCAATCGTAGGCGAGGAATAAGGGTCTTATCTAGTGAAACCATCAGTCATTTTTTTAAAAAAAAAATAAAAATTTATATACTTTTTAACCACAAATGCTCGTCTTGCACTGCTTTGCGATGCGCCACGCATTACGCTGAAGGGTCACAAGTGACGTAGGCGAATGTACCGTGGTAGGGTGAAAAACTTAATCTAATTTTCTCCTCCAACTTCAAAATCGCCCAATATCATTGTTTGAACTTTTTTTGTAAAGGGCGTTTGGCTTAATCTTTGCACAATCGCTTTGTAGACGCTGGATCGGTACTTCCGCCTACGTCATGCATGACTAGGGTTGCAAAGGGGCGGAAAGTTTCCGGTAAATTTCCGGAAACTTTCCACGGGAACTTAACCTGGGGAATTTTGGAAATATTCCAATTTGGAAACTTAACAGGAATTTACAGGAATTTCTTTTCTAACAATATCACTTTAATATCATTTTTTATCAATTTCACACATCCTTGCTGAATAAAAGTATTAATTTCTTTAAAAAAAAAAAAAAGAAAAAGGAAAAAATTACTGACCCCAAAATTTTGACTGGTAGTGTATATTGTTACAAAAGATTTCTATTTTAAATAAATGCTGTTCTTTACATTTTTATTCATCAAAGAATCCTGAAAAAAAAGTATCACAGATTATAAAAAATATTAAGCAGCACAACTGTTTCCAACATTGATAACTGAGTATCAAATTAGCATATTAGAATAACTTCTGAAGGATCATGTGACACTGAAGACTGGAGTAATGATGCTGAAAATTCAGCTTTGCATCACAGAAATAAATTATATTTTAATGTATATTAAAATAGAAAATCATTATTTTAAATTTTGGTTATATTTCACAATATTACTGTTTTTTTTCTGTATTTTTGATCAAATGTGTATGTTATGGACTGGGGGAATGCACAGTGCATGCAGGGGGTGTGGCCTCAATAGCCCTGCAGTAAGTAGTGTGCTGTGTGAATGTCAGGGTAAAAATTCAACTGAAATTGCATTAAATCTGGTTGTTTTAACCAAAATTATGCTGCAAGATGTTTTTTTTTCCACTACATTTAAGTACCCTCTTATAGACTAACCTGCAATTTTGCAAATTCCCTGTTTATTCCCATTAATTCCCGTTAATTCCCATATATTCCCGTTAATTCCCATGGAAAGTTTCCAGCTTTGAAAATTCCCGGAATTTTGCAACCCTATGCATGACCTTTGTAACGTGATTACGTCATGCGTGGGGATCGCAGAGCTAGTGCAGGACGAGCATTTGTGGTTAAAAAGTATATAAATTTAATTTTTTTTAGAAAATGACCGATCGTGTCGCTAGATAAGACCCTTATTCCTCGTCTGGGATCGTGTAGAGCCCTTTGAAGCTGCACTGAAACTGAAATTTGGACCTTCAACCTGTTGAACCCCACTGAAGTCCACTATATGGAGAAAAATCCTGGAATGTTTTCCTCAAAAACCTTAATTTCTTTTCGACTGAAGAAAGAAAGACATAAACATCTTGGATGACATGGGGGTGAGTAAATTATCAGGACATTTTCATTCAGAAGTGAACTAATCCTTTAAGCTAAAAAATGGCATCTGAAAGTTGTGGTTGGTGGTCAGTTTGTGTGTAAAAGTATATTTTGACCATCGTTCTCCACTTTTGATGTCATTTCTAGCGTGAAATTACTATTGAATTATTCACTTAGTTATCACCAAAGCTCTCTTTATTTTGTTGTAGATCATTAAAGCATTATGCTGCCTCAGAAGTCTGTCCAAAATCAGTTTTGTGAGGTGCCTTTTTTTCAACTAATATGTTTTTTTTTTTTTTTTCAACTACTATGTAGTAGAGAAGTATGCATATTCGGAGGCGGGGTATGTTAGACATCCCACAATGCATGCGATATGATGCGACAAGCCAGAATATCAACTGTGAACAGCCAAAAAAACATCTCCTCCTTTTTAGTCGGATAGATATTATGCAAACTTTATTACAATATCTGACTGTAGCAAACTACTTTCTCTTTATCGTGAAAAAAAAACTTTATTGTAGCATACTGTGTGTACTGTTTCTGTACAGTTTTTAAAAAATAATAAGCAGCATATTCTGCGCAGTATGCAGTAAACAGTATTCCATTCCATACAGTACCTTGTCTGTTGTGACGTCAGCACAGCTGCTTCCGCGTTAATAATAAACACAACTATTATGACAGTAAATTCATGAGTTATTTTAACTCTAGTGCGCATATTGTCAAAACGACACCTTTAACATTCTTAATTTTCACGCAAACACACTGCAAGACAAACCAGCTCAAAACTTGCATATACAGACCAGACCAGGTAGTGCCTCAAAGCCTAGTGTGCTGCCTACGTAGACTCCATGTTTGGGCATAACAGGCACCCCAATATTTGAACGCAACTATGATGACATAAAATCTACAGTAGGTGTGGAACAATAGGTTTTGAGAGGCGGTAATAAACTCACCTCACTGTTCACTGTACTCATGTCTGGAGTCTGTGTGCTGCGGATCCGCAGCAGTGATTATCACACGCGCATCTGATAATGAAAATGCTGAAGATTCCTGGATGATGGACAATTAGTCAGTCAGACTGGTTTACATCCCCGCTCATTCACCTCGATCATGAAGAGACGACATGTTCCACAAAGGGTGCGTATTTGTGTGAAGTTATCGGACGTGTTGAAGGGTTTGGCCACTTCCTGTTTTCTCCTCCCACTGACGAACGTTAACTCTTTCAATCACAGATGAGCCTTGGACTATTCCTAAATTGTGCTTGGACTATTAAAAAGTAAAATAAATATATTATTTTAATTTATACTTTGATTACAACTGCAATTTATTTATATATATTATTATATATTTAATAATTTGAAGCACGTATGAATAATAAATATATACATAATTGTAGCAAATTGTAGCAACACTCTAAAAAAATGCTGGGTTAAAAACAACCCAAGATGGGTTGAAAATGGACAACCCAGCGGTTGGGTTTAATGTTTGCCCAACCTGCTGGGTAGTTTTATTTTTATTTAACTCAACTATTGTTTAAAAATTACTGTATTTCTTGCTTAAAATGAACCCAAAGTATGTTGGAAATTAACAATTATTAATATGTTTAATGAATAATAATTAAACAATAAACATTTATTAAATTGCTTATTAATAAATGTTCACCTTTTGATTATTATTGTTGCCTCTAGTAATTATGTGTCTGATGTTTAAAGGATTAAATTTCCAACCTATTTTGAGTTTATTTTAAGCTAGCCATATAGTAATTTTTAAACAATAGTTGGGTTAAATAAAACATTTAACCCAACCACTGGGTTAAAACACCCCAATCACTGGGTTTGTCCATTTTCAACCCAATTTGGGTTGTTTTTAACTCAGCATTTTTTAGAGTGTAGTAACAATAAAATATATTGTATATAAATGATAAAATATTGTCTGACAGTATAGCTGCTGGGGTTTCATTTCTCTCATCTTTTTTACTCTTATCAAACTGAATTTGGAACATAACAGGGATGTAATAATTCACTTCAAATCATCTTTACAACAAGAAGTCTGGGATTCATGTAGAATGCATCTTTGCAGTTTTGGTATCATGTTTTGCTGTCTTTTATTGTTGTGTAGGGTCTTATAGCACTTGTATGGTTAGTTAAGTGTCAGACTGGTTGATGTTGGCCGTCCCCATGTTCCCATTCATGAATTTGCAATAGAACCCAAATATATCTGTGATGTCATTGGGAGAGTCTCACACATTCACTGCTTTCATTTTGTCTTTTGCATGTGCTTTTACTGAGTTCTTTTGGCAGACTATGTGTATATACCTTATATATTGCTATTATTTTTCTTTTATCTTTATTAAATAACCCAAAATTAAACTTTGAATAGTTTTATCTATCAGTTAATATAATGCATAATGTAATATATTAATTTTACTGTCATAATAAACAACTGTGTGCAGCAGCATCCTCTAGTGTCAAAATCAAATGACTACCCAGGGAACAAACTGTTCTGGTGTCAAGTTACCTAAATATTACAACCTCAACATGTTCAAACTCTGACATAAGAAAGCTGTTTTCAGGCGTTTCCTCCTCATACGCTTTCAGTGAAGCAGATAGATGACTAATAGCAAGAAAAATGCTCACACGTGACATCATAGGTGACATAATGTAGTTCCACTGGATCATGGGTCATGGGCTTAGCATTCATATATCCATTACGTTCCATTACAACCAACACTTACCCTCAGTTCTCAAAGATAAAATGGGGTCTCAAAATTATGAGCTATCATGACTTTTCTCTTATGTGCCCTTTTATGAGAGAAAAACATTTATATGCTCAATGGAGTGTTTATAAAAGCCTATGACCTGTGTGAGTGTCTTTGTGTTCGAGAGGCATTTCTCATCCATCATGCTGTGCAGGTATTGCAGCTGCAGTTGCCACAGGGTCTCATTACAGAGGGAACTGGCTGTCGCTGCAGCAAGCGTTCAGGGCAGGCGAGTGCTTTGGCTTGGCACAGGCCACAGAAACCTGATGCTGCACCTTGCGTTCAATGAATCGCTGGGATTTCTCGGCAAACTGTCAACATTCCGATCCAGGCTTTAAAAGGATGTTGGCATCATTGCAGTCCTGCATGTAATTGCTTAATGCATCTGTCAAGTTCAGGGAGGAACCAGCTGATATGTGGTCTCAATGCTCTTTGAAGCCATGTGACTAACTCTGGATATGGTGCTTTAGGAATTATTTTTCTATATCAGTCATTTCATTGTACAGAGAATACATTTAATTTAAACTCTCTTCTTTGTCCTGTGGGCTGTGGTATGTCAGCAGCTAAACCACCTGAACACTTGTTATACAGCTCTGCAAAATTAGCAGTTTCTCTGGATTTACTATTTATGTGTATGTGTTTGAGTAAAATGAACATTTTTGTTTTATTCTATAAAATACTGACTACATTTCTAAATTTTCAAATAAAAATATTGTCATTTAGAGCATTTTTTTTTTACAGAAAATAACTGGTCAAAAAAAGATGCCATGTTTTTAGACCTCAAATAATGCAAAGAAAACAAGTTTAAATCAAGTAAAACATACACACAAACTGCCCAGCAAACGCAACTTTCGGACGCCATCTTTATTTTTCTAGCTCAACTGTCACAGAATGGAAAGCACAGGATTGTGGGATATCAAAGGCAGCGAAGGATACGTCTATGCTGTCTTCAAAAATCGATCAGATGAAGGTATCTCAGGAGACAGGAAGTGAAGCTAACATTGGATTCGGACGTGCCTTGATGCCTTGCTACCTTGAAATGTGTCCTCTGAAGGCAGCATTTTCCAGTTTTCGGATGCAGCCATTTTGTGTGTCACCAAACTTTTTCTGCAGCCATTTATTTCTGCTACAGAAGAAGCAATATTGCCATCTACAGGGCATTGAAGGTACTGCATCATGTGTGTTCTGCCCTTACTCACTCAAACTTGTCAACATGGCTACTTTACATGAATGCGACCTTGATTTATTGCATATTTTGAGGTGTTCAGTTTTATTTTGATTTTTCCTCACAAATCAACTGTTTCTTGTTTTCACTGGCATGACTCTTAGGTGTTGAGGACTAGTGCATCTCTGAGCCTACATCCAGTACGAGTAAAATGCTTAAGTACTATTAAAATCAAATACTCTAAGGCCTGGTTTCACAGACAGGGCTTAGATTAAGCCAGGGTTAGGCCTTAGTTCAATTAGGACATTTAAGTAGCTATGCCTTAGAAAAAAACATTACTGGTGTCCATCTTGAGACAAAACAATGGCACTGACATATTTTAAGATACATCAGTGCAAGTTGCTTTCAGTTAAAACAGCTCAAACATGCATTTTAGTCTGGGACTAGGCTTAAGCCCAGAGTTTGACTTTTACTCAAGTTGTATTGGAATTGTTGACTTGTAATGGAGTCATTTTTACTGTAAGATATCTGTACTTTTACTCAAGTGTGGTTTTCAGGTGCTCTTTACACCTCTGGCATCTTGTCATGCTCTCTACCAGTCGGTCACATTGCTGTTGGGTGACTTTACGTCACTCCTGGCATACAAATTCAAGCAGCTTGGCTTTTGATGGCTTGTGACCTTCCATCTTCCTCTTGATCACATTCCAGATGTTTTCAGTAGGGTTCTGGAGATTGGGCTGGCCATGACAGGGTCTTGATCTAGTGGTCCTCCATCCACACCTCGATTGGCCTGGCTGTGTGGATTAGAGCATTGTCCTGCGGGAAAAAAACAATCCTTCGAGTTGGGGAGCATTGTCAGAGCAGAAGGAGGCAAATTTTCTTCCAGGATAACCTTGTGCGTGGCTTGGCGTCCTTCACAAAGATAGATCAGCCTGATTCTGATCTTCTCTGATGAGTCTAGTTTTCAGCTTTGCCGAACACCTGGTTCTCTAATAGTTAGACAGAGACCTTGAGAGGCCTACAGCTCACACTGTGGGTTGTTATCAGTAAGGTTTTAAACACCTATATAACAGGTTGATGCATGTTGAAGCCAAATTTAACACTGTCCCGCAGGAATCCTCAAGTCTAAAGAGAGGCCTCTTTCATCAGTAACTCGAGAAAGGATTGTTCACACTGCTGAGTGATGGACTATATCTCACCTACGATACAAGAATCTAGCAGACTGGTGTGCGGATGACATGCTGCTCTGAATGCCACAGTGTGAGATAATAATGCCGTGCAGCTTTGGCACAGGTGCTGACAACCGAGACAGACAACAAGGACCCTCTGACATGAGATGAGTGTCAGAAATATCTGCACCTTGTTCTATTTTTACTTTTTCAGAATATCAGGGATGCTTTTTTTTATTTTTAAAGGTTACTTTGCTTCTACCTGTACACTAAATACCACATATTCTCTATTTTGCATACTGCATTTAACTTTTAAAAAGCAACTTTGGCACCAACATGCATTACCTTGTTTTTGGTGCATGGTACCATGGCAGCTAACATCTAGTTTTGTTGCTATCAGCAATAACCATAATGATTTGATGCACATACAACAGGAAATCTGAGCTCAGATGGGTCATTTGGCACTGTTGACCTCCCGGTGGAGGTGTCTTACATATCAGTTAAATGGTCGTGGGATTAGTCATTATCCCACCTCGTCAAACTACACCAATCTGAGAAGACTCCTGTGGGCATGATGGCAGGGTATAAAAATAGTAACAAACCTTATTTATAAGACACAGATACACTCAGGAGGGAAGCAGCAGCCATTATCAGAAGATCTGACTGATAACTTTCTTATCCAGCTTTAATTTGTCTTGTATTTGTTTTGACCGCTCACTGGAGGAAATGCATTGCCTGAGCAGGAAGCCCAGGTCATATCTGCTGAACTCCTACAGTGATTTCCAGGAGACTGATGAGATTGCCAGAGAATCGTATGAGGCCACCTGGTTAGACCTACTGATGGAGACGAGACCGGAATATAAGTATGTGTTTCTGTTTCTGTCTCTGACTCTGTGTTGTATTTGTAGATTTTTGGTGTGTTTTAAGGAATGCTTCACCCAAAAATTAAAAATATGTATATATTTACTTACTCTTATGTTTTCCCAACCTTATCAGCAGTTAATAGTGATCAGGACTGTCAAGCTAAGACAAAAGTCATCATATAAAGAGTCTTTATCAGTCATGCATTCAAAGTTTTCTGTGAGGAATGCATCAAAATTGAATTGTTATCCATTGAATATTTTCCCTCTGCTGCATCTCTCATAGCTTGCATTTTGCATTTTGGCATGACAGTTAATTTCCTATCTGTTCCTCACAGAATGTTATTGTATAGCTTCAAAAGACATTGAATATAGCACATGTTGTATGGATTGTATGGACTTTCTGGTGCTTCTTAAAGGTGCAATATGTAAGAATTTTGCAGTAAAATATCCAAAAACCACTAGGCCAGTGTTATATATTTTGTTCACTTGAGTACTTACAATATCACAAATGTTTGCAACTATTTGTAAATCGTGAGAAAATTGCAATTTTAACCAAGGCTCCGGGACATGTGAGAAGTCAAATGTCAATTGTGTCATACCCGCGTCACCCTCGGTTTCCGGTTTTATTCTGTAGAAACCATGGAAACACCAAAGACGCTTTAATATTTACATGTTTTAATAGGCAAGGGAACAACTGTTTTGATATATTTATAGACAGAAAACTAATTATTGTTATATAGCTCAACACGTTTAGTCTTATTGTTTAAATCTAATTTTCTTGATTTTTTGCGAGTACCATGCTTTACCACACCTCAGAGAAAAACACTATTTTGGCTAACATAGCATAATCAGATGCAGCTTTATTTTTAGTAACAGTAATACAGCATTTTCTCCATCATACAATACGTTTTAAAATTAATTGCATGCCATTTATAAACACAAGCCATCCAGCATTTAATATGATATTCTAAAATCGACCTAGCTTACTGCAGTGTGCAACAAATGTCTCACAGCAGCCACCGAGCGAACGCAGAGAGTAACGTTATTACATTTTCAACACACTCAAATATATCTAATATGATAAACAGAGCTGTGTTACCTCATACTCATGACCGGCCTCATTCAGCTCCCACAACACTCGGTCCTGCTCTGCTTCATACTACAGTAACGTTACATAACGTTAATAATCGCATCCATGAACATGATTTCTTCCCGAGTCCTATCCCAATTCTTTTCCATCGGCCGCTGAGGTGAAGACCACATGTCCCAAGATTCCGCGCTCAAACTTGGCGTCATCAAGCTACGCCTTTGTTTTGAATAGGCCTCTAGCAACCTCTAGTGGACAGAAAATATTACATATTGCACCTTTGTTTTTTGTTTTTTTTTAAACTTAGATGGTGAATCATGACAGAATTTTCATTTTTGGGTAAACTATTTCTTTACTACACTCACTTTACCTCTGGTTAAATAATTAATAAACAAAACTATAACCTCTTATTTTGAACTCTTGAATTGATTTATTGTAAAATAACTATATATACACTACTGTTCAGTAGTGATCTTTTAAAAATATATTTTTGAAAGAATTCTCTAATGCTCACAAAGGCTGCATTTATTTGATCAAAACACTGTAAAACATTTTCAGCTGGTTAAACTTAGAAATGTAAGTTCACCTGCTGCCTTAAAAATATGAGTTAACTCAACTTGAAGATAAGCTTTGTTTCAACTCAAAAATAGTCAAGACAACGCATTACTTTAAGTTAAAATTTAAGCTTAAAGTAATGCATTGTCTTGACTATTTGTGAGTTGAAACAAAGATTATCTTCAAGTTGCGTTAACTTATGTTTAGTTGAGTTAACTCACATTTTTAAGGCAGCATGTGAACTTTCATTTCTAAGTTTAACCAGCTGAAAATGTTGTACAGTATATTTTAAAATGTATTTAATGATGGCAAAGCTGAATTTTTAGCATCAGTCTTCATTGTCACATGATCCTTTAGAAATCATTCTAATATGCTAATTTGCTGCTCAAGAAACATTTCTTATTATTATCAATGTTGAAAACAGTTGTGCTGCTTAATATTTTTACAGAAACCGTGATACATTTTTCAAGATTCTTTGATGTATAGAAAGTTTAAAAGAACAGCGTTTATCTGAAATGGAGATTTATTATTATTATTATTATTATTATTATTATCCTAGCTGAATAAAATTAATTAATTGTAGTAACCCCAACCTTTTGAACAGTAGTGAATTTCTTTTTGTTTCTTCTGAGGAACTTTGTACGACTGTAAAGCGTGATTGTATGTTTGTGAAAAAATGTTGGTCATTGTTCAAAGAGTTTAGATTCTACAACAGACTTTACTTACTACTTATTAACTTTCACAAGTTCTCCTTCACAGGATGACACTTGTTGAGAAGGACTCAGTCAGAAAAGAGAGCTACGAAAGTAAGCAGGTGGTTCATTTCAAAGTGCGACGATTTCCAAACCAGATGATTCGCATGGGGAGAGAGGGGGAGCCAATGCTGGAATATCGTTTACCTTACAGAAACATTCTCCCAATACCAATATTTGTGCCCAGAGACGCCACACAGCCGGACGTGACCCGCGAGCCTTCGCCTTCTAGAATAAAATCCGCCATGGACACTGAGACTAGTTTAAATGGAGTTTGCCTTCAGAAGAGAGAGGTCTCCTCCATTACCGAACATAAACCAATGGTAATCCAACCCAGGAGTCTAGACTTCAGAGCGTCCAGCCTCATCTCTCCACCACGAGACGCGCTCCACTTCCAGCGACGAGAGTGATGAGCTGATGAAAGCTTTCTGCCATCATGGACATGGATACGATGACAAGTATGGTGGGTGAACTCAATCACACTCAAACTCCAAAGCCTTCAAACCCCATATGCTCAATATTATTATCTACTCGAGAAACCTTAAGGAAGGAAGAAACAAAGGCCACAAAAAGTAATTTTTAAACAAAATGTATGAGTATTAAGGCATTGAATCATATCCGTTTTATCATTTGAATCTTTTTGTTATTGTGAAATGATTTACCTTAAGGGTTTATTTATTTACAATAAATGCCACTTGTGTGATATGTAATGCAATGTATTTCTTAAGCATCTAAATCTTAAAGGGGATAGTTCACCCAAAAATGAAAATTATCCCATGATTTACTCAACCTCAAGCCATCCTAGGTGTATATAGTATGACTATATTCTTTCAGACGAACACAATCAGAGTTACATTTAAAAATATCTTGGTTTTCATCAAGCTTTATAATGGTAGTGAACGGGGGGGCGTGTCTTTATAAAGTAAAATAACTAGCTTCCGGCAGACGGCTGTACGCATCGATTTGCGGCAGAAGAGTGACCCGCGCATGACGCAATGATGAATGCGGAAGCGCAGAGGATAAAGCAAAACAAAACACCAGTCACAAATTAGAAGTCTAAAACGATAAATTTTAAAGATGTTAGAGGATTTTGATACAAGAGAAGAGGAGCTTGAGTTTGTTGCCCAGCCATTTTTGTTTAAACCGCGAGAGGCGTCTAAGCTTACGCTACGCCTACATCCTACATTATACATCGCTTCAGGGGGTTATGCTGCGTTCACGCCACCTCGTATTTACCGGCATCTTGAGACGATAACACGTGACGTTATATTCGGAGCTGTTCACGTCCTAGGACTGGGAATTATGCGTTTCTATGGCACCACTATCAACGCCTAAATTAATCTACAGCGGTCAGGTGGTATAGCAGCCACATGGTACATGTGGGAGCTTTCAGAAAACTCCCAGCTTACAAGCTGTAATTACGAGCTCTACGAGGACGTGAACGCTTTTTACAAGCTAGAATCTCGTAACTACAGGAAATAAGAGGTGGCGTGAACGCACCTTTACTCATTTGGCGCAAGTCAACTTGCGCAGTATGCGTTCGGTAGTCTGGTGGAAGCTAGTTATTTTAGTTTATAAAGTTTTAAATATGTATATTTTTCTTACAAAAACCTGCCTCACTTCGGAAGGCCTTTATTAATCCCCTGGAGCCGTATGGATCATATTTATGATGGGTGTATGCATTTTTGGGGGCTTCAAAACAAGAATTTTCATTTTTGGGTGAACTATCCCTTTAAGCATTTCTTAAGCATCAAAGTTTAATTGTTAATATGCTAAATAGTTTTGCAAAAAAGGATAAACTGGGAAAACAGTGATCTTGATCCTTAAAATGTCTGATTATAAATGAACTGTTGCTTTTTTTTTTTAGCAGGTTTATAATGAACTGCAGGACAGACATCTCTGATGGACAATCAACATCTATTCAAAACAGTTAGTAGTTTTAGAAATAAATGCAATAAATAAATACTTTCTTCACTGTGCATTTCATTCATGTGCGTTTATAAAATATGTGTCGATCAAACTTTTCAGAAACATTTATTACACATGTCAGTAACAGCATTTTTATTTTTGTGGTACATATTAGTTATGAACCATCTTTAGACTGAGAATTAATAAATCCTCTGAAGTTCATCAGCAGTGCAACAAATATGAAACCATTTTATTCTTCAGCATTCTACTTGATCAAAAAAGGTGAAAGAAGAGAAAAACAGAGCAAAGAAAACAAAAACAATTCATGTTTGGTATGATTGTCAAGGAGTCAAGGCTCAACGGGTTCCTGAAAAAGTTTGGCATAAATAGCTGATAAACGATAACTCTGATAAGCAAAGGAAAACATTTAGGGGAAACAAAATCTTTCTTGTTGTTTTCATAAAAGCCAACACTCTGCATCAAGGTCTGCTGGAGTATGGTGATGCTCCTTTGAGTGTCTCCTCTGCCCTCTTGTGTTTCTGCAGGGTGACCTGCAGCTGCCAGTACCTGAGATACAGCCACATCAGATTCCCATTCTTGCGCTTATCCATGTTCAGTAAATCTGCACAGTGTCTGTCGTTCTTAAAAATGTCCCTGAGATCGTCCTCTAGGTTCAGCTCGGCACCCGCCGGGTTTTTAGCCACCTTCAGCAGCAGGTTCTTCTCCATCTCCAGACGATGTTCCCGTGGTAAGAGGATGCTGCAGAAAGCTTCCTGCCTCTCAACAAGCTGCACCTCCAGTTCCTGTAGTAGAGCCTGAGCCCTGCGCTGCCACTCCTCCTCTTGCTGCAGGGCTTTCCGCAGCACCACTCCGGCCACTCCAGACTGCAGCAGGTGGTTCTTCTCCTCCTCCAGATCCCGCCGTTCCTGCTGAAGCTGCTTCCGTTCCTCCATGAGCTGTTGACTCTGAGAGATCAGGGCTTTCCTGTAGCCCTGCACACGCTGGCGTTCCTTCTCAAGCTCTACCTCCAGGTGTGCTGCTGTTCGCCGGTTTTCCGTCAGTGTCTCCCTGTACTTCAGCTCCAGGTCTTTGGTAATGACTGCCATGTCGCTGTCGTACTTGTTCTTCATATCTTGGATCTGGCTCTGTGATTCTCGAGTCCATATCCAACCTAGGTGAAAATACACCCACAGAGATTTTAATTTAAAAATCTCTTTTGTAAAAGTAACCAAATCAATTTAAAAGGATAGTTCACCCAAAAATGAAACCAACAGCTGATGGGCCCCACTGACTTCCATAGTATTTTTTTTTTCCCATACTATGGAAATCAATGTGGCTCATCAACTGTTTGGTTACCGACATTCTTCAAAATATCTTCTTTTGTGTTTAGTACAAGAAAGACAGGTTTGGAACAACTTGAGGGTAAATAAAAAATTATGACAGAATTAAAATTTTTGGGTGGACTATCATTTTGATAAATACCTTAAAATAAAACACCACATATAATGCTCTAAATCTAAAATCAACAACACATTACATATATCAGTATACATCAGTGTTGTTATTGTTAACTAAAACTAAGAGTTAAATTGTTAATTAAAATATTTCTCATTTTTGAGTTTTTAGCTAGTATTTATAAAATATAAATTTTTCATATATATATATAAAATATAAATTTAATAAAATATACATAAAATATAAATTTAATAAAATATACATTTATATTTTATAAAATATAAATAATAAAATATAATTTCTTAAAAACAACAGACAGACATTTCTAATGTTTGAGTTCTTTATATTTTATAAATATTAGCTAAAAACTCAAAAATTAGAAATGTTGCCTTGGCACCTAATTAAAATAAGTTGAGGTACAAAAATTGCTAAAACTAAAATTAATAAAGCTAAATTGAAATCTTACAAAAAAATGACAAAAACACATGACAAACTTACTAAAACTTTAAAATAAAAAATAAATGAAAATAAATAAATAAAAGCTCATTCAAAATATAAATTAAATAATATAATAGTAGCCTACATAAATAATACTAAAATAACTAACTCAAAATGAATGACATTATTGGATGAGAACTGAACTGAGCTGGACGACATCACGGTTTCCTGCAGAACTGCTTCATGCTTTATATAATTTAATAATTGATGATCATTATCACTGTAAAACTGCTTTGAAACAATCTGTATTGTATAAAGTGCTATTTAAATAAAGGTGACTTGACTTGAATGTGAAAGATAAGTCATCAATGTTTGGTATGTTTTCCAAAAATAGAAAGACTGTGGATTAAAAATCTGATAAAACATAATAGTCAACATATAGGAGAAACACTGAAGAGGTTACTGTGTGAAAAGAAAAAGAAAAAAAAAAAAATGTAGAAATGAATTGATGGATTGTTTTTACAACCCCCTTATAAACCCAGATTTCATTACAGCCTATAAAGTGGATTTTATAGTATAATGTAGTATCATTACACAATTATTCAAGACATTTGTGAGGGTGTATGACTTTGTAAAAGTATGCAAAGACTCCTTACGAAATGCTGCCAGCCCAATCATGGGCACCAGCAGGGCATAATTCCATCTGCCCCCGTCATCTCCAGCTGGCTCTGGTCTAATATTCCATCTAGGAGGATCATTCAGGTCGTTCATGGAGAAACTCTGATCAAAAAGTGAAGTAAGGTGCTGTTTTGTCACAGTGTGTTTCGTGTATCTGACACACATCAAACAAACCACTACACTGCAGCATACATTAAACATAACACAGAGTCATGGCATTAACGACCTGCACAACACAACACTGCTAAAGCTGCAACCCTGCAAAAGCTGATAAATGCATTTCTCCGACAGGGACACTGAAATACACTTATTTAACTATAGATTCTTGTGAACATGTTTTCTTTGCTTACCTTGAACAATCTAAAGCGTTTTGCATAAAGTGCTTCCCGACAGCCTGGACGATTATGCAATATTCCATTAAAAACATCCAACATCCATGTATTATTTCATAGGGGAGTTGAATACGTTTATTATTAAAATATACATATTAAACGCATCGTATACAATTATAAGTAGTATTTAAACGAACTGAATATTTATATACGTATTATTAAATGTTCATAGATCCATCTTTATTTACAAAAATTACAGAAATACAACTGAATTGGATTTTAAACACCCCTAAACTGTAGTAACATATTGGTATAGTCCGGAAAACTGCGTATTTGGGATTCTAGATGTTCGCACCTGCGCAAGGGATGCGCAGAAGGGTTTGAACTTACAAAAACCTCCTTTGATTACACTGAGATATCTTATTTGTAGCTTTGTTATGCGTGATAAAGTTTTATTTATTTATTTAAAAAATACTTCGATTTCTGTGTTATTAACATAGTATACTGGACATGTACAAATGTTTTTGTGGAAATGTACAATGGTGTACTATGTAAATAAATCATGGTCAGTTAAAAAAAGAATGGTGTTTTGATATTAAACAGGGTAATGGTAACATGGTTTATCATGTCACGTAAATCTGATTGTCATTCTGTCATGACAAGTCTCGGAGTGTTTAGCATGGTAATGGAAATGATTGATACATTTGATCTTGGCAGAATAGATCTGCTACGCTGCTGCTGATGTTATTACTGCTGCAGAGCAAGTACAGGACTTGCTACAATACATTCACAACATGCTGCTGCTGTACAAAATAGCATACATGAATTACTCATAACAGATCTATACAGGTGGAGCTGGAGAAGGTGGAGGGTTTCTGAAAGCGCTATTGATAGGTCGATCATGAACGATTCAATATCCCATAAGTTCTATCCAGGAAACAGAAATGACTAGTTCACCTCCTGAGTCTTCGGGTCTGAGTCGTTCGTTCATCCCGTGACAGCTCCATAGGCTAAGGCTGTGCAGTCTGTACCAGAAACAGAAATTATTAGTTCACCTCTCCAGTCTTCAGGTCCGAGTCATTCGTTCGACCCAGCTAAGCGATGAATTAATCATTTCTGTTTCTCATAATTTGGCCTTGGCTGCATTATAGTTTTGTAAATGTGGTCAACATTTGAGTAAATGTGTTGGGGTAATTGGCAATTATAATGTAACATTTCAATTATATTCTGCAGAAATGATCGATATTATATGAAAAGATGTGTTCATTTTGCTGAATGAGACTCAAAGATACGAGTCAGTAAAATTACCCGAACTTCCCATCACTAGAAAGCGCGCTGCAACTGCTACAACAAAAGCTGACCAAGTGTTTGAAGGTTGAGCAGCGAGCTCATTGGCTACTGACACACAGCAGGAACCAATCAGCTGTGCCCTATAGAGACGATGTGATTGCAAGCAGATTGACTTAAGGACCTATCAACCTGTGGCATGTAGAGTTTCATGACAGAACTTTGTATTTATCAGCTTCCAGCATTGGGGTCCAAATCACTGATTTTTAATTTTTCATTTACTTTTATTTCACCCCTTACACTTAATTGACCATTAATCCCTCCAAAATAGGTGTATGAGAATGACTTCAGTTAGTACTGATCTTGTTATTAGGTAACTCTGACTTCACACAGTATCCTTTTTGTATTTTTCTTTTCTTTTTTTTTTTTTTTTAAAATGTTTAAATATTTATTGTATTTATTTATCTTGTATCATTCTCTATAGTATTATGGACAATATCCTCTCTAGCTGTGTACTATTAAAATGACATATCGCTCATCTTTCAACTAAAATCATTCATGAATTGAGCCAAGGATTATTATCAAACAAACTAACAAAGGTATAAAAATTGATTACTGAACTATTAAAATATTAACTGAAGCATAAAAAAATTCACGAATCTGAAATTGTGATCTTTATTTAACAAAAGTCTTTATTTCACTGCAATTACATGTTAAACCAATATGGACGTTTCCTGTTGCGTTCTATGATTCTTTTGTCTTTATCTGCATCAGAGGGCGTTTCATTTTCATACAAAACAACAGACTCCACAGCAGGAGTGTTGAGAGGTCCGCCTTCCATGATGGAGATTTGCTTCCGTATCATTGCCGTCTCCTTCCTGACCTTTTCATAGCAGAATCCACACAGAGTATGCTTCAGTTTCATGTTGCCACACTCTGGACACGGCTCAATGTTGTACTGGGAGAGAAGGAAAAAATAGGATAAGTCGCTCTTCATTTAAACAGACATCTGTTTACTACAACACAGTTTCACATTGATAGCATTTGTACCATGCTCTAGTGGGAATCAATGAGTTCTTACCTTGACTTCTATCAGTTTATTTGGGTTTCGTCTTCTGCAGCGATTTACTTCAATGGTTCGTCTCTTTTTAGGTGCGGCCATCCAAAAGATACTGTCCAAGAAACTGGGCTGAGCGTTTTCATCATCGCTGCTGTGATGGGATTGAGGAAGAATCCCGGGACCATTTACTGCCAGAGCTGGACCTGAAGAAAAGGTTTATGTGATAGATAGAAAAATAAAATAATAATCAAACTGATTTACTCAAATTATTTTTAACACACGCTCACACTACCATTTCAAATATACCTTACCCTGATCTCTGTCCATTTATTTTTACATATAAGGGGGATATGGGCTTAAATTTGACTTCAGGTGATATAAATATTATATATATAAATATATTTTTTTAAAAATAACCTTAAAACAAAAAAAATTACAACCCACATTTCACAATAACAGAAATACATATATTTTTTAATAAATATGCTGCAATATAAATTAAATAAATACGACATTACAAGACAAAAAACTGTATATTTTACACAGTAATGTTTCGTTTAGATTAAATAGACTTTTCATCTTATGTAGTACCCTTCCATTAAAAAAAAAAACAAAAAACAACATGTGCCATGTGTTTCCTTGAGACCTTGATACGCCGGAGATAATGACATTCAAAACAAACTCTATATTTAATATTACAACACACAAGTAAATCAATGAAATACAAACTCTAAAATGGTCTTAAATTAAGCTTAAGTGTATGTAGAGTGATATGAATGGAGGAGAGTGTCAAACATGACAAGTTCATTACAGTAAATGCACTCACCGAAGCGGTCAAATCCCGCCGCTTGCCATAAACTAAGTTCCAGACGCTGCAGAGAACGACTGACAAACTGAAGTAAACCCGATAATGACATTGTGCTCAGTATTTTATTTCAGTTTAACCCAACATGTACAGACCAAACATCCTCACGGTCACAGCTCAAAAAGACCCACTGCGCCTGCGCGTTGTTCTGTACCCGTGCATTCTAGGATTTGTAGTACAACGGTATAAAAAGTCTGCTTCATTCTGAGCGGTTGAGGGCGGAATATGTTCAAAATAAAAAACCTGAATAAATATTTTAATTAATATATGGTTTTAATTAGTCCGTGGTAAAACCAAATGTGACGTCCAAAATTAATTTAGGCTTATCTTTAAGCTGCCCACAATACCCACAATTCATTAATTCATCTGTCAACCAATCAGATCAATTAAGCGCATGGCGTCACTTCCCTAACAGTCAGACACAGCCATGGCAGACAGAGGGTACAGTTTCTCCCTCACCACTTTCAGGTAATAAACGTCATGATTTTATCATATCCAATGTAGCCATCATATTAAACGAGTGTGTGTTTTTAGCGTATCGTAAGTTTCGAGGTTTGTGGAGAGCGTTCAGTCAATCAAAGGCGTTAATTCATGGTCCCGGCGCTGATGCAGAGTCACTGTGTTTGTGATGCAGTGCTTCTTTCATCCATGTGCATCAACATTCATGAATAGAGTGAACTAAACACATAATGCTTCCCAGAGCAACAAATACAACACTCACAGTAGTGTTTAAATGGCAGACTGGGCTCAGTTTTGTCTTTGTGATAGAACTTGCTGCTTTTACTTTCACTTTCAGTGTATCATTGGACTGTTCGTGTATATACATTTATATGACTTTTTAATGCCCATGAGTAAGCTTGCATTGTTTTTTAGTCATAATAAAGTATATCACCCATGTGTGACATTTAGTATAAATTGTGCCTCATTTGCATATTTTGAATCCGTAAATGGGTAAAGTCACAATAGAAAACACAACTTGTTTGTGTACATTTTAACATAGCAAAGTTTAATTTTGATTAAAGGAAAAGGAAAAAAAGTTTATCCTAGTAAAACAGCCTCGTCTTTATCATTGCATGTTTTGTTTTACCAAAAGTCCGGAATAGTATCTCTTTTTGCGGACCCTTTTATAATCTTATTTTTTTGTTTTCAGCCCTTCAGGAAAGTTGGTCCAGATTGAATATGCTCTGGCAGCTGTAGCGGCTGGTGCTCCTTCGGTTGGAATAAAAGGTAAAAAAAATATATATATATATATATATATATATATATATATATTTATAGGTGTTTCTTGAAATTTGCATTGTTTATAAAACTGTATGGTTTTATTATGTGCTTACTATCAATTGCCTTTTTGACAGAAAGCATTTTTGTCTATTCACTGAATTTTCACTTTCATTTCATCCTCATTTCTCTTTGACAGCTTCAAACGGTGTTGTTCTGGCTACAGAAAAGAAGCAGAAATCTATACTGTACGATGAGCAAAGTGTTCACAAAGTAGAGCCCATAACCAAACACATCGGTATGGTCTACAGTGGCATGGGTCCAGACTACAGGTATGGATTTGGAGCCTGCGTGACCTGACGCTATATAATAATGATTCCTAACATGTAGCATGTGTTTAAGGTTATAAAAAAAGTGTAGGTGACATTCAAAGCTATTGTTTTAATGTTTTTAAACATCTTATAAGTCTGATTTTTCATATTATTATACATATACTACAGATTGTATTAGTGTTGTCAAAAGTACCGACCGCGATACCAAGTCAATACTGAACTTTTAAAAATGTGTTGCTTTGAGCGCTGTTGAGCGTATTCGTAAACGCCTCTGGCAATTGTTCACGCCCTCATCAGATATGTCTGTGATTGGCTACAATGATCAACGCTTCAAAAACATGTAAATAGACATCAGTGACGTTCTTCACAGAGCACAGATACACACGGGAGCGTTTGAAAGCAGGCGTCTATCAGCGGACCGGTCCACTGATAGGCTCCCGCTTTCAAATTCAAACTCTTCCATGTGCTTTCAAACGTGTTTTGGTCATTGTAGCCAATCACAGACATATCTGATGAGCATGTGAACACAAAGGCCAATCAGAGGTGTTTACGAATCCGCTCAACAGCGCTCAAAGCGTCACATGGCAAACCTAAGAAGCTCAATAAGAGTTTTGTTGTAAAAGTTTATAAAGTCGGCATGAAATGGAAGTTGTGATAGTCTTTTCTTCCCTATTGTAACGTAAAATCCAAGTGAAACGGCTTCTTGAACAAGAAAAAATATAGGGTGGGACTTGATATTGTCCATCAGGAATTGATTGGAAGGTTGTGGTTTGTTATTGGTCGATCTCATGTGAGTGACAGGTTGTCCCACCCTCACGCCAGTAAACACATTATCAGAGAAGAGATGACGCTGCAAGAGGGAGGGGAAGTTATTTTAATTAAAGATTATGAGGGCACGTTAATTTTAAAAAAGTAATGACATGCACGGATAAATCATTTATAATAAATGCTGCAGTCTTCCATAAAAAACCAAGAATTGTCTTTTGATTTCATGTTGACTTTAACCATATCTGCAGGGTCCTGGTGCGAAGGGCACGAAAGCTGGCTCAGCAGTACTTCCTGGTCTATCAGGAGCCGATTCCTACAGGCCAGCTTGTTCAGAGAGTGGCCTCTGTTATGCAGGAGTACACACAATCAGGGTATGCGTGATACATCTCCACTGCACACTTTACCACTGTTACAATTATTCTGGAAGTTGCTCTACAACAGTTTTGCAGTATTGTAAAACAATATTCTGAGAAGATGCTTGATGTGCATGTACAAAAGTGACAATGGCATAACATGCAGCTTTTTTTTGTTTTGACACAGAGGAGTTCGGCCATTTGGTGTGTCGCTCCTGATTGCTGGCTGGGATGAAGATCGCCCATACCTTTTCCAGTCTGACCCCTCGGTATGCTATTCACTTTGGTGTTATAATTTAATTTATTGTATTAGTGCAGTCTAGTTTGAAATTATAAGTAATTGTCTGTTAAAAATATAAGCTCTTTTATTATGTACTGTATTAGCAAAATAAAATGGACTTTGATCTGTTTAAGGGAGCATACTTTGCATGGAAAGCCACAGCGATGGGGAAGAACTATGTGAATGGGAAAACATTCCTTGAAAAAAGGTATAAAATGTAAAAGCATTGTCCAAGTCTAAGTGCTTTTTAGACTTTCTAAACACACAGCCTCTCATTTGCTTCATTTTCCTATTTCAGATACAACGAGGATCTGGAACTGGAAGATGCGATTCACACTGCTATTCTGACTCTTAAGGTAATAATTCACAACCCAGCTATGTCTGCTCACGTTGGGTTCCAGTTATTTTTCTTTTTTTCTTTTTCTAAAATGCTAGTTAATGTTCTCCCATTGGACTCCCATTGGAATTGGATGTCAAAATGTTTTGCATTATTAAAATTAATTATGAAAAACACAGTTGAATGCCTGTAACAAGCTGTGTTTCCTTTACAAACAGTGCAGGTTGTTGTGTCACTCACAACATCACATACACGAGCCAATCTGTCACTGAAACTGCAAAGCATGGCGTTTTATCTACTTGCCAATGCCTAAAATTGACTTGGCGGATATTTATTTCAGACCCTGTTTGCTTTATCTATGACTACTTTTGTTACAGGAAAGCTTTGAAGGTCAAATGACTGAAGACAACATTGAGGTGGGAATCTGCAATGAAGCAGGATTTAGGCGACTGACCCCGGCGGAGGTGAAAGACTATCTAGCTGCCATTGCTTAAAATCACTTTTACAAGTTGTTGTTGTAGATTGAGCACTGATTATCTTGACTTCATCAGTACAACTTCATTAGTACTTATTCATGAGTTTGAGCAATGTGAAGCATGGAAATAAGTGAAAGTTGTATTGTTTATACTTTGCTTTCTTTCTTACTGAAGGAAAAAAATAAACAAGTCTTTTGAAATCTTGTTGTCTGTTTCTGTTTGTACTGTTGTGGAGTGTTTTAGATTTGTGCAAAAGGCAAAAAATAACTAAATGCGACCGAGGATACTTAACTCTTTGTTTTATATCATAACTTTAATCTGAAATAAAAGTTAGAATATATATGGCGCCAAAATATCTAATTTCTGCGCTCGAGTGTCCATAAACAAGCTCACGAGGGGATTTGGCCTGCGTCAGCCAATCAGAATGTTGAGCGCCGCGTCACTTACGGCGCGCCAAAAATGAGCCGGTACACCTTTCCAACAGTATTCCTACGCAAAATCCTATACTTGCACAGATAAAATCCTCAAATGTTTTGTCAGCGAAAGCTCCAGCAATTTCTCTTCTATAATTTCTTCATATCAATTTAAATAACACGTTATATTTGAAACAAGGGATTTGGTAGGGCAGTCATTCGCTTTAACGGCTCTAGTTTCAGTCTCGCCAGCACATTCGTATTTGCGTTATGTCATTCGACTGTAAGTGACGTTTGTGGCGCCAGAAATCAAGGAGGAGCGGAGTGCTTTTTCAAAACGATGTGTTATTGTCCAAAGTACTCGGCGTATTAAAATCTTGACAAACACTTCTTAAAGTGAGGTTGACAGTGAATGGTCTGGGGGTCTTTTAAGGCTCGTTAAAGATGGTAATGTTGCGCAGTAACGGTGATATGGACTCGAGCTCGGAGTTTCTGTCGCTGAACCCGCCTCAGCGAAAGTCCGCACGGCTGAAAAAGGCCCATGATGACAGTTTAACGAGCGCCGAGGACAGTCCGGCCAATGTGAGTAAATAACTCTTTACAAGTACAAATATGTCAGTAATTTGTTTGTTTACATACAGTAAAACTCTCGCTCTATCAAAACAAAGTTGGCGGTTAAAATGAGCGCGAGACGCTTGAATGAACTGCATGAGCGCGCGACTTGTTAACTGTTCCAAAACAAAAACAAATGATTTGATCTTCAATGTTACATCGCATATACACAGGTAAAGTGTATCCCTGCAGGAGGATAAATGTAAATGGTTTGTTGACAATACAAAATCAGAATTCAGTTTTATTGGCCAATTAACTTTTACTGCAATGAAGACTTATCCATCCATAGCTTAACGTTACACAGTGCACAATATATACACTTTAATCACCTGCAACCATTTTAATCACCTGCAAATAGTTATGTTCTGTGACACTTTTGAAAATAAGAAATATTTAATGTAATCTCATGAAATATGAGCTCCTGTGTGTATATAGTTGATATAAAAATGTTTTTAAAAATAGTTCTATATACCCCCGGTTTCACAGACGAGGCTTAAGATAGTCCTAGACTAAAATGCATGTTTGAGCTGTTTTAACTGAAAGCAACTTGTACTGACATATCTTAAAATATGTCAGTGCCATTGTTTTGTCTTAAGATGCACACAAGTAATGTTTTTTTCAAGTGTACGTTTATAAAAGTTACTTAAATATTGAACTAAGGCCCAATCCTGGTTTAATCTAAGCCCTGTCTGTGAAACCGGGCCATAGAGTATAGCATGTCATTCTACTGGACACTGCTATTATACACTGAATGTGATTGTTTTAGGGATTTTTGTCTGTAAAGGAGGAAAACAGCATGACGAGCAGAACTCAAAGAGGAAGACATGTAGTTACCTTCGCTGATATGAATGGACAAACCAGCAAATCGCCTCCAAAAGATGAGAAAAGTGGGAGAAATTTAAGGTGTCATGGTTTCATTTCTGGTCCTCCAATTGTTTAATCAGTAATCACCTGACATACTATTTACTTGATACACTATTAACCTGTATATTGTATTATTTATTCATTCATTCATAGGAAATCTCCAAGATTCCAGGCAGATGGGGAGAGATCGGCAGATGAGCACACAGGTAGGCACGTCAGAGTATTTGATAAACGTCAGACCGCAGTTCTGTTGGTTTGCTGCTTGCTAAAAATGAACCCATTACTTTCTTCAGATGAGGTGGAATCAACTCCCACTTCTCGAAGCCTGCGTGCTCGAATTCAACGGCGAGAAGAAGACAGTGCTGTGAGGCGTAGCTCCAGAATCACAAGATATAAGCTTGACGCCAGGAACCAGTCGGTCCTCTATGACAGGCTCATCACGAAGTATGCAATAATATAGAAAACACAGTTATATTTCTGTTTATAAAGACAGTGACTAATTTAAGTCACATTTTGTGATCTTCCCAGGGCTCCAGACTAACTTTTTTCACTAGTAGCACTGTAGCCCCTTACTGAAAATTTTAGGAGCACAAGCAGAAAATTTAGGGGCACACCTTAAATCGACCTGCAGCGCAGTTATTCACATTTTCCCCCTTTTTGACCGTATTACTGACAAATGCCTTAGTAATAAATAGACTTAACCTACAGAAATTTGTGCAGTTTTATTTTAAGTTTGCAAGGCTCCAGATTAACATTTGAGGCCACCATTATCATTCATAATGTCTAAATAATATAAATTTTATTCATTCATAATATTTAAGAATTTTAAAAGCAAAACGATTGAAGATATATGTGTTTGAAGATATATGTATTTGTGGACTGAAAGCCCTCTATAACTTGTTCAATCATGGCACAATGTTTCTCCTGGTTTCCACAGCGATGTTTATAATTCTGTGGCGAATTCAAATGCTTTCTTTACTGGATCTCTCAGTGCTGTGAAGTAACTGTCGTGTGATTAAGATTGGCTCGCGCTGCACTGACATTGGTCCAAACTGATAAACGGTCCGTGAAGCACAAATGAGTAGCGCAGTTTCGTTCCGCTTTTGTTACATTTGCCATTTGATATTGGGCAACGTTATGGTGGTTGCGCCAGCATGAGTGCTAACAAATTTTGATCGCACCGGCAGGAAAAATGGTCGCAAAATGCAGGCATTTAGTCGCAGTCTGGAGCCCTGCTTCCCATTTTGAAGTCATCAGAAGTCAAACATGGTAGATTCACTTTGGACCTTTATATTCAGACTCAGATGTGCAACTGGCTTTGTGTGTGGATATCTCTATGGTTCTTGGTTCTCAGTGGCTGTTTTAATCTATTTTAGCACTGCAGAGGCTGTGCTTCAGAAGATGGATGACATGCAGAAGATGCGTCGGAGACTGAGGAGCAGAGACAGTGAGGAGGAGGTGCATCATCATGATCTTCATCACTGACTCCTCCTACTTTTGTGATCAGCCAGGACCTAACTGTTTTTGTGTTTCTTTTTAGAATTTGAGAATTTACGCTGGAACAAAGAGGAAGAGGGTCACAAAACCTTCAGTCAGAGGACAGGAGGAGAGTTCAGACAACCAGGAGAATGGTGATGATTGTAGATCAGGAATTCAATAATTCTGCTTTACTATAAGCTCATCCTGAATCAGTGTTTACCGCACCGTTATCTAGCAGTGGCTCTGCGTCACTGGTGAATCTAAAGTCCAACAACAAAAACATTTACATTAGCTCCAAAAGGTATTTGGACACTCATTACCATATTTTTTAAGATAAGAAATATGTTATACAGAGTTTTGTTAGGTTTCAAATGACAAAACAATTAAACAAAAAATGTTGAAGCCAGTTCTAACACACAGGTGTAACAGATATATGAGACATGAATAAGTCTAATCACTGCCCTGTTGTTTATTTGGCATGTGTTAAAGGTGCAAATGTTTGTTGTAATAATGGTATTATAATTAACCGCATATGTTCCACAAAATATTGTTGGTTATTGTTTAGCATGTTGGTTGGCCTGAACCTGTATTTATTTCCCAGAATACAGTGATCAAGAGGAGGAGGAGGAGGATGGAGAAGGTGAGGAAGAGGAAGAAGAAAATGATGAGGGAGATGAAGATGATGAGGATGAGGATGAAGATGAAGAAGAGAATGGAAAGCGCTATGAGTTTAGACAAAGAAAAGCTGTTGTGCGTTACCAGGCGCCTCTTGAAGGTTGGTTTTATAGTACATTAAAGAGACCATGCACTGAATATGCTGATCAGATACACACATCCCTGTTTTAGATGTACTTAAATAATTTTTTTCTCTGCCTTTCATGCCTTTGTTTTAGTATTTTCCTTTAATATATGTATATATATATTTTTTTTAAATTGTAGAGCCAAAAAAGCAGAGCATATTTTTTAAACGTCACTCCACCCCAGTAAGACGAAGATATACATTTAGTTCCTCAAGTCCCAGGAGATTGTACAACAACAGGAGGAGCACCAGGTCAGTACTAGTCATCTGTTTCTCTTCAAATTCTTTTTCAACTTATTTATTTATTTATTTTAAAGAGCATTGAGTATCATTTTGAGTCTTGGCTTGACAGGGTCTTGATTCATATTTGAAAGTGCGCTATGTTTGACACCCTGTCTTAAAAAACGCGAGACATAGCGAGCAAGATACTGAAGGAACAGGCACAATGCAGTGGCCAAAGACATTGTGTTAATAGACCAACAATTAAAAAATAGTTCAGACGGAACTCGCTCCATCACCCAACATCCCATTTCAAGTCGAGTATTAGAGTCTTGTCAAAATACAAACCCCTACTTTGCACTGTCCATGTTGTAATCTCAGTGACACTCATGTGTTTCCACTCGTTTTTGTGTGTTTCTCGTGCTATAGTCCAGGCGGGAGTGAGGGTAATGGGTAAGCCAAGAATTCATATAGCCTCACTAGGTCTGCATGTGGAAAATTAAGGGTTGAAGACAACACATGGCACTTTACAGTGTCATGCTAATATAATAAGTACACAAATATATTTTGTGCACATTTAAATTAGTTTGTTTTGGGAAGAGGTGTTAGGGTAAAGGAGGTGGTGGAGTTTAGACTTTTCATTGATGCTATGAATGTTTTATGATAGTCTAAAATACAGTCTTTCTGTTCTTTTGTCTTCATCTCAGGAGAAGACATGCCATCCACAGTAGTGACTCTACCTCATCCTCTTCTGATGAAGAGAAATTTGAGAGACGGAGAAGTAAGAGTCGTAGCAGGTCAATAAACAGGTAAAGTTTATCGCTGAAAGCTTTTATTTTACAGATGCTATGCTTTCAAAAGGCATCTGGGTTCAAAGTCTTGCAGAGCAAACATGACCAATCAAACGGCTCTGAAATACAACACCTGTACTTGTGCACACAATAGAGAAGCTATAACGGTTGTAGAGTTGTTTCTTAGATTTCATTATCTAGATGTTGTAGTTTTTAAATATTTGAAAGCAATTATTAAACTAAAGGTTTATTTTAGAAAAAATGTAATCACATTTTGCTTGTAGATGCCTACCTATGAATTTACGGAAGGAGGATTTGTTGGGAATCCATAAGGACAGGATTAAAATTGGAGCAAGTCTCGCAGATGTTGACCCAATGCAAATTGACCAAACGGTATGTATTTGCCGTTTGAATTGAACTACAAAAATTTTAAAGACATTTTTATGACTGTTGGGTTTCCTTGTGCAGGTGCGCTTTGACAGCATTGGGGGTTTGGGAAAACACATCTCCGCACTGAAGGAGATGGTTGTGTTTCCTTTACTCTACCCTGAAGTCTTTGAGAAGTTTAAGATTCAGCCTCCAAGGTATGCAAAGTGATATTGATAAATATTCACATTAAAATGCCTATTTGGATGACTAACCAACAGTTTGCAAAAATGAGAGGTAATGCTGAATATCACCTTTGGCAGAACGCATGTTGAATGAATGTTATGTGTTTCCAGAGGCTGTCTGTTCTACGGCCCTCCTGGCACAGGAAAGACTCTGGTTGCGCGAGCCCTGGCAAATGAGTGCAGTCAAGGCGAGAGGAAGGTGGCGTTCTTCATGAGGAAAGGGGCAGACTGTCTCAGCAAATGGGTGGGCGAGTCTGAGAGACAGCTCCGCCTCCTGTTTGACCAGGTTTCCCCACATTTCATTTAAAAAAAATGGTCATTCATTGATGCCTAATTTTGTCTCTGCATGATTAAAAGGAACTTTGTCATTTATTTTAAAGGCATACCAGATGCGTCCATCAATTATCTTCTTTGATGAAATTGATGGCATCGCACCTGTTCGGTCCAGCCGGCAAGACCAGATACACAGGTGTGTTAGTCTGTCTCTTTTCTTTCTCTGAAGGCCTTTTTTTTGCTGTTCTGTTGTAACTGTTGAATCATTTGTTTGTTTGTGTTGTCTAAAGCTCCATTGTGTCCACCCTGTTGGCTCTCATGGATGGGCTGGACAGCCGTGGTGAGGTGGTTGTTATTGGAGCCACTAACCGTCTGGACTCCATCGATCCTGCACTCAGACGGCCCGGACGATTCGACAGAGAGTTTCTCTTCAGCCTACCAGACAGAGAGGTGAGAGTTTGGAGCTCTATTGTGGAATGACTTGTTCAGTGTTTTTCAACTGCAGTGAGTGTTTTGTTTAGGGTAACCTACGAGACGTTGTTGCTGCTTTGTAGGCTCGTAAAGATATTTTGAAGATCCATACCAGGCAGTGGGACCCGCAGCTGTCTGATGTGTTTCTTGAAGAGTTGGCTGACAAGTGTGTTGGTAAGAGCATCTCATTGTTAAACCACCTCATCTCACATCACAGCTTACCTTTGTCTCAGCTTTCTTAGTGCCAACACAGATGCTAGAGATTTCCAACACACCTTCAGGGCCTGGGTATTGCCGTATTTGGGTTTTGTCCTGTCCAAGTGGGCGGTGCTTTTTTAAAATGAACTTCACTATCGTCCCTGAGTGTATACCACTAGTCAAAACTATGGCTCCCTGTTCTCCTAGGTTACTGCGGCGCAGACATCAAAGCGGTGTGTGCGGAAGCAGCTCTGTGTGCCCTGCGCAGGTGCTACCCTCAGATCTATGCTTCCTCCCAGAAGCTCCTGCTGGATGTGGAGTCCATCAGCGTGAGTGGCCGGGACTTCCTCTCAGCCATGAGGAAAATAGTTCCAGCTTCACAGAGGGCGGTGGCATCTCCAGCTAAAGCGCTCACCCCTGTTATTGAACCCCTGCTGAGCTCTGCTCTCAATAACGCCATGGAGATGCTGCAGAGACTCTTTCCTCATGTAGAGCAGGGCCTTAAGAAGAAAAGAGACGCTGGTAAAGACAGCTTGCTTTTTTTTTTTTAATCTCACATCTACATAGCAATATGCTAAAAGCACTCAGAACACCTTAGCAATCGCATAACACTAGCCACTTTTACATGTACACTTTTTTGTCATTCCGATTGAAAGATTCGGTGGAGTGTTTACATGAGACGTTATCTAATCCGATATGGTGTTTACATGCACTGGCGCTTTCAATCTGAATGACTTTGTGACATGCGCACATTAGCTTATGTCCTGTTTGCCGCCTTGTATTCCTGTCAACATGGAGTTCCGTTATTTCTTATGCGCGCTATTTTTATGTAAAGTGTTGCTCTTAATCAAGCAACAGCGTGAAATTTGTAGAATATTACTGCTGGATGGTATGAGGAAAAGACGGGAACAGGAAGCTGACCTGTTTGGTGGCTGTGCATCTCTAAGGAGCATCTCAATGCTACCCCTCCCTCCTCCGTAAAGCAGAAGCGTGTGGATGAAGGTCCGTAGTAATGATTCATCGAGTTCCTTCAGTGTATTTAATAAATGTGTTGTTTCAGTTTTACTCCAGTTTAATTTTGCCGCCGACATTTTGCATTCTGACGACCCCTGACCGCTTGACGTGATGACGTAAACGCAAAGTAATCGGTTTAACTCGTTTACATGGCAGACTTTTTATTTTGTTCTGTTTATAGAAAGGTTTATCCCACCTCTCTCAAACCGATTACAATTTCATTCAGTTTGGGCATTTTTATTCCGATTGAGATATTTATATGGAGCATTTTCATTCGGATTGGACTTTTAAACCAATTACAATGCTCCATGTAAACGTGGCTACTGTAGAAATCAAATGATAACACTCTTATATCATGCCACATTTTCATGGGCAGATGCCACTCACCTTTTTTTTCCAGGAATTGTAGATGTAGTTTGTATTTTAAAATTCCTAATTATGCCATCAATGCAAGTAAATATTTTCTATTTTAGACGGTGTGTCTGGCATCTTAGAGGATCTACTGCAGAGTGAAGATGAGGGATCCTCCGTGTGCTCTAGTAATAAAGGCCAGAAGAACACTGGACCTTCTCCATCTGCTGTTCAACTGAACAGGTTAGAAATGCAGAAAACTGACTTCTGTGCTGACTTGGTTTTTGCATATGGAGAAGCACAAGAAATATTTGAAACACAATCCTGAAGTTTTATTGTAGTAAATAATTTCCTGATATCCAGTTTAAGGGATAAACAGGAGTGAAATGAAGTGTCATGTACTCTGAACTGTTTATATGTGGTTTCATCCACAGTATACAGAAATGAGTTCACAGGAAGCATTGTTATGAGATAAAAGATATCGCCACAAAGTTTTGTATAGTCAAAGATTTGTTTTATAAAGGGATGCAACTTTTCTTAAATAAAAAAAAAAAAAAAACATTCACCAGATCCAGTTTATTCTCAACAACTTACACAGAATACACATACATTAGGTAAAACAGTCAAATTGTAATTAGATTATTATTCTAATAATAATAACTATTGTTATTGTTATGCAATCTTAGATTATTTTGTTGTAATGCATTCTAGGATTTCACTAAAAAAAGATGCAACTTTGTTTTGCTACTTAGTTTTTGGAACAGTCTTCATGTTAGGAGCAAGCCCATGATGCCTTATGCTGTCTTGGGAGGCCACTTACTAAGTATTTGGAACGAAGCTGCAGACTACAAAACATGTTCAATTACTATGGAATTTCACTGATGACAGTAGTGAAATGTAGTGTTCAGCCTGTGGTATAGTTTAAGTCATTTTGACCTATTTGTCATCCCTTGCTCTGCTTCATTTCTTTCGTTACCTGTATTACAGGAGTGCCCTGCAGCAGCCCACCTCATTCAGACCCAGACTGCTACTCTGTGGGACATCAGGTTCTGGTCAGACCTCACACTTGGCTCCTGCTATTCTTCATGCCCTGGAGAAGTTCACCGTTTATACACTTGATGTTGCTGTGTTGTATGGAGTCAGTTCAGCCACCCCAGAGGAGGCTTGTGCCCAGGTAAACACTGAATTTATACAAGAGCTCAAGATACCCCTATAAACTTGTTTTATTAAATGATTATCGATCTGTATTGTACATCAGGTTTTCTGTGAGGCGAGGAGAACTGCTCCCAGTATTCTGTATATTCCACACATCCAGCGCTGGTGGGACACTGTGAGCTCCACTTTAAAGGCCACATTCATTAGTCTCCTGCAGGACATCCCTTCATTCTGCCCCTGCCTCCTTCTCGCCACGTGCAGCTTTCCTCACGACACACTCTATCCTGAGGTACCACATGAACTGTATAACCAGTACTGGGGCTTGTTTGGTCTAAAGGCTAAATGAAATATCATTTGTGATGATTTTTATGTTATAGTATGACAGTTTTTTTTTGTTTTTGTTTGTTTACTTGTTTAAAGGTGCAGGACCTTTTCCATGTTGAGTATGGTGAGGTGTTCGATGTTCCACTTCCTTCTCGGGAGGAGAGGCTCAGATTCTTTGAGGATCTTATTTTAAATCAAGCTGCTAAAGCACCAGCATCTAAGAGAGAAGCAGGTGAGTATTTTTTGTGGTGTTTTTCACATTCTTAGTGGAGTGTTTTCATGCTCACCTGTGATAACTCTCACTCTCTCACTCTTCTCAGTGGTCCGGGCACTAGAGGTGTTACCGGTGGCCCCTCCGCCACCTCCCCGCCAGCTGTCTGAGCAGGAGATGCAGAAGCTAGAAGAGCAGGAAGAGGACACACTCAGGGAACTCCGCCTCTTCCTGCGAGATGTCACCAACCGACTGGCTCAGGACAAACGCTTCAAGGCTTTTACAAAGCCTGTGGACACAGAGGAGGTAAGACAAGAGTTTTCTGTCCCACAGTCCTTCTATATCAACTCCAACTGTTGATATATTGCTTAACCAGTACTATATCCTCACTGAAGTCATGTGGTTTTCATTGGAAAAGGTTCCTGATTACACTACAGTCATCAAACAGCCCATGGACTTGTCCACAGTGCTATCCAAAATTGATCTGCACAAGTATGAAACTGTGGCGGCTTACCTGCATGATGTGGATCTGATTTGGCAGAACGCTCTTGAGTACAACCCAGACAGAGACCCCTCAGGTAGACTGGGAATTGTAATGGTAATATATTTTATATGTATGTATATGTGTGTGATTTATCTACTGAACATTGGTGACAACCACTGAATTGTATGTAGGTTGTTTACAGTTTCTTTCCAAGAGTGTTTTACAAAATTGCATGACATTTTGTGTGATTTCTGAAGCATCCAATATCTATGATGTTTGTGTTTGTAATAGATCGGCTCATCAGACACCGTGCCTGTGCTCTCAAGGACACTGTGCATGCCATAATCAGAGATGAATTAGATGAGGACTTTGAGAAGATCTGCGCTGAGATCAGGGAGTCTCGCAGCAAACGAGGTTTCAGTGACACTGTGTTGATTTTAGTGTTGGATCAGATTTGGATTGGATCAATCACTTACAATTATAATATTTTATTTTTAGGCTCCGCCTCATCACGGTTCACTCCTGCCTACTACCACGTGCTGCCAAAGGTGTCTGCTACAGTCGAGCAAAAGATGAGTGATCCAGCACCTAGTAAAGATGCTACGCCTGTGCCAGCACCAGCAGTCTTGACACCACGTCAAACAGGAATTAATACAGGTGACTGACAGAGATGTACTTCCTGACATCAGTGCTCAATACTCTCATCTAGAGCTGCACAACTCTGCTTAAAATGGGAATTGTGAAAATGGAGATCACTGTTCTCCCACGATTCAACGTTAAAATTAAACAAAACAATGTGTAATGTTAATTGCTGCAAGCTATTTTAAAAAAATTTTTAATTAATTTGAATTAACTCATACAGACTTCACTTGTTTCATTACTGGATGAATCAGCGTTTTTGAACAAATCCCTTGAATGAATGATTCAATAACAAATACATTTTTTAACAGTCATTTGTCGCCACCTACTGGTGTAACGATGTAATTGATTCAATCTTTATTTGAAGCATCAAGTTATTTCAAAAGGTTTTTTTTGATCACATCCGTGTTCATATCTGAACTATAAACTTTTATCCCAGTACTTCTGTGACAATTTGAATTATTATAACAGAAATTATGATACTTTGTGGTTGAAAAGACTGTTTGTGAAGCTGTTTCATACCTATACATGACAACTGCTCTCTCTGGATCAGCGGCAGCGCCAACTCATATTTGAATGTTTGTTGTGATCGTACTTGTCAAAGGTTTAATAGTCATAGCAGAATCATTGTCATTTAGGAATAAGATCACGTGGGTGTTTAAATCGAGATCGCGATCTTTTAACGATTAATCGTGCAGCTCCACTCTCGTCCATGTGGTAGATGACATTTTAACAACAACTTATACTTAAAATATTTTACCAGTACTTTTAACATCAAGTCAGATTGCTTGGAAAAATTAAATATTTTGTCTATCCACAGCTTCACAGATGAAAAAGAAGAGGAAAAACCGATGGAGAAATGGCTTCATCCGCAGAAAGAAGTCTTGCTCACATTTAAACTCTAAAGATAACCCTAACACAGCAGAATCAGGGGATGAAGAGGAGGATGAAGACGATGATGGAAAACTGGCTGAGAGTGAAGATCCAGAGAAGATGAAAGATGTTGAATGTGAGTCAATGGAGGCTGACGAGTGTGCTCGTGCAGAAGAACCCACAGAATCCACTGCAGTAGTGCAGAACAACATCTCTAATGAGGGACGGGAACATGACAATACTACCTCTGCAGTGGATGAGGTAGTGAGTGTTGAGACCGTCCAGAATAATGCCACAGATGGGCAAAATGATGTCCAAGCATCAGAGAGCACTGAACCTAAGAGGACAGAGCCAAGTGCAGAGGACAGCAGTGGAATGGGTTAGTAAATCACAAACCCATTTAGCATATATTCTTACAGTTGTGGTGTTTCTATGAACATGAAGCAGTACTTGAGTTTGCATGGGTTTTTCAGAGTTCAGACAGAGGCGGATGACGAGAGGTTTTAAGATCCAAGCCGAACAGCAGAGTCTCATCAGTGTGGATGCTGCCATGAAGATCCTGGAGCAGAAGAACCTGCCTCTTATCGTGGACCACAACAAACTGAAAGTAAGTCAGATATCTTTAACTGCAGAAACAACTACAATAAGTGTAATCGAAGACCTTGTAGTGTGCATGTTAACTTGATTTTTACATTGGAAAGGTGTTTTAAGTCTCCATTTTGTTTTCGTTCCTGATTCAGGAACTTCTACAGAGAGTCGTGGACATGACAGAGGGATATGAGGTCAATCAACTGGAGAAACTTTATGCTTTGTTGTGCCAGAGCATTTATAGACACAGGAAAGATTATGACAAGACTGCACTTATACAGGTACGTTTTGATGATGCAGAAACACATCGTGCAGCCTTATTAACTTACTATTCTGTTGATTGTGCAGTAAATTAAAACTACCTAGTTGAGTCATAAGCCTTTTAAATTTGAAAAACATTGTTTTATTACTGTAACTGCCTACTTAATGTGTATTTTCTTTTCTTTTCCAGGAGATGTCAAAAGAAGTTGAAGAGTTTTCCTAGTTTTCTTTTTTAATAAACAAACTATACAATATATTTCTTACAAGAACTGGTCTATAAATTATATTTTGCTAATTCTTTAGTCATATCTTTGAGTGTTGTGCATTTTGAGTGCATATTAAAGCCTTTATCACAGTTCTCATTGTCTCACACTTTGGTTTTCATACCAAATATATGGTTTTGTAATGGTAAAAATATTTGATCTACTTTTTGCCTAAAGTACTGCAAGTAGCTGGGTGTTGTAATCACTTGTGGTTTCTGCTCTTCTGGTTCTGATGAAATCTAAATCATGTTAGTTGGAAACAGGGAAAATTCCATTTGAATCTTTTGAAGAGACGCATGAGGGTCACGTGACCGCACGCTGACTCTCATTGGACGGTTAGGAGGTTGTACGTTTCTATAGTCAGTGCTCGAGTTTCTTAGTTTATAGAGAGGTTTAAAGTCTATAAGTATGTGCATTGGGATCATACTAAGTCCTGAGTGAGTGTCTTGACTCAATTAACGTCCAAACGTGTTGTTTTATCGCCGATTTTACGTGACAGTGGGGAGTCGCCTGGCGATGATGTCACGACGTATAACACTGACAGCGGTGACGCCTGATGATCATTAAAAACTGCCATTAAAATGAGCGCAGATGATTATTGTGTTTACTGAGAGAGCCATAAAACACTCACGCAACGTGCCCGGCAAAATAATAGAGGAGCTGAGACATCAGGGAGAGAAGCATCCGATCAGCGTGGCATCTGTCCGGTCCATCCAGGGTTTTCCCCCATGTACGTGCGGCGGGTCTCGGTCAGTTTCGCCTCCGCTCTTCCTGCTGCTGAGCCGTAGGATACTCGCACCCAGAACCGCGATTTGACAATAAACCCCGCGTCCGGTGAGTTTCACTGCATCCCTGAAGCTCCCTCACTAATAAAGTATCAAGGTGTTATCTTGTTTTTGTACTTTGTAATATGGTAATAGTACCATAGTAATTTTAATAACATTGGGGTACCAGGCATATACAATGAATAATGATACAATTCTGATATTTGGAAACACCAAAGCACTTTGATATATAGTACTATGGTGCTGAAATTAACTGTACCATGGTATTAACGTGGTACTTAAAGACAATTAGGTAAACATGGTACGATGGTTATACCATGGAGATTTGGACATGTACCTTGATATGGTACCGCCACAGTGTTTGTAACACACTCATAACTCATCTAAACAATTTCATCACGTTCAGTGGTGATGCCTATCATACTGGTGACTTATAAAGGTTGTATAGATAAACAATGGTTAATGCATTGTTTCATCAAAAACGGGACAAAAGCACGCACATCACCGGCAAAAATGTTCAAGTTGGGTGCTCGACAAAGGAAATAATAATAATAATAAATAAAAAAAACAGGTGACGTTTAGAGGACACAGGCTCTTCATCAGATGTCTGATGCATTGTTTAATGACAACTTTTTTATAGCATTTATTAAACTTAATGTTAATTTTTTTGAATGCCCTACTGTTCATTTTTAGTTAATGTTAACATAGACAACTTTTAATGTTAACAATGAATTGTAATATAAATTAACCAAAATAACTGTCAGAGATGAACCTTTTCCATTATTATTAGTAGTAATAGTATTAATAATTAATTTTAAGGTCAATATTTGAATCCAGTATTGATTTTTTTTTTTTTTTTTTCTTTGCATCTCTGTGAGGACTTTTTTTTTTTTTTTTTTTTTTTTTTTTTGCACCATGTAAAATAATGACTCATTATTATATAAAAATCTAATTGGTAAAATCAGTGGGAGTTGTTGGGAGTTTAAACTTCATGTTCATTGTTTTCAAAGCTGATTTTTAGTTTTAGAAAGAAAAAAAAAACCACCATGTAAGCTACATATTTAGCAAAAACTTCACATTTACTGATGTTTTATCTAGTGTTAACATATCCAGCCTTATTGTAAAGTGCTCTGTAAATTCTGTAGTGTTGGATTACAATTGAATCTAAAATAATTGTATATTTATCTTATCTATATTTATTTGTTTGAATTGTATTTGTAATAAAAATGTCAATATCTTTGTAAAGTCACACTGATGTGAATGGCTCTAATAGTGTGATTCAGCAGAAGATACTACACTTGTGCAGTAACTTGATCTAGTGTGTTAATGAATGCATCAGTGAATGTTGATAATTATGTCAACTGTCCTGTGTTTACATTATAAGCAGTGTCTTGTGTATGTTTTTCTCTGTATCTTTCAGGATGCTGAGCTCAAATTTTGGGAATGGGACTAACGTTTAGCATGTAAATTCATCCTCCTGGAGGTTCTGGCCAGCTTATATTTTTCACACTCAAAAAGCACAATGTCGAGCAGAAGAAAGTCCACGACCCCCTGCATGGTGCTTCCGTCAGATGTCGTAGAGCAAGATCCAGATATGGAGGCCCTGGAAGGGAATGAAGGAGCCGAGAGTATGGCAGACGGTCCTACAGAGGGAGCAGTGGTTCCCATGGAAACTGAGACAGGTGAAGTTCACTTCTCAAGGCAGTTCTTTATGTCCTTTCAGAAAAGCGCTGTGTCCTCCTTACCAAGTGCAAAATGACAATATTTCAGACAAGCAATTTCTCTGTTCATATCGAAATGCTGCAAAATCAAAACCTTATTGATGGTTAATATACAACTATGTTGAGTGAGAATTTGGACTATTGAGATTTCTCTGTGGGCGGGGCTACCTAGCACAATGCAACAAAAGAAATAAAGCAACCTCTTGTCGCACATCACTGTTGACGGTCACAGCTGGTTAAGACAAAAAAAAAAAAAAAAACTCAACATTAACAAGTCAAAAGTGCTGTTCTACTGATCTGCTAAGCATCTGTTCCTGTCATGAACTTACAAATACTGACTAATCAAAGTTATCCTTTTACTTTCCTTATAGAATATGAGGGGAGCCATTTCTCCAGTGAGGACTGTCGTACTTCAGGAAAACGCTCAGGTCAAACATCACTAGAGCAGCCCATTACTGATCTAACCGCTGAAGGTGGTTTTGTGCAGACAGAGATGGAAGATAGTGATGACCCCTCAGTTACTGGAATCCCTATCAGCAAGACTCCCATAATGAAAATGAAAAGCAAGTCTGAACCCAAGAGAATAGCCATGTCTCTAAAAGGCACCAGTGAAAGCGAGACAATGGCTGAAAGTGAGTTGGAACTGGAGCCATTGGAAGCGTCAGTGATAAGCACTTCCATGGCACCAGAACACATGAGCCCATTGCTCACAGAGTCCATAAAGCCCAGCGTTCTTGTCAATATTTCAAACCCTGTGGTAGCAGATCAGAAGAAGCTGGTTATGAACCCTGCGACGGTTCTTCCGGCCGGCTTGGCCCAGGTGCTTTCTGCCTTGCAGGCCCAGCAGAGCGCTCAAGCTCAACTTCTAATTCCAGTAAGCAGTATTCCCACATATAATGCTGCTATGGACTCCAATGCAGTCCTGATCAACACCTACAAGAAGTTCCCCTACCCATCGGTGTCTGAGATCATGGGACTTGCAGCCCAGACCAAGTTCAGTGAGGAGCAGATAAAGATCTGGTTTTCAGCTCAGCGTTTGAAGCATGGAGTTAGCTGGACCCCAGAAGAGGTTGAGGAAGCCAGGAGGAAGCAATTTAATGGTACAGTCCACACAGTTCCCCAGACCATCACAGTCATCCCGGCCCATCATCTTTCTGCCACTAATGGCCTGCAGTCTATTCTTCAAACCTGCCAGATTGTGGGGCAACCAGGTCTGGTTCTGACACAGGTTGGCACGGCCAACAGCCTCCCAGTGACCACCCCGATAACACTGACAGTAGCGGGAATGCCCAATCAAAGCCAGACGCCCAAGATCGCAACCAATCAAACAAGCCCAGCTCTCAGTGAAACTAAGAGAGCTACTACGATTCAGCCCCCATCACTGACCCCTCAGGAGAACTCTGCACTCAGTGCCGATCACTTTGGCCTGCGCCCTAAGAAATCCAAGGAGCAACTGGCTGAATTGAAAGCAAGCTATCTGAAGAATCAGTTTGCCACTGATGCTGAGATAGCTAGGCTAATGAAGTTGACCAACCTCACTAAAGGCGAGATTAAAAAGTGGTTCAGCGACACCCGATACAACCAGCGCAATTCTAAGAACAGCCACACCATCCTCCCGAACGACAATCCCAGGGGCAGTAGTAGTACCACCATTGTTATCGACTCCAGTGACGAAACGCCACAGTCTCCAACACCATCGCCTGTCAAAGAGAAGGAGACACGCGCCAAGACCTGGAACCCCTTCCCAGACTTTACCCTGCAGAAGTTTAAAGAAAAGACACCGGAGCAGTTGGTGGTTCTAGAGGAAAGCTTTCAGAAATGTGACACACCAACTGATGAAGAGCTCAGCCGACTAAGAGCCGAAACGAAGCTTACCAGACGAGAGATTGACGCCTGGTTCACAGAAAAGAGAAAAGCCCCTGTGCCTGATTCCTCAGAGTCAAAAGCAGATGGTGAAACTTCCCAGAAGAAGGGGAGTCAAACTCCACCTGGAGGGAAGAGGCTAAGCAAAGAGAAGGTTACTAAGAAAACTCCAGAGCAGCTTCATGTTCTAAAAACTGCATTCGTTCGCACCCAGTGGCCCTCAGCAGAAGAATACGACCAGCTGGCCGAGGAAAGTGGACTACCTCGTTCCTACATCGTCAACTGGTTTGGCGACACACGCTATGCCTGGAAGAATGGCAACTTGAAGTGGTATTTTTACTATCAAAGTGGAAATGTGGGAGGAACAAATGGCAACAAGAACAGAAAACGGAGGATTCGGAATCGTGGTTGGGGGAGAACCCGCAATAGAAAAGTGAAGAAGCCCACCGAATCGGAGAAGAATTTACCTATCAGGTTCAAGTCTGGGCGAGATATTCTGAAGGAATACTATTTGAAGCACAAGTTTCTGAACGAACAGGACTTGGATGAGCTTGTCGCCAAGTCTAATATGAGCTACGAGCAGGTGAGAGAGTGGTTCGCTGAGATTCATCGGAAGGAGGAAATGGGTACCAACCCGTTTGAAGATAAAATGGGAAATGTAGAACAAGATGAGGAAGAGGACGAGTCACTGGGTGAAAATGAGACGGCAATTGAGGAGCAAGGACCCTCTGCCTTGGGAGATGAAGACGGTGACGATGATGACGACACTGATGACAGCGATTCCTGGGAGCCTCCACAGAGCATTCGAAAAACATTATCTATGTCTGAGGGTCAGTGATCTGTCTGAATTGGCTTTATTCTGAGCAATGGCCCTTGGTGGAAAACCATGACTGTGTTGGGTCTCGACCACATGCCCTCTACCACTGCACCAATTCTTCTTATATTGTACATAGTTTCAAGTAAGGTTTGACAAGTTCTTTCTAGCGTAAACATTGAGGAGAATTTTTTATTTTTTTTTTTTTTTGGTAAGAATGTTTGACTACACCCAAAACTTGAGAAATCATGCACATGAACAGGGATTTTTTCTCTGCGGCTCTGAAATGCAGCGATAACTCAAGAGTCCTTGAATAATCAATGTCATGCATACAATCTGAACTTGGTCATGCACCTTAACGCTTGTACAAGCAAAGACATCCTAGGCCTCTCTGTAGGGGCTTTTAAAGGGGCTTTTCTCATTTGGAGTTATATGGAGGATTCTTAGTGCCAAAGGTATAGTATTGAATGTTATAGTTCCCTTTACAATGAACACAATAGCTTATTGAGGGAATATGCATGAATACATTGTGTCAATTGGACGCAAGAGGCACTTTGTCAACCACCGTGATATACGGGGTTTAAAAAGCAACCAGACACCTTATTTATGTAGGGCGAGACCAAACATTTCAAATTGAATTTCCAAATTCAGTGACATAAAAGTGTTTTATCTCTCATTCCCAGTGTTTTATCATCCACATACTGACAATGGATATCTGATATACAGCACAGTACATCCCGACGGGATGTTGTAGATGTTCCTGTGGTCCATCTGACTGCCATAATGGGGGTCATCTTCAAAATATAACAGCTAATATTCATCTTGTGGGAAAAATTATTTTGTGAAAATGTCAGTGGTTGTAATAAACAGGATGCGTGCCTATTTTGCAGCTTTTCAACTGGACTGTTTTAAAGTATTTTCTAAAAACATGGGGACATGGGGAATTCCTGTTTTTGCTGTCATTTGCTGTTTATTCATTTTTAAAGTGAGATCTCCTTCAGATTTCTCTTCTGTTGGCTGTCAGATATGTTCATAAGCCTGCAGGGGACTTTCATTTGCTTGACAAAGTTTAAATGATCATGTTAAGAAAGCTTAATGTGTATTTGCCCTAATCATGAAGTGTTATGTTTTCCATTTCTATGACTTCTGCAGAATTTCTTGCTTTTTTGGGGGAAAATGTGTTTTTGTTTTTCATTAATACCTTGCTTTTATAGGACTAAATGAAACATGAACTGTTGATGAATAATTACCATGTGGGTGTAATTTGAGGTTGCTTTTTTAATATTTGTGCATGAAAGCAGCACTATTACTGGTACTTTTAAAATCGCACCTGCGTAAGACATTCACCATCTTGGTTATATCTGCATGTATCTGACATTATTAGAATGATGGAGAAAAAAGTGTTCAGTTTGTACATATACCTTTATGCTCAACTAGTAGTTTTAAAGCCTTTTATAAGTTTGTATTTATAGTGATAAATTTCACCTCTACATGAGTGGGTTGCTTTTATGGTGATCATTCAAATAATTCTTTTGTGATTTGAGATATTTCTCAGATTTTTAAGAGTTCTATGTTGTATTTTTGTTTTTACGTCCTGGATTTAATTGACATGCTTGCAACCCTCATTTTCCTGTGAATACTGTAGTGTATTATAGGCAAGAGGTCAAATGTGCCTCTGTGAACATGGTAAGTACTGTTTGAACAAAATAGCACATTTAAACTTAGGAAAATGTGTCCTCTCCACTGTTAACAACTGATCCTTTCATGTTTTTTAGAATTTGAGAACCTTACTGGGATCTTGCTTTGAATGCGTTTTAGTGCAGTATCAAACCACAGTTGTATGTTGTGCTTCCTTCAGCTGTCACTAATAACGTTTAACGACAGTGTTACTTAATGGTTATCGGATTAGGCTGTCTGTTTCTAGGCTCTGTAAAACACAGATGTATACATGCACAAATAATAATAATACAGATCTGGAACCAACATGGATTGTGATTTGAAACTCATGACGAGCCTTAAAATCTGTATACACCGCTGTGGTGGCAAAAGCTTTATTTCCCAGAGCCATAGGCCTTGTGCAATGCTTTTAATTTAATTGAACTGTTTTAATAGGCTTTTGCTTGATTTAGACTAAATATATATTTTCTACTTGTTTGAGGACAACACAATAAATTTGGATGAAAAAAAAAGTTCTCTGCTTTTCATTTTCTCCTTAAAGTTTGGTCTTTTCCATAAGTGCCCTAATGGTGTCACATTTTGGGAGAATAACATGGAACATATTTAAGCCTATCATCATATTTTATATAATAAGTAATTACACTGCAGCAAGAGGATAATGTGTGTTAATGGGATTATATATATATATATATATATACATATAGTATTATGGTAATGACATTTTTGGAAGTGGACTTGTTAAAACAAGTCCATTTGAATTTATAAAAAAAAGAAAAATCGAAAGGTATTGTTTCATAATTAAAATACTAATAGTTTGGTAATGGCTCTTAATAAAGCTACTCTCAGATCCTAAATATTTGAAAATTTGGGTCTTCATTCTCTCACTCCCTAACCAAATATTAACTTTTTCTTGAAAAGAAAATCAGTAAAATACTTTGTAAATGTAGCAGTAAATGGGGAGTGATTCTGTTATATAAAATTTCAGATAAATACCAAATGAGCTGAAAATATTATTTTGTGAGTTCTTTAGAGACAAGATAAAGAAATTCCCACAAATCTAACCTTTAAAAATGAGGAAAACGTGATTAAAGAGACGCAAATAGGGTATCCTGTGGTACACAAATGTTTACCCATGTAAAGAATCGCTCAAATAAACGTTTAAACGTCAACTGTGCGACTTTTATTTTGAAGCGGTTGCCCAGTACGCAGCCATTTAGCCTAAGCGCTGGGCGGAGCGACCAATGAGCTCGTGACACCCACGTGATTTGTAAACAGGAAGTGTCTGATCTATATACTGCAGGGGGTGAGTGACCAGAATCTAAAATCAACAAACATAATTTAATCATATAAACGAATTTTATGTGTGGATTTGGCTATTATAGTGCATCATTTCATTCATAGTGAACCGTGCGTTCGTACCATTTGACCGCAGATTGATCAATTTTGAGCAATAAACAGTAGATTGTTATTGAAATATATTATGGAAAAAAAATAATTTGAGGTCAGAGTTGTGTAAAATGACTGTATGTACAGCTGTAATGATGGCAGTCAATAAAGTGGTTAGTGTGGAAAAGTAATGCTTTTTTATTGAATATTATCAGATCTAGCCATCACTGAGGAGAGACTGAATGATCAGAGAGCAGATCTGCTGTTTCCTTCCTCATCATGGTGGATTTTCTGGCAGAGAACAACCTGTGTGGTCAGGCCATCCTGAGGATTGTGTCCAGAGGAAATGCCATCATAGCAGAATTACTGAGACTGTCAGACTTTATTCCTGCAGTTTTCAGACTCAAAGACAAGACTGACCAGCAGAAATATGGAGACATCATCTGTGATTTCAGCTACTTTAAGGTACTTGGATTGTCATCTGTTATTATATCATTTTAAATGAATATGATCTGGTCTTTCTAACATGATCAGAAAGACTGACAGTAAGCAAATGGTTCTGATATGAATCTTTGTATTTTAGGGTCAGGAGTATTATGAGGGTAAACTAGAAGCAAAGCCGGAGCTGCAGGATTTGGATGAGGAGTTTCGGGAAAACAACATAGAAATATTGACACGGTTCTACCTGGCCTTTGAGAGTGTCCATAAATATGTTGTAGACTTGATAAGGTGCGTGTTGTTTTCAAATGCAACATATCTGAAATTATCAAAACTAATTGTGCAAATCAGCACCATTAGTTTTGCTGGAGCAAATATACATATATTTATTTGACATAATTTAGTTACTTTCTCTCACTAAATCAAAAATGATTATTATTTAATCAATTTTTTAAAAAAAATGTATTGTTTCCTCTGAAGGTACTTGGATGATCTCAATGAAGGGGTCTATATTCAACAAACGCTGGAAACTGTTTTACTGAATGAAGATGGGAAACAGCTCCTGGTAAATTTCTGCTTCACTAAATACAAATAGGAGTTAATGGAGTAAATCAGTTTATAAATGCATGTGATTTCTGTCAGTGTGAGGCTCTGTACCTGTATGGAGTCATGTTACTGGTCATTGATCAGAAGATGGAGGGGGAGGTGAGAGAAAGGATGCTGGTGTCCTACTACAGATACAGGTAAGACTATATCTTGCCTTTCACCCTTGCATTTTTTGGAGATGTTTTTGTTACTCATCTGATTGGCTTCTATAGCTGACAAGCAGCTCAGATGAGATGAAACATCTCAACAAATGGACAAACGCGTTCAGGTGCAACTGAATAATCGCATTAAACAATATTTCTCATCTCCCCAGCGCTGCTCGCTCCTCGGGCGACTCCAACCTGGACGACATCTGCAAGCTCTTGCGTAGCACGGGATACTCCAGCCACCCGGGAGCCAAGCGGCCGCCCAACTACCCCGAGAGCTACTTCCAGAGAGTTCCCATAAGTCCCACCTTCATCAGTATGGTGATCGGCCGCCTCCGCTCTGATGACATTTACAACCAGGTAACATAGTAGTGTGATTTAGACCAGGGGGTTTCAAACTGGGGGAGATAAGGGGTCCTTGGGAAAGTTCAGAGAAAAATAGTGTCAAACAAACAAACAAAAAAACAGAAAATAAAGTATTACTAATAAATAGTAAATTAAATTAGATAATGGTAAATTATTTTATTCTATTGACAGATAAAATATCAAATTAAAAAATGAAACAGTAAGGTTAAATGGTTAGTTCACCCAAAAATGAAAATTCTGTCATTAATTACTCACCCTCATGTCGTTCTACACCCGTAAGACCTTCGTTCATCTTCAGAACACAAATTAAGATATTTTTGATGAAATCCGATGGCTCAGTGAGGCCTCCATTGCCAGCAAGACAATTAACACTTTCAATGCCCAGAAAGCTACTAACGACGTATTTAAAACAGTTCATGTGACTACAGTGGTTCAACCTTAATGTTATGAAGCGACGAGAATAGTTTTTGTGCACCAAAAAACCAAAATAACGACTTTATTCAACAATATCTAGTGATGGCGATTTCAAAACACTTCTTCATGAAGCTTCGAAGCTTTACGAATCTTTTGTTTCAAATCAGTAGTTTAGAGCATGTATCAAACTGCCAAAGTCACGTGATTTCAGTAAATGAGGCTTTGTTACGTCATAAGTGTTTCGAAATTTCAATGGTTCGCTTGACTTTGGCAGTTTGATACGTGATCCGAACCACTGATTTGAAACAAAAAATTTGTAAAGCTTCGAAGCTTCATGAAGCAGAGTTTTTTTTAAAGTTAAAGGAAAAAAATAGTGAAAAAACAAAATTATTAATAATATAAGTTTGATAACGACAACATTTTTATTCTATTGACTGATAAAATGAAAAAATAGTTCAGAGAAAAACAGTGTAAAAATCCACACACATACAGTATATAAAATTTTATATATATATATATATATATATATATTTAATTTTATACATTATTATTATTATTATTATAAATGCATTTGATAATGACCAATTATTACATTCTGTTGACAGATAAAATGCAGAAACTTAATAGAAAGTACATTTTCTAGTTACTACATTTTTCATATTTTTCTACATTTGTTTTTATACATGAAAATGCTGCCTTTGCCTTATATTTATATTTTAGAAAGGAGGTTCCTCACATATTCTGGGTCTGTGGGATCAATAATTTTGAAAACCCCTCATTTAGGTGGATAACTCTTGCTTCTGTTCTAGGTGTCTGCGTATCCTCTGCCGGAGCACCGTAGTACAGCGCTGGCCACGCAGGCCGCTATGCTGTGTGTCTGCTTATATTTCACCCCCTCCATCCTGCACACACAACAGGCCAAGATGAGAGAGATCGTGGACAAATACTTCCCTGACAACTGGGTGAGAAGACTTTATTAACCATGTCCATTCAGAAAATGTTATACGCTTGAAATCTTTATATAGCAATATCGACTTAAATCATCAGGTTATAAGCATATACATGGGGATCACTGTGAACTTGGTGGAGGCATGGGAACCGTATAAAGCAGCTAAAACGGCCCTGAACTACACGCTGGAGACAGCCAACATCAGAGAACAGGTACAATCACCGCGTTCGATCTAATCCAGAGTCACTCTGGGCTCACACAGAGTCATTGTTCTCTCCTCTCAGGCCGGTCGATACGCTGCCAGTGTGGAGAGTTTGCGGCCGCAGGTGCAGCAGTTGTTGAAGGAGGGATTCCTGAGAGAAGAAATTGTCCTGGACAACATTCCCAAACTGCTCAACTGCCTCCGTGACTGTAACGTTGCCATCCGCTGGCTGATGCTGCACACTGCAGAGTCCGGTGAGATGTCTTGGGCCAATAAAGGTTTAAACCAGCAGTTCTCAACCTTTTGGACACAGAGGCCCACATTTTCAAAGACTATATACCAGATATTTCTGGTGCTTCTGCTGTAATGACAAAGCTGCTTATTTTCAACCTTTTTTATTTACAGTAACTAGTAGTGTCAATATATTAAAAGAAATAAATAATAATATAATAATATATAGTTATTATATATAATAATTAAAATAATTCTAGATAATTAAAATAATTAAATTCTGTAATTCCGGAAATTTCAGTAGCTGTATGAATTTTTACTCACAAATAGAAATTTCTACCTGATGAAATATTTTAGAGCTTGAAAATTATATTCATCATAAACATTTCTCTGACTTCTTAAGATTTTATCAATATACATAACATTTCCAGGTTTAGAAATCACACTTGTAAAATCAGGCTTGTTTAACTCTTTCCCTGCCAGCCACCGCCAGAGTTTTTGATCATTTTCACAAAAACTTCATGGCCCCCAGAATATTATGGTGTAAGAATATAATATAATAACCAGTATTAATTTTGACATAATTTATTGTGTAAACAAAAAAACAATAATGACCAGGAAAAAATAATAATTATAAACCAGACTCTTATTCTGAAATGTCTGCAGTCTGCACTGTAGCAGGCTGCTCATTTAAGTTCAGATGAGGGAGATAAAATATGCATTCTTACAACCGCCTAAAACATATTACCATATAAACATTGTGTAGTAAACATTGTCATCAACATTCATCAACATTAGCAATCGCTTGGCATAAATGTGCGCTATTCATTAATTGCGAAGCAGTCTGAAGTGCTGCTGGACGAGCCTGTAGAGCGCGCAACAGCGCCGCGTTTTCCCGCGGTTAGAACAGCACGTTACACTTCAAATGTGCGCATCTTCCACACAGGACAGCAGTCCTGACTGGATATCTTCCCAAATCGTCCCTCTCTATCATTTTCGTCTCATTTTTATTCGTTGACGAAAATTAGAGTAGATTTTAGTCATAGTTTTAGTCATTCAAAACGCATTTTTATTTAGTCATCGTCTCGTTTTTGTCCATGAAAAAATGTCGTTGACGAAAATTATGACACAAATTACGAAGCTATATTCTAGCTTCATGCTTTCTTTTTTTTTATCAACACGCTTGAATGTGGGTAAGTTTCTCATAAATGACAGAAAATTCTGTCAATGGTTAAATATCCAGGTTTTCCAAGACCGTGGAAATTCTGGTGCTTAAATAAAAATAACAGTTGTTGAGGGAGTGAATTGAAATTTGATAATGGTCATCTTGAGGGCCCTTTGGAAGTTTGCTGAAGCCCCCTGGATGAGAACCATTGGATTAAATGTTTTGAGCTTTAATCGAATCTATTTTAAAGGAATTATCACTTTGTAGAGTTTGTGTTCGATAAAATGCATCAAAATGCTTTTCCAAATAATTTTTTTTTTGTTTTTGTTAAAGCTTATGATCCAAACAACAAGAGACTGCGTCAGATCAAAGAGCAAGTCATCAACGACTCCAAATACAATCCCAAAATTCTGTTTCAGCTGCTGCTGGACACAGCCCAGTTCGAGTTCATACTCAAAGAGGTAAATAGAAATAATCTTAATAATCTTAATGTGTTACCTCAGCTCAAACGTCACTGTTCCTTATTTTGTCGGTTTGACAGTCTTTTTTTTTTTTTTCTTCAAAATCTGTAACCTAAGACCAAAATGTAAAACTGTAATTCATCTTAGAGCATATCTACTAATCTCGGCACAGACCTTCAGCCTGTTCTGACTTATTACACTGTATTTTTGTCTAGTGGATTTGTAGTTTTTGTGTATTTATCTGTCTGTGAGGCCAATATAGCCTTCCATAGTCTGGGCTTTTTTAACTTTCAGGCAAGATATCATTTTCTAGATGTAGACTACTGTTCAAAAGTTTGGGGTCAGTACATTTATTTTCTTTCTTTAAAGAAATTAATGCTTTTATTCAGCAAGGACACATTAAATTGATCAAAAGTGACACTAAAGACATTTATAATGTTACAAAAGATTTCTACTTTAAATGTTCTTTTAAACTTAAAGAATCCTGAAAAAAGTCTATCACAGTTTCCACAAAAATATTAAGTAGCACAAGTGTTTTCAACATTGATAATAATAATAAGAAATGCACCAAATCAGCATATTAATGATTTCTGAAGGATCATGTGACACTGAAGACTGGAGTAATGATGCTGAAAATTCAGCTTTGCATCACAGGAATAAATTACATTTTAAAACAGTTATTTTAAATTGTAATAATATTTCACAATAATATTTGATCAAATAAATGCAGCCTTGGTGAGCATAAAAGACTTCAAAAACATGAAAAATCTTACCGACCCCAAACTTGAATGGTAATGTATTTTGATATGAGATTTCACATAAAAGCCTCTCAATATTCATTTCTCTCGGTTTGTGTGATATTCAGATGTTCAAGCAGATGTTGGCAGAGAAGCAGCTCAAGTGGGAGAGCTATAAGAAGGAGGGATCAGAGAGAATGATGGAGCTAGCCGAGGTGTTTTCTGGGGTCAAACCTCTCACCAGGGTAGAGAAAAATGGTAAACATGCAGAATCAAAACATGGAAAAAGCACACTATTGAGATTATTCTTAGTGTGTTCATGCATTCATTTGTTCATCAGAAAATCTTCAGGCCTGGTTCAGAGAGATCTCCAAACAGATCGAGTCCCTGAACTATGAGGACTCGACCGCTGCTGGCAGGAAGACTGTGCAGCTCATTCAGGCTCTTGTGGAGGTACAAACACACCTGAACATGTACTGTGATGGAATTCTCTTCAGTGATTTCACATGAAATTGTTTCTCTGGGAAGGTCCAAGAGTTTCACCAGCTGGAGTCGAACCTGCAGGTGTGTCAGTTCCTGGCAGACACACGCAAGTTCCTCCATCAGATGATCCGCACCATCAATATCAAAGAAGAAGTGCTAATCACAATGCAGATAGTGGGGGATTTGTCCTACGCCTGGCAGATCATTGACAGGTATTGGTGTTACATTGGCCTCTTTTTGTTTTCTAACTAATTTAAGGTTAAAGTGCACCTATTATGCTATTTTAAAGGTTCCTAATTTTGTTTTGGAGGTTTATTGCAATAGGTTTATGCATCCAAGGTCAAAAACATATTAAATTTCTCATAATATACATTGCATAATATACCGGTCTCTCTAAACCCCTCCTTTCCAAGAGCCTACTCTGCTCTGATTGGTCAGATGGCCCAGTCTGTTGTGATTGGTGTCAGAAACAAAACACCAGTTACCATATCTGAATTTCAGCTCCAGAGGCTTCCTCAATACTTGATACACAGTGATATGAACGGTAACAATTGCGTCAGTTTTTTCCTTATCGGTTTCAGTGTGAATCCTCATCCGTTGGAAGTGCGTGCAAAGTGGATTTGCTTTTGCAGCGCAGAAAACAGCGTCTTCTTGACATGTCGACAACATGAACCAAAGTCTTCCAGGCCTCAGCTACAACTACAGGGTTTGAGGGCGGGTCAGAGTAGATGTTGTTTGTGGGCAGCCAATGAAGACCATTGGCTGCCATTATGCAAATTTGTTACAAACCAATGTAGGTTTGTGCAGGAAGTAAGACTGAAATTACTGATGGCTCGTTTCAGGCAGTTTAGAATCGGTTCTTTCTTTTGGGAGACAATAACTCCATTTATCAGGCACATTGATTTTTGAAACTTTACACACCTTTTACATTCACAAACAGCTATATTACAGACTACATGAAAGGTAATATCCAAAAAAGCACAATAGTTGCACTTTAAAGTTCCTTTTCCAAATGTGTTTCTCACAGCTTCACCTCAATTATGCAAGAGAGCATCAGAGCAAACCCCTCGATGGTCACCAAACTCAGAGCCACTTTTCTAAAGGTGAGTCCGACTGGCCTGTTAATGTATGACACTAGAAACAAATCCACTGCTAACTGAATCTGCTCTTAATTGTGAACGTGAACAGCTGGCGTCTGCGCTGGATCTGCCTCTCCTACGAATCAACCAGGTCAACAGTCCAGATCTGCTCAGCGTGTCTCAGTTTTACTCCGGGGAGCTGGTGGCTTATGTCAGAAAGGTTTGGAGAAGAAATGCCTCTGTATTTGCCCTGATTTTGTCCATATCTCTTTAACCGTGTTTCATGCAAACTTGCTTCCTACCAGGTACTGCAGATCATTCCAGAGAGTATGTTCACCTCGCTGGCCAAAATCATCAAACTGCAGATCCATGACATTATGGAGGTGCCCACACGTCTGGACAAAGACAAACTGAAGGACTACTCTCAACTCAGTGCCCGTTATGAGGTATGACAGATACATTTGAATTCTTGAATGTGGCGGTAATGAGCCTCAGTAAGGGGCAATAGAGTTACCTTCAGTTGTCTTTGCCATTAAACCAGATGTGTTATTATCCAGGAAGCTAAATATAAACATGCTGCTTTTAACTAAAATGTCATGTCAATATTTCCAAACTTTCTGGGCAGTTTATTTTAAGATTTTATTTAAAAAAAAGTTTTGTTTTTTTTCTCTCACAAAATCTGTTGACTATATTTTGCAATTTTCACAATTAAGCATATTTTAAACACCATAATGCAAAAAAAATAAAAATCATTACTACAATGCAAAAAATTATATATTTTAATAATAAAGTTTCTTTATATTTATACATCAGTGTAGTATAGTATTTTTTTGTGCTGCCTTTAATTTATGCAGATTAAAAAAACTATTATAAATGTAGTATCTTTTGTATTATTTTATTCTATATATTTGTATTTATTTTACTCTCTATATATTTATATTTATTATATTTTATATTTTTTTACTCTAAATATTTATATTATATTTATTATATTTTGTGTTTTGTACTCTATATGTTTATATTATTTTAATTTTACTTTCCATATATTTATATTTATTATATTTTGCATTATTTTATTCTAAATACATATAATATTTACTTTACTCTCTATATATTTATATTTGTTATATTTTGCATTATTTTGCTCTCTCTCTCTCTCTCTCTCTCTCTATATATATATATATATATATATATATATATATATATTTATATATTATTTTGTATTATTTACTCCATATATTTGTTATATTTTGTATTATTTTACTATTTATAACTAGCTTGCTCAGCAAAATTCTCCACAAAATCAAGTCTGTGTAGCTAGAAGTGTTTGCGTTCACATACTTAGATTATGTTTCAGACCTGAATCAATAGGTTCTTCTTGTATAGATTTATTTTGTGTAATTATTTATAAATAATATATACAATGATGTAACTCACTGCCCTTCTTCATTTGACAGGTAGCTAAACTCACTCATGCCATCTCAGTCTTCACCGAAGGTATTCTGATGATGAAGACCACACTTGTCGGCATTATAAAGGTACTCTAAAGATTCTCTGAATGTTACACTTTTTGATAGATCACAAAGACAGGCAGTTTCCTTCTGATGCAGACCAGAAATTTGCATTAAGAAAGTACAGTAAAAAGGGTGGATTTTGATGTCATGTTGACAATAATGTATTTGAGGTCATGTTTTAACTAACCTCATTTCTATGTTTATGGAGTATTACACATTTTAATGTCATGAGAGCTCGGAAACCATGAAAACACGTCTGTTTCAGGTGGATCCGAAGCAGCTTCTGGAGGACGGGATCAGGAAAGAGCTTGTCAAACGTGTCGCTTACGCTCTGCACAAAGGCCTCATCTTCAACCCCAAAGCCAAAGTGAGCAAACCTTCATCTTGCCCTGCTGAATAATTATATTTCTGTCCTTGTTTCAGGATTCCCTTGTGTCTTTTAGAACGTCATATTGCTTCTCTTTCAGTCCAGTGAGCTGATGCCAAAGCTGAAGGAAATGGCTGCCACCATGGATGGGTTTTATCGCTCATTTGAATACATTCAGGATTACGTGAGCATCTACGGACTGAAGATCTGGCAGGAGGAAGTGTCTCGCATCATCAACTACAACGTAGAGCAGGAGTGTAACAGTTTCCTCAGGACGAAGGTCTTTGTAGCTTCTTATTCACATTTAAACCTCAGATTTTGTTGTTAATACTGCTAGTGTTGATTTTAAAGAGGTTCTTTTCAGATCCAAGACTGGCAAAGCGTCTACCAGTCCACCCACATTCCCATTCCTAAGTATCCGTCTGTTGATGAATCCGCCACGTTTATTGGACGTCTTTGCAGGGAAATCCTGAGGATCACAGATCCAAAGTAAGTCAGTGCAAAACTTTTGAAGCTTTGACGGCCGAATGTCAAAAGTCTGGAGAAATGTCATGTTCCTCGTCTTTATTCCTCTCAGAATGACGTGTTACATTGACCAGCTGAACACCTGGTACGATTTGAAGACGCATCAGGAAGTGACCAACAACCGACTCTTCTCTGAGATTCAAGACACGCTGGGAACCTTCGGCCTGAACGGACTTGACAGACTCTTGTGTTTCATGATCGTGAAGGAGCTGCAGGTGAAACTTGTTCAATTTCTGTTGAAAAGAATCAAATCAAGTCGAATTGCATAAAAATTTCCAATTTCAAGGTGTATTGCAAGGACTTCAGATGATGCAAACTCTGGATTAACATGCACCATTTCAAATCTTCCTATATATCCTAATCACTGTTAACATGTATTCATTACTTCGATTAGTTTCTGCCTTAAATTAATACATTGTTAGCTAACTGCGTGATTTGTATATGTACATTTCTGAAATTACATAATTTGGACACAGTCACCTCTGATACCAGATTACTCTAAATTGTAATGTGGACATGCATTTTCTGTAAAGCTGCTTTGAAACGATATGTATTGTGAAAAGCGCTATACAAATAAATGTGAATTTAATTGAAAAAATAGTGTCAAAAAGCTGTTTCGAACACCAAATGAACTTTGTTTTGGCCTGATTTTGTTCGAAATTACGTCACATCAGTTTGTTCTTCAATTTCACTTGAAGTATATCGGGGCCTTAAGGAACTGAATCATAGCAATCATAACTGAAACAAAAAGTCAGTTGAATCAATGTCTGTGCAAATATTTACACAAATATTTATTGAATACCATGAAATCCCCCTCATCACAATAAATGTCATTTAAATAATAATAATATAAATAATAATCTTTGTTTTTCCTTTGCAGAATTTCCTGACAGTCCTTCAGAGGAACATCCTGAAGGACAAAGCAGTGGTTGACGTCTTTAAAGCTCTGCTGACAGCTGTCAATCCTGTCAAAGGGATCGTGGGTATGTGTGTTGATGCACTAACATAAGCTTGATACCTATTCACGCAATAATGTTCTTGATATTTTTGTTTTTCTGCATCAATATTCAGCAAATGCAAGCAAAGTCTACGCCAATGCTGTGGCCAAAACCCAGAAGATTTGGGCAGCTTATCTGGAAGCCATCATGAAGGTGTTGCTTTCTTTTTGAACATTTGTTTTCCATCCATTATGTCTTTTGATTTTGCATATTCATGCTGAAAAAGACTATGATTCTTTCACAGGTGGGTCAGATGCAGATCTTGAGGCAGCAGATCGCCAACGAATTGAATTACTCCTGCAAGTTTGACTCTAAACACCTCGCTGCGGCACTGGATAATCTGAACAAGTGGGTTGGGAATGATGTTTCTTCCTTCTTTATTTCTTGGTACTTGGATTAGTTTCACCTTCTCCCTCATTGATGATCATTTTCAGGTCTCTGCTGTCCGATATTGAAGCACATTACCAGGATCCATCGCTGCCGTATCCCAAAGACGACAACACCCTGCTCTACGACATCACCGCCTATCTGGAGGCGGCCGGAATCCACAACCCACTAAACAAAGTGAGTCATGTATATGTGAAATATTCATTTTGCCATGTAAGTGATTATTTTAACAGATAGCTTGTGTATCATTTTTTGACCTATTTTCTTTTTTGAAACAAAAAATGGCCCAAATTTCAGTGCTTCACTACCTGACGTGATATGACCTGTTAACATCAACCACATTTTGTTGTATTTATCAATTTGCTACTTTCAGATCTACATCACGACAAAACGTCTGCCTTATTTTCCCATTGTGAACTTCCTGTTCCTCATCGCGCAGTTGCCAAAACTGCAGTACAATAAAACCCAAGGTCTGTAACTGATTTTTCATGTTAACTATTGTTCAAAAGTTCGGGGTCAGTGAGATTCTTTTATGTTTTTGAAAGAAGTCTATTATGCTCACCAAAGCTGCTTTTTTTTTTTCAAAACAGTAATTTTATGAAATATTATTTTAACACAACTGTTTTCTATTTGAATATATTTTAAAATGTCATTTATTCCTGTGATGCAAAGCATCATTACTCCGGTCTTCAGTGTCACATGATCCTTCAGAAATCATTCTAATATGCTGATTTCGTGCTCAATAAATATTTCCTATTATCCATGTTGTAAACAGTTGTGCTGCTTAATATTTTTGTGGAAACTGTGATACATTTTTTTTATGATTATTTGATTAATAGAAAGTTCAAAGGAACAGCATTTGAAATTATTTGAAACATTTTCTTTGTAAATGTAAATTTCTTTACTGTCACTTTTGATCAAGTAAGAAGTATTCATTGTATTTGTGCTGCTTTCACAGGGATGACATGCAGGAAGGCAGCAGATCCAGTGGATTGGGCTCCTCTGGTCCTGGGTCTCCTGACGCTGCTCAAACAGTTTCACTCCAGATACACAGAACAGTTCCTGGCTCTGATTGGACAGTTTATTCGCTCCATAATGGAGCAGTGCACCAGGTACCTCACTTCCCTGTGTGATGATAGAAGGGTGAATCTCACGAGAGCGTATCCAGAAAATAAGAAATTATATTTTGCATTAAATAAAATAGACTATTTTAGGACTCTTAAGATTTTTTTGGTCCCACTTTATATTAGGTGTCTTTATCTACTATGTACTTACATCAAAAAATAAGTACAATGTACTATTTGTGTTCGTGTTGTATAGCAAAACAATTGGAGGTGGGATATGGGTATGGTTAGGGACAGGTTTGGTAAAGGAAGAGTCAACAGTGTAGTTGTAATTATATGTAATTACAGATGTAATTACATGCAGGTATTTATTAAATATAAGTAAAATGTAAAAACATGCATGTACACCAAAAAATGCATTGTTTCAAATGATTCATTTAAATGTTAGTGCATAGACGCCTTATATAAGTTGGACAGATTTTTTTATATATATATAATTTTCATTTTTTACTGTTTAAGAATAGAAATAAAATAAAAATTCTAGACTTTTTAGAATAAAAATATTTTTCATGCATTAATAAAGTAATTTTTTATCTGAATAAAGGCTGAACAACAAATGCTACATTGATGTATAAATATAAGATTTACTAATAAAACATAAAATTACTATTAAGTATTTGTTTGCACAACAGTAATGAGAATGTTTTTTTGCATTATGATATTAAAAATATGCTTAACTGGGCTAGTTATATAGAGTAAAACAATACAAAAATAATAAATATAAATATATAGATAGTAAAATGAATATAAATACATAGTGTAAAATAATACAAAATATAGTACATTTATAATGTAATTAATTATTAATCATTTAATCTTCTTAAAGACAGTACAACAAATACTGCATTGATGTATAAATACTTTAATTAAAATTTCTTTTTTGCATTACAGTAATTAACTTTTGATTGCATTATGGTTTTAAAAATATGCTTAAATTGTCATGAAAACAATCTTGATATTCATTTAAAGCAAGGTATAAATTATTATTTTGATTTTAGAGTGGAATCTACAGGTTTTTAAAATAAACTCTGTACTTTTCTGCATGATGGCAACAGAAGTGTCTAACAGCGTCTGTTCCCTACAGTCAGAAGATCCCAGACATGCCTTCAGATGTAGTCGGAGCATTAATGTTTCTGGAGGACTATGTGCGTTACACTAAACTGCCCAGAAAGGTAGGAAATATTGCCATGAGATGCTTCATTTTCTTTATAGACACAAACATTCCACAACAAAAATCCTGAGGAAAAGTTATTTTGGATTTCTCTCCTTTTTCAGGTGGCAGAGGCTCATGTGCCGAGTTTCATCTTCGATGAATTCAGGACTGTGCTGTAAACATGCCTGTCATAATGTCAAATCATGTTTATCGTTCATCTTTCTCTTAAGGCACTAATGAAAATGAGTAATTAGCATTTTTAACATTTCAATTTTAAAACATGTTGATCTTTTGTAGCTGTTACTGACCTGATGTCTGTCTGCTGTGGTGTAATAAATGCCATATGTGTATGTTTTGATACAACTTTTTAGCACACTTTCGAAGAATGAACGCACAACCTCTCATGATTTATTGCTTTTATAAAATGATGGCAACATCAATAATATAAAACAACCTTATATGATTTCCCTTTTTTGCGAATATTATTCATTGGTTTAACTTTACGCTGTGGCTCATCCACTCAGAATTTAGACTTTTGAGGTACTAAAACTTAACTGTACACAAGATTTTTTTTTGTACACAACACAGGAGACATGATTTGAATGAAAGTTTTAATTTTTATCTTAAATATATTACAATACTGAATGGATACTGTATGAAAAAAATGAGCTTTTATCGTTTTATTTATCAGTCTATGTACAGCACAAAATGAAAGAAATTAGCCATGAAGAATCTATGAATACCAACACTGAGTACAAGGTCAGACGCGAGAAGAGAAACAGCAGGCTGTGACAACAGCTGACTAGAAAAAGACGTTAATTACAGCTGCAAAACAACAACAACAAAAAAAACATTTCCAGTTAACTCTCTGTGCTGGATTTCAGTATGTGTGTGGGTGTGGTCTGTTTGTGTAAATATGAATTTCCTTAAATACATTCATTGACATTTTGGTTGTGTCCTTCAATCAGGGATCAATGCACTGAGATGCCTGATCAATTGATTAATCTGACGATTGGCATCAGACTGACACGTTTAATTCCAGTACGAATGTGCATTTGTTTCTGACAGGTCAGGGTCACAGTGAGCAGAGTATTGCTTCAGATGGTTATTATAAACGAAAAAAACTACATTGAATTATTGTCAGCTGAATGTTCTTTGTGTGGGTTTAGTCTCCTGATGGCATATAATGTAATTTTGCACGTAAACTGCAAATACAAACACACAGAAACAGGACAATTGTCCCACGAGAAGTACAAAGGCGACCTGAAATGAAATAAAACCTTAGTTTGCACAGAAACCTATTGCGGCATTAATCATTCTAAAGCACTTAATTGTTGTTGGGGTTAAATATGTACATGTAGTAATACTGGGGAAGGGAAAGACTTTACAAATTTTCCTTAAAAATACTTCATATGCATCATGGCGGTGTTATTCATGGATTACAGGCAGAGTGCAAAAATCAGTGCCGACAGGTCGACCACACAGCAGACTATGTACAGATGAAAACTGCCATTACTAATACAATACTGACCAGAAGTAGGCAATCGATCAAGGCCGAATGGTCACGTGACCAGAGGGATACTGCAGTGTGAAGAGTGTCATGCTGTAAACAAACATCTACCAAAAATCAGAAAACTGTGATTATGGGTTCATAACAGCTAGTCTACATAAATGCTATTCAGGGAGAATGTGTTTAAAAAAATCTCAACATTGATTCCTCACTAAATCTCATTAATTCATCAAAGGAAATATGTTTAGCCTTACATTCACACATCTCCAGGTTTTTTGTTGAGAATATTAGTTCAGTCACTTATGTAAAGCACATCAGCCATTTTGATTCTGAATTCGACTTCAATTCTTACGTTCGTTTTATCCACCTTATTTTTTAACGCGGAAATATTTTTTTAAGCATTTATTAAAAGGAAAATCCACGCGGAAGTAAGCTATTTTTTGTGAATGTGCGAGACGCCGTAGAACTATTTGCACTGAAAAATGTTTTCATAACTTAATGGGAACATAAAATGTTCTTAGAACATATTTTTGTTAGCTGGGCTGTTTTTGTTAAAATAACTGAAGCGTTGACGCCTTCTCTGCTGCACATTCAAGTTTTAATTTTGCTAATACATAAAAAATAAGGTGGATAGGCGATACGCAAACCAGTTCCTGTCGTTTTTATGAACGCAAACAATCAGCTAAAATCACATTCCTTACGTTTACAAGAGAATTATATATAACATGAGATGATGACGATGAGGAAATGAAAGAATTACATTCGGTTGTGAACATGAGGGAAAATAAACTCAATTGAAACACCAAACTAAGGCCTCTGGCGCATTACAAAACAGAAGCTCACGGTCCTTTGCACATTTCATTTTCTCTCGTGTTGTTATGCTAGCACTTTACAACTCATCGACCATGTTACAAACTCGCGTAGAACAGCAACATTAGCGCTGATTTTAAGTCATCTTGAAATGTAAATTCTCCCTATTTTCTAAATGTATGTTGTTGATCTTAATGTGAACGATTCCCCCATTTATAAATTATTTTTGACCTCGATCTTTGACAAACTTTTCTCTGGTGACGTAAGCCAGACTTTCCCAATCATTTAGTCCGCTTAAACCCCACCCCTTTTTTACAATTGAGTGCAACCTCACATTCAGATCTGCCTCCATCCAATCAACAACTGATCGATAGAAGTTCCCATCCTATAGTTTTTTCTATTTCTGTAATCTATTACACTCGGATATACAGTCAAACCAAAAATTATTCAGACACTAGATATAATTTTTGATATATTTTTACTAGTGGGTGCAGGACACTATAGCTCATTTATGTAAGTGAGGATAGCAAAATAAAGTAAACTGTGACATATTATACCCAAAAATTCTTCACACAGTGGACTACCAGTAAAATTGATAAAAATTTGAGACCAAAAATTATTCAGACACTTTGACCTGAACATGTTTTGCTTAAGTGTTATCTGACATAATTAAGATTAATTTTTTCTGAGTTTAACTCCGAGATCTTGTCATATTTTATTACCATTTTTTAAACTATAGTGAATAAACTGTATTAATGAATGAAATGTTCAAGGTGTCTGAATAAATTTTGGTTTGACTGTAAGTCAAAATCAACTGTGCCGCACAAGTCCTGAAAAGTGAAGCCAAAACGTTTCGATCGCCCCCAGGTGGCTGGATGCAATATAGCTCATAAACCCCGCCCACTCCATGTAATCAAATGGGATGTGAGAAAAACTAAACAATCAAATTACACTTCAAATAATTTTTTTCCAAAGATGGTTTCTGTCATTTTAGGTAGTTTTTAATCACATTGATGTAAATTCAAGTGTTCGTTTTTAAATAAGCTTGGGTTTAGTTAGTTATTTGATGCTATAAAAACGGTGGTTTGACGTCATGATTGACAGCTGAGATTGACAGCTTCTCTGAACGAAGTAGTCACTGAGGCACGGACGGATTTTCGGGAGGAGATTGGAGCTTCAACTTTAATTTCTACATTTCCATAACTGTTTATTTCACAGCGACATAATGAGTTGTTCTGCAGTAAACTGTACTAACTGATTCTGCGGGACTGTGGGCGGGGCCTTGATACCACGGCTCCACTTCATGCTCACTACTGCGCAGACTCGGGTTTCAAGATGTCAGCGCCATATTTGGTCATTGGCAGCTTCACTTTTTTATAATGGCAGAGAGTGAAGGTGCGTCCATCTTTTTTTAGTCTATGGTCAAAATGCAGAACAAAAAATCTGTTGCTATTTCTGTTTCATCACAACATTTTTAATATCTTTTTTACTCTATCTGAAGTAGAAGTGTGCACATTACAAGAATGTTGGTGACTGCCATGTGCTGCTCAATCTGGGACGGATGGAGAAAACATGAAATGGCGCTTCTGTCTTGTAGCGTGCGCTAGGCTTGAGATGGATTCTGTAAATTTAGGAAGACGATCACAGGACTGACACACTAAAGCAGAAGAAAAGTTCCGCCACGCTCTCCACAACCAAACATTAAAAGCGAAAAATACTACAATCTCACATTTCACTCTGAATTATATGACATATGTACAAAATTCTCTGAGAAAAGGTGACCGTATGAACGGGGCCGGATGATGTTCTGGTGATGTGGACACGGGGGGACGTTTGAGACATGATTGAATCTTACCAGCCTACGGAGCTGTCCTTCGATACATGCGGCACCCTTGAGTGAAAGATCTTAAAACATTTGTACATCATTACACTACAAGGAATCGATAAACATGTTTTCTCATGCATACAGCAGTAGGTTCTACAGTGACAGCGTGCGTTCAAAACAATGGTTAACTTCCTGCTCCTGCATGAGCTTCTTGCACCCAGGCAACAAGGGCACCAATCACAAGACAGCTTGTGTTTGGAGGCGGGCCAGGCTGTGTGTGGGGTCACGAGAGGGGGCGGGATTTAATGAGGGCACAAGTGGCTGCTGTTGTCTCTGTATCTGCTCAGCACGGCTGCCATTCTGGGTTTGTGTCGTGATGAAATCGTGTTCCTGAGTCCTTTTTACGAATGACAGCGGGAATGGGAATCTGATGCCGCACACCTCAACATCCAGGGTAAGACGGCTCCATGCCACAAATGCTGAACAGACATCGGAGGAGACCACGCCCAACTCTTCCATTCACTAGTCCCTTGTTTCTCCATTTGAATTCCTTATTTTCTTACTGGTTTCATTTTCTCATTCATACAAAAGCAGAGGAAAATCCTTACGGAGTTTTGCAGACCAGTTTTGAGGAGTTCTTTTATATTGATGTTTCCCACAGCTGAAAAATGAACACATGCTAGTAAATATGACTCATGTTATTTAACAAAACAACTATTCATCTGCTTTTCAGAACAAATTCGTTGTTATAAGTTGTTATACACAACTTTTAGCACATATACACTTATTAAATGAACAGGCACATTAAAAATAACTATTTAAAATACACAGAACATTAAAAAATAGCAACTCGGACTGCTGAACTCCAGTCAAGCTTTAGCGATGAAAATAGTGTGCATGCTTATTATGATTATTCTGATAAACTGCGGGCAGTGCAAAAAGACGGCCTTTGAAGTGTTTTCATTGAGTTGATCAGTCTTCGGCAAGAAACGCTATACACTCAGATAACACCAAACCCTGTCATTTTCTTCTTAAGAAAAAAATACGTTCTTACATTCATTTTCATAACTTCTTTCTTAAGAAGATTTTCGTGAATCCGGCCTCTGAACTCCTGTCAAGCCAGTCACTATGAAAAAAGTGTGCTCGCTTATTATGATTATTACGGTAATCAACAGGCAGTGCAAAAAGACGGCCTTTGAGGTGTTTTTGATCAGCGAGTCTTCGGCTATAACCACTATACAATCAGATAACACCATTTTTGTCCAAAAAAAAAAGAAAAAAAGATGATCTTAAAGGGTTAGTTCACCCAAAAATGAAAATTATCCTATGATTTACTCACCTTCAAGCCATCCTAGGTGTATATGACTATCTTCTTTCAGATTAACACAGTCGGAGATATGTTTAAATATATCCTTGCTCTTCCAAGCTTTATAATGATAGTGAACGGGGGGCCACATAAAGGCCTTCTGAAGCGAAGCGATGAGTTTTTGTAAGAAAAATATCCATATTTAAAACTTTATTAACTATAATAACTAGGAATGGGAGAAAAAAATCGATCCATCGATGCATCGCGATTCTCTCTCCAACGATTCTGGATCGATTCTGAGATTTCCTCACACACATACACCACTCGAACCTTCTGTAAAATAATCTTTCATAAAGTTCGGAAAGGTTGAAGGGAATTACAATGACATTTGCGGGCTTCACTGCACATGAGAGACGCGTGCTTTGTTTGATGTTACACATGCAGTGCGTGGTCTCGCCCGTCGGTATTTTCCTTACAAATGCTCTACGAAGGCATGTCGTTTGGAATGCAGTAGACTTATATATGTAAAATATGAAACTCATTTACAGAAGGCTGCTTTCAATTTCAAATGCTGACGGTTTTTTGTGAAGAGTGCTCGCGCATGTGGCTGTGCGCGACTCCGTATAAGTGGTTTAATGTACTTGCGTCTCAAAATGGTTTTATGACGCAAAATTAACTCTTGTGGCGCAAGTCGACTTGTTCCAGCGTCTGCTGGAAGCTTTTTTTTTAATTTATAAAGTTATAAAAATTGATATTTTTCTTACAAAAACCCATCGTTTCACTTCAGAAGGCCTTTATTAACCCCCTGGAGCCGTATGGATTACTTTTATGATGGATGAATGCGTTTTTTTGCGCTTCAAAGTCTGGCTCCCCCCTTCACTACCATTATAAAGCTTGGAGGAGCAAGGATATTTTTAAATATATCTCCAATTGTATTCGTCTGAATGAAGATAGTCATATACACTTAGGATAGCATGAGGGTGAGTAAATCATGGGATAATTTTTGGGTGAACTTTCCCTTTAAGAAAATATTTAAGAACTTCGTAAGAATTTTCCAATAATTGAACTTAAGATATAGGTTTGTAAGAATGTTCCTAAGAAATTTCTTAACTTCTTTCTTACAATGTTTTTGTGAATTTAGTTTACTTGCTACTAAGTGCTTCACATGATCAGTGGACAGATCATCGTAAAAGCTCTAAATTTCATGCATATGCTTCTGTAGCTGCTTTCCCACATTATAGTGTAGAAAATGTAATGTGCTAAATCATAATTCTGAGGGAATTGTCTAAATATTTTTATCCTGAATACCTGTGATGTGCTGAATGATAAAAAGAGGCTGACGTATGGTAAGTCTTACCCTGGCACTCTGTCTGTTGGCCTTCCTCTCCTCATCTGGAAGCGGAGGCATGGGGTAGGGGTATCTCCGGCTGGAGGCGATGGAGCCTGTTGAAGAGGTGGGTGATTTGGCCGGTGACAGTGTCCTGTGGTATCAGAGAGATGTGACATTAGTCTTGAAGTGTGTGAACTGGATAACAGCGTCAAGATCCAGAACAAACATGGAGCGGTCACCTTTGACCCCTTGAAGAGGTCAGAGGGAGTGTTTCCACGGCAAGCCATCATCCAAAATCACTAACTTCATCAGTCCTTGCCACAAAAATACCCACTGGCTCTTACTGGAGAGTGAAGCTGGGCAGATACTGCAAGCACAATGTAGTGCTTTTGGGATGTTTAACGAACAAACATACCCGGCGTCATGTGGGCTTACAAACATGGCGGACATGATGAGGTGATCAGGACAAACACAAGTGATTATCATCACAGAGAATATGGCAGCCATACGTTGATGACATCATAGAGTGCAAAAGCGACACACATTAAGCAGCAGCCGGCATGCAGAGAGGAGACACTGAGTGTGAGAGCGACAGAACAGTGAAAGAGGAATACAATACAAAAAATCATACAAACACAAGAGCTTTAACTACAGTCAATGAGGCTGGTTTGGTCTTTTGATGTACACACACAGATGCACAAATACAACAACCGGCACAGAGCACCTGAGTGATTCTCACGAAAACACATCCTAGTTATATTTCAGTCCAAAATCAAAAGAAAAAAATGAGGTTGAGTAAAATTAATTACAAAGTTATAGCTATATCTAAAAATAAATATACCCATTTAAAAGGATAGTTCACCTAAAAATTAAAATTATCCCATGATTTACTCACCCTCAAGCCATCCTAGGTGTATATGATGATCTTCTTTTAGATGAACACAATCGGAGATATATTTAAAAATATCCTGGCTCTACCAAGCTTTATAATGGCAGTGAAAGGGGGGCTCCAGGGGGTTAATAAAGGCCTTCTGAAGTGAAACGATGGGTTTTTGTAAGAAAAAATATCCATATTTAAAACTTTATTAACCCCCTGGAGCCGTATGGTTTATATTTATGATGCATTTTTGGGGGGCTTCAAAACATGCCCCCCGTTCACTACCATTATAAAGCTTGGTAGAGCCAGGATATTTTTAAATATATCTCAGATTGTGTTCGTCTGAAAGAAGATAAGTCATTAACACCTAGGATGGCTTGAGGGTGAGTAAATCATGGGATAATTTTCATTTTTGGGTAGCCTATCCCTTTAAGTTAATTTTTCCCACACATTCCACTCCCAAAGACATTTGACCTTTTTAAAAATAGTTTTATAATTATAACTAATTTGTGATTCTAATTAATAGTAATTTTTAATTGTATTACAGTGAAAGAACTACTGTAGTATTTTTGTTTAAATGAGAATAGATTAAAGGTAGGACAAAAATGTGTATACCTGCTTTACAATAAAAAAATATTATTTAATTTAATAATTTATTTGAATTACAGTAATGGGAATTTTGGATTTAATGTTATTTGTATTTATAATGTTTGAATAATGTCACAATGCAACAAAAACCTTAATGGGCCTAAAAATATGTGAAAAATAATTTCTGGTGATTTTGGGGTGAAATCTGATCTTGGTTTTGTGAGATGATCATATGAAAGGCATTCCTGGATACTTGCATCTCATGGTTATTGATGTTTACATCAAATGATCTACTGAATAACAAATGCCTTCCGTCTCCTTTAAAGACAAGTGGCCAGTTACATTGTGACGTATGACTGGAAGATTTCTAATGACAAACATTTCAGATTTATGATTACAAAACTGTTAATCCTTGAAATTGCAGAAATGTTCATGCACTTTCCATGTTCAAAAAACTCTAAAATGTGACATTGCAGTTACATTTGTAGCTGTTTATGACACGTTGGAATGGAATAATACACGTTTAGAAGATCAAAAAGAAACAAATACATTGAAATGAATGTTCGGTTTTGAGAGGATCTGCCAGCGAATGCTCTTCAAACCCTAACGCTCAGCTCTCATCTCTGAAAAATGATACTTGGTCAGGGAAACAAACAGCTGAGGAGGGAAACTGATGGATAGGGGACAGATATAATGCAGTCTGATGTTATTGTACCTAATAAAAGGTCCTTCAGTGTTTTTATTCACATCTTCTACCCATTTAGTTACATAATACTCTGATTTGACGCATGGGGTTAAATACCTGCAGGAGGAGGATGGGGAAGGAGCGATGGTGAAAAGAGAGAGAGAGAGAGAGAGAAAGGGAAGGGTGGGGGGAGAAGAGAAAGAACGGGAGAGGTAGGAGAAAGAGGAGAAAGAAGGAAGTTGGTAAAAGACAGCAGCAGCACTGACATTCTTTACGGTCCAAGATGCAGGTAAGAGATCAGACAGCAGCTCAGACTACAGCACCTACACAGATATCATCAAGCTTTTTCGCTTTGTGGCTGGTGCTGGACGGAACAAAATGAAGACTCTACAAAACACAGCTGCTGTAACATCAGCATCCAATTGACCTTAGTTCACAGAAAAATTTTAAATGTGTCTTCATTTACTCATCCTCATGTCGTTGCAAACCTATATGGCAAAATGTTCCTTTCCATAAAATGAAACTGAATGGGGAAAGGGGCTGGTGAACTTCTAAAATGACAAAAACAGACAACATAAAATGCTGTTCTTTTGAACTTTCTATTCATCAAAGAATCTTGACAAAAATGTATCACTGTTTCCACAAAAATATTAAGCAGCACAACTGTTTTCAATATTGATAATATGTACTTGAACACCACATAAGCATATTAGACAAACCTGAAAGTCATTCAGGTTTGGAACAACATGAGGGCGAGTAAATGATGACAGAATGTTTATTTTTTGAGTGAACTATTCCTTTAAATTTTGCAGAAGAACTTTTCCACAACCACCAAGCTATGCAACGTTAAAGCACATCACAGAAGTGCGATGCCGCTTGCTAATGCATTTTTGAATATGTCTTGCTTGAGACTTGAACGAATATTACAAAATGAAGTAGTTGTATTTGTGTAGGTCAGCTGAATGTTGTTCTTTGTTTTAGTTGTGGTCAGTTTGTCACATGCGTTTGAAAAAGGAGAGTTCAAGTACAAAAACAAGCGTCAAGCTGAAATCAGAATCTGAGTGTATATTGTGTTCATACAGATGAAGACGTGCAGGTCAGTTTCGGCGTGCTGTTCGTTCCAGAGATTAAACCAATGCACACATCAATGCACACCCAAAACAAACCAGCAATTACTCCAAAAACACAGAACAAAGTTTCAACGATTTAACTTGGACACACTGCAGTACTGATACACGGCATAGAGTTTAAGACTCCATGCAAAGTCCAACATCCACCCTGTGTTTCCACATCACTCATTGTATGGTAAAGAACTATGGCAACACTGAATCTCTTACTCTGTGGAGTTGGAGCGAGGACGGAACTTCTTTCCCTTGAGCTTCTTACGGGTACCTGTGATGTTTCCTGCAGTGACAGAGGAGACGAACATGTGATATGAATGCTGAGATTAATCTGATGCAAGCTCTGTCATTTAGAGCTGATGTATTTATGTAGCCTATGTGTTACCTTGCCATGAGTTGCTTCTGGGTCGTCCGTTTTCACAGACGTCAGAGATGTGCTTGGCATCTGGGATTCTTTCACTCCAAGAGTGAGACAGACCGTTAGATCTTCAGACCAAAGAACAGAGAAATTCTCTTTTAAGTTCATTAAATGCAGTTACAGAGATTAAAAGGGTTCTGTATGAGGAAAACAAATGGCTGAGAGACGTCACATGGGTCATTCCTACTTAGCAGTACATTTTAATGTGCCTATCGTGTATGTCTTAATACATTGGATAAAATATTAAAATCACTGTTATTAAAGCTTTCTTTTATCACAATATTACAACTAAGTGAACACAGGGTGATTTTTTTCTTCTAACATGGAAAACTTGGCAATATATTAAGCAATATTGCAGTGGTTTCTTAATTTTTCCTTTCTCGAATCAAAATGTCTAACAATACAAGTTGTCATTAAAAATATTGTTGCAATTTAGTCATTTTATAGGTTTTCAGTTTTTATTCCTGCTAATCTTGTAATTTTTCAAACAAAAGTCATATTCCTTAATGACATCACTATCATCCAAGTGACATCATGTACTTCCTTGTAAGTTCTTTCTTAAATTATAACAACTGTATTAATTTGTAAATTGTTGTAGAGATCAAAATATACTGTAAAGCAGGTATGATCCATATCACTGTGATGAGCAGAACAACCACACTGAGATGAGCGAGATGAGCATGAGATCATGGAGACGGGACACCATGAAGACACTGACTTACTTACTGCCTCAGTATTAATGGTACTAGAGCCTGATATGACTTTAACAATAGCCAAGAGAGAGACAAACAGACAGTTAACAGCATTTTGAGTCAATAGCACAAATCTGCAGTGGAGAAGTCATCAAGGAAGCAATAAAGTCTTGACTAAAAATGGCATCTTGTAGAAGGGACTGCATACTTAAACTTTAAAAAGTATGTGCCAAATAAAACAGGAATTATTTCATACTTTTAATAATATAGCTCAGAGTCAAAAGCACGAATTGGCCCTTAAAGGATTAGTTCACTTCAGAATTAAAATTTCCTGATAATTTACTCACCCCCATGTCATCCAAGATGTTTATGTCTTTCTTTCTTCAGTCAAAAAGAAATTTTTTAAGGTTTTTGAAGAAAACATTCCAGGATTTTTCTCCATATAGTGGACTTCACTGGGGTTCACTGGGTGAAGGTCCAAATTGCAGTTTCAATGCAGCTTCAAAGGGCTCTACATGATCCCAGCCGAGGAATAAGGGTCTTGTCTAGCGAAACTGTCTTTTTTTTTTTTTTTTTTTAAAAATACAAATTTATATACTTTTTAACCACAAATGCTCGTCTTGCACTAGCTCTGCAATGTGCCACACATTACGTAATCACGTTGGAAAGGTCATGTGTGACATAGGTGAAAGCACCAATCCAGTGTCTACAAAGCGAACGTGCAAAGACTAAGTCAAACGCCCTTTACAAAAAAAGTTAAAACAATGATGTTGGACGATTTTGAAATTGGAGGAGAAAATGAGATGGAGTTTTTCGCCCTACCGCGGTACTTCCGCATACGTCACACGTGACCTTTCCAACGTGATTACGTAATGTGTGGCGCATCGCAGAGCAAGATGAGCATTTGTGGTTAAAAAGTATATACATTTTTATTTTTTTTAGAAAATGACTGAACGTTTCGCTAGATAAGACCCTTATCCCTTAAAAACTGCAATTTGGACCTTCATCCCATCGTACCCCACTGAAGTCCACTATATGGAGAAAAATTTTGGAACGTTTTCCTCAAAAACCTTAATTTCTTTTTGACTGAAGAAAGAAAGACATAAACATCTTGGATGACATGGGGGTGAGTAAATTATTAGGAAATTTTAATTCTGAAGTGAACTAAACCTTTAAAAAGAAAAACAATCTTTCTCTTTTTGTATTTCCTAGACAGTAATGAGTCTAAATCCAGAGTAAATGGTGACTTTGGCTCTGAGACGTTTCTCCTAAGGAAGATGCCCCAGTAATCTCACATGTGTCTCCTCTAGAGTTTCAGAAGAGATCACAATGTCTCAGACTGTGTTCAGATTTACACAGATAACTAAAGACTGCAATCGAAAGTCAGAGATTTCAGTATGTACTCAGACATTACTCGTCAATTTTTTAAGACTATCTGAGCTACATTAAGTTCATAGCTATAGACTCTATGTCACCAATTGTCTAATTTATGTCATATGTCTCAAAAGTATTTTCACAGAAGCATCTGAGACAAAGTTGATACTTAAATTAAACAACTGAAATCTCCAAGTCTTTTGAGCTCTCAAAGTAAACTTTCCTATTTGTTTTTAAAGTAAACTTTCCACTATTTGTTAGCAGAGCAGGCAAAGCGATGAAGATGGAGATGAAGCACACCTGAAGCCGAACAGAGAGATGTTTTGGCTGATGGAGGGGATAGAGGGGGTGAAAGAGCAGGTGTTGATCTGGAGGTGAGACAGGTAAGCAGACCTCTTCTTGGAGCTGCTTCCAGAGTTCGAGCTCACGCCCTGTGGCATGTCACTGTAGAGAGAATCCGCATCTCCAGGCTTCTTCACGTAATCACCCGGAGGCATTTGACTGACAAACAGAAAAAGGTTTGATCTGAAAACTGGGCTGGGAATATCGTCCACCAGCAAAAATCTGATCACTTAGAAAAATATATACACTACCGTTCAAAAGTTTGGTGTCAGTAAGGTTTTTGTTTAAAGAAATGAATACTTTTATTCAGCAAGGATGCATTAAATTAATCAAAAGAGACAGTAAAAACATTTATAATCTTACAAAAGTTTCTAATGTTTATATTTCAAATAAATCCTGTTGTTTAAACTTTATATTCAACAAAGAATCCTGAAAAAACAATGCATCGGTTTCCACAAAAATATTAAGCAGCACAACTGTTTTCAAAATTGATGATAATAATAAAGAATGTTTCTTGAGCAGCAAATCAGCATAATAGAATTATTTCTGAAGGATCATGTGACACTGAAGACTGGAGTAATGATGCTGAAAATTCAGCTTTGATCACAGGAATAAATTACATTTTAAAATTAATAATATTTCACAATATTACTGTTTTACTGTATTTCTGATCAAATAAATACAGTCTTGGTGAGCATAAGAGACTTCTTTCAAAAACATTAAAAAATCGTACCTACCCAAACTTTTGAACGGTAGTCTGCATGCCAAAATGTAATACATAGGGTAAGGTGCTTGTTCAAATCCTTAATCCAAATATATGAGCATTAATAATAGCCTTAGAAATAATTCAAAACTTTCCACTCCTTCACACAACACATAAAAGCGCACTCATAAAATGAAGAGAAAGCTGAACAAACCGACAGAATCTTCTGTGTACTTCTGATTCAACATATTGACGCTGTCTGTAGCTCCTTCACGGGGAGAAAAAAAAAAAACAATTGACAAAATAAACATCAATAGAAAATCATAATAAAAGAACAAATCTATATATAAAATGGCAGTTTAAAGGGACAGTTCACTCAAAAATGTCATATCATTCCAAAACTGTATGTATGACTTTTTCTCTTCCGTGGAGCACAAAAGGAAAAGTTTTGAATATCTCAGAGATGCTCTTCAGAGAAAGAAAGTCAAGTTTGGAACAACATGAGGGTGAGTACATGATGATAGAATTTTCATTATTGGATGGACTGTCCCTTTAGGCGAAGATTAATAATTTTTTCAGCTGAGACGTCTGTAGTCATGTGACTCACTTGTATCCCCATGCAGAAATGCCTAGAATCAGTGCAAGGACCAGGATAGAGCCAGCGATGGCCCCGATGATGATGTTAGTAGTTACGATGCCTGTCAGAGGAACAGAATGCTTAATCTGTAACCATGGCAACTAGCAGACAACACTGAGCTGCAATCATCTGGACAAAGCAAAACTAATCTGGATGTAAACATGATCCATATTTATGTTTGATTTACAATTTTGTTTGTTTTGTCCGGTTGACCGCATGACAAAATCAATCTGGAATAAAGACAAATAGAGACAGGAACTAGAAAAAAGATTTAGATAAAAATTTATTACTCTTTCTCTCCACGGAGGCTGTATGTTAAAGGCATTCAAACAAATAAAATCCATAAAACAGGGTATATGACGAGGTTTATAACAACACAGCACAGCAGATAAACACTGTTAGCTTTCATTCAGACAGAAACACGGAGGAATAATGGGGTGAGTGAACGACAAAACGACAGAGAAGAAACAACAACAAACAACAACTCAAATCTAAACTCACTGTCACTCCAGCAAAAGACATGAGCCTGTCCACAAAGAACGAGTGCATATAAACAAAAGTCATGAAACAGAAAAATCAAAAGAGAAATTAAAAGCGTGTGAAATGTGTGAGTGGTGAATGAACTGTTGAACAGGAATATGATAACAGAACAGAAGAATAACAGACTAATGAAAAATGAAATTATTATATCTTGATATTTTTTGACTTTTTTTAAACATATTTGTTAAATCCTAATATTTATGTATTTAATGTATTTTTTCAATAACAGGAACCATCAAATTTAGCCTAACTATGGAAGCTTGTTTCCATAAATAAAAAAGGTAAATGCGACATTTTTTTCCTTACAATTCTGACTATTTTTCTCACAATTGCGAGTTTATATCTCACAATTCTGACTTTTTTTCTCACAATTGCGAGACATAAACTCACAATTGCAAGTTATAAAGTCAGAATTGCGTGATATAAAGTCAGAATTGCGAGTTATAAAGTCAGAATTGCGAGTTATAAAGTCAGAATTGCGAGTTATAAAGTCAGAATTGTGAGATATAAACTCGCAGTTGCGTGTTATAATGTCCATTAGCGAGAGAGAAAAAAGACGGACGTTTTTTCTCAGAATTGCGTGTTCTGACTTTATAACTCTAATTAGATTCAAAATGTTTAATGTAAGAACTAATTTTATGTAAAATTTCTAGTAAACAATCAATAAATTCTATTCTGTTCACTAAATAAATTTAAATGATTAAAAACCCTTCAGTGCGTTAATATCGCTGGTGCCACTGTTTCATGTTGTACTTAAGAAAACATCTTGCTATAGTGGTAAAATCACTGTAATGCACTGCATCACATGGCTTATTACATTCATTTTGACATATGTTATTTGTTTTATAGAAATGAACTATGAAATATGATCAGAAATGGCACCTCTTCTGATTCTTGCAACTTTGGTAATGAAGAGTTCACACTTGCTGGAGGCCTTTACACATAACCACCATGTCTTCTGTCATCAGCTTTTTTTGTAATGCGTGCTGGTAAAGGATCTCTGTGTAGTGGAACTGTGACTGGTTCTGTGCATCATTCTTTTGTGAAGTCTAAGGGAAAGTGGAAGTTTGGCCTACCTGATGGTCTGGGTGTAGGACGCACCAGCAGGTAACTCAAAGGAGAGGTGGAGTTACAGTCCTCACCTGCCCAGCCCAGGTCACACACACACCTGAGCTCGTTACTGCACACCTACAACACACACACAAAGATACCACAGTAATGAACAGCAGCAACACCTGAATCAGTGAATCGTTTATTTATATCTACATATTAGGGGTATTAAACACATATTTGGTATTAAACCAAAAATGGCCCTTAGAGGAGTTCAATCCGACCCACAGCATGATTTGAGAAAAAAATACATTTTGAATTATGCTATTTAAAAGTTATTTAACTGTTTCTTTTTAATAAAAAATTATACTAATTATTGTTTTATTTTTTTATTTATATATTCATAATAAAATATATTTAAATAAACTCATTTTATGTATTTGGTTAACCAAAATGTATTTTTAGCTTTAATTTGTAATTGCATGTTACAGTAAATATCATCATTTCAGCTGAAACTGGATCAGTGGATAACACAACTGTCCCAGTTCAAACCACACGCAATCTCTCACCCCATGTCCGGAGCAGATCACCCTTTCATTGGTGCCGGGGCACGTGCTGAAGTTGAATTCTTGCACTGGGAGGCATTTGTGGTTAAAGCAGATGCGATCCGTCCCACATGCCGTTCCGTCCTCTACGTATCCAAGATCAGTGTCGCCGTCAATCAGCACATGCCCTCCACTGAAACATTCACACTTACTTTAGGAAAATCAATCAACACATAGAAACCTGAAGTGAGTGTCTCTGACTGTACCTGCAGTCCAGTGAGGCGCTGTGCTGGGCCACCGAGAAAGAAGTCAAACCTCCCTGTAACTCTCCTAGTCTGGGTGCTGGAGAAATGTTGGAGCAGAGCAGGTATCCACAGTGTACATCCCTGAAAACACACACGTGCACACTTTTTAATCTCTTGTTTTTTTAAGTTAACTGATCTTACACATCCTTGACATGCTTTAAATGGGTAGTTCAAACAAAATTGAAAATTCTGTCATTAATTACTCACCTTCATGTCGTTCCAAACCCATAAGACCTTCGTTCATCTTCGAAACACAAATTAGGATATTTTTGATGAAATCCGAGAGCTTTCTGATCCCTCATAGAAAGCAATGCGATTACCACTTTCAAGGCCCAGAAAGGTAGTAAAGACAGTAAAATAGTCCATGTGACTACACTGGTTCAACCTTAATTTTATGAAGCGATGAGAATACTTTTTGCGCGCCAAAAAAATTAATAATAACGACTTTATTCAACAATTTCTTCTCTTCCGTGTCAGTCTCTGATGCTTTTTACGTTGTAAACACAGTGCAGCACTTCCGGGTTCTATGCCAGAACGGCGGCTCAGTATTGACCGGCCCCTGCGTCAGCATCACACACACGTCATGGTGCTTACGTCAACAGCGTCAGAGACTGACACGGAAGAGAAGAAATTGTTGAATAAAATCGTTATTTTTGTTTTATTTTGTTATTTTTGTGCACAAAAAGTATTCTCGTCACTTCATAAAATTAAGGAACCACTGTAGTCACATGGACTATTTTAATGATGTCTTTACTACCTTTCTGAACCTTGAATGTGATAATTGCGTTGCTGTCTATGGGGGATCAGAAACCTCTCGGATTTCATCAAAAATATCTTCATTTGTGTTCCGAAGAAGAACGAAGGTCTTACAGGTTTGGAACGACATGAGGGTGAGTAATTAATGACAGAATTTTCGTTTTTGGGTGAACTAACCCTTTAATGACTTAAATCAAATGTGATCACTACTAGTAATTAAAATGAAAATAATCCCATAATAATCATGAAAAAAGTAATTAGCACAGGGTTCCTACAAAACGTGGAATTTTAAATGTAATTTTAAATATATATGAAGAGTTCCACTGCAAAAACCTGAAAGTGTCATCTGAAATTTTCTTCTAAAATGAGCGTTTTTATCAGGCTCCTATGTTTATGTTCAGTTATTTTACTTTAATGGTAGGGATTTAACGATACATCCGGAACCGGTTGAAAATCGATTAAAACATGACGATTCAAGTCGGTTGAGATGCTAAATAAATTGCGATACATTTTGGGGCGGGGGTTTATATGAATGTATATCTGAGGAGAGCTGACTGGGTTCAGAAAAGTTTAGATGCTATTTTCTTTTCATCTTACTTCCGTACAATGCATTTTAAAGATGTTTTAGCGCACAACGCTGCTTTGTTTACAGAGGTAACCATGGAAGCGCTGTTCCATAAGCGCCACCTGCTGTCAGATAGTGAATCTGCGTTCTCATGCAGCCCGTCTGCTGTTATGAAGTTTTATGTAGCATAATTTCACAAACCTAAAGTCTGAACATTCTGTTTTTGCTTCAAATGTTAAAAAGTATACAATCTAATTTAAATTAAAAACTCATGCTCATGCTGCATGTATGTAGCATCTTTGTTGGGATCATGAATAAAATGCAGTGGTTGCCTCTAATTTTAAATGGTTACAGATAGTTCAGCCTGTAATAGAGCAAATAAACATCTTGTTCATGTACTCATATGAAGAGATTTCTTTTATTAGTATTATTTATTTATTTGATTTAGGAGCTGTTTTAAAATTTCAATTTAGTTTTGTTATAAAGATATTTCAATTTCACAAAGAAATATTCAGCATTTTGTCTGAGAAGTAATAAAAAGACACTTTCTCATTTAAATCTCATTTTGTTAAAAAAAAAATAGTGAGAAAATCGAATCGTGAAACCAGTATTGGGAATCGTATCGAATCATAAGTTGAGTGAATCGTTACATCCCTATTTAATGGACTCTGATTGCCATTAAAGTGAAAATGCTGAACCTAAACATAGGAGCCTGATAAAAACGCTCATTTTAGACCTGATAAAAAGGTCATTTTAGAAAATTTCAGATGGCACTTAAGAGGCTTTTGCATCTGAAGTCTTCATATACACACACACATATATATATATATGTGTGAACATGTCATGGAAATTCATTACCCATTACTTTCATTTAGTAACCTCTTATGACGATTAAACTTACTGTTTTTTGCACTGAATCCAGGTGTCTTTGTCACGGCCACAGTTGCCCTTCTCTGTGCCCTCAATGTTGAGTTTCTCATAGCAAAACTTATCAGCCGATGTTGCTTCTTTAGAAACAAAAACATCACACTAATCAAAATCCCACCAGAACCACCCACCAACAAAAAACATAATTCAAACAACAGGAAGTGATTTTATTATCGTTATCTAAATCTATTAAAAATTGTTTTTTGCAATTAAAATATAAATATTAGATGAAAGACTTAAAAATTTAAATGTTGCATTAGCAGCTAACTTAAATACGTTTATGTTGAAGTTATGTGGAAAATTACGACAACTAAAACTGAAAAAAAAAAACTATATTAAAAAAAATAATAATAAAAAAGCACATAAAATTACTAAAACTAAAATGGAAACTGAAAATATAAAAATAAAAGCAAATTCAAAATATAAATAAATATTGTAATAGTATATAAATAATACTAAAATAACTGGCACTCACTCTCTCCCCAGAGGTACTTGCACTGCCTATCCTTGGTTTTGCACCTGCCATTGAAACATCTTCCCTGAAATTAGATCAAATGAAGAAAAATTGACATTGACATATCACATATTATAAAATAATAAATTGCCACTATATTTCATATATAAAAACTCACTTGGTCTTTCTCACATGTGTACCCATCCATCTTGTGCAGATTTGGAGGACACTGTGAAAAATATATTGAGTTTTACACTTTAAATATAACATATACCATTCAAAATTCTTCACTCCAACAAAGTAAAAGAGCATGTTTATATTGGCATACTATTTACTGTTTTTAAACAGTGCAGTCCATAGACCAGTAGGATATGTGAATTTTATGTATGCATGGAATGACCTACTAGATTTGCAGAAATGTACAATATACAGCAGAGCACACTGTATGGAATTTTGTATCCCACAATTCAATGTGTTTGACATAAACCAGAAGTAATATCTTGACTGCCAAGTGACTGCCATACCATTAAATTAAAATATTAATATGCAAAAAAAAAGAGAGAAAAAAACATCCTTTCTAGATGATAACTGGACACCACTCACTAAACTAGGCATGCAACATGTGGCCTAATTGTTCAAAATGTCTAGTCACATAAAAAATGCTGTTTTTTTCTTTTTAAATTGTATACAGTATCCAGTATATACTGTGCAGTATGCTAGTATTTCATTTCAAACACAGCCAAAATCTGTTGTATTGGTCCATTAATTCTACTGCTGTAGGATGTGTTGTGCCCTCACCTGGCTGGAGTTCCCAGTGCACATTTCCGGTATGTCACAATCATTGACCGCCTCACGACAAATTTCACCCATAAACTCCAGCTACAGACACAGCACAAGGATCATTAAAAAAAAATCACACAAACAGAAGGCTGCAGATTTTTCTTGTACGACTCAGCGCATACCTGGCAGTTTTTACAACAGAGACCATCACTGCATTTGGCTCCCTGAGTCAACATACACTTCTTGCAGCAGTTCTCCCCTTCTCTAGCACACTCCTGCATAAAGACGGGAAAAAAACAGATTACATAAGCAGTATCAGATTATTGTGATCATAATGTTGATGTAAGATCACTCACTGCTGGGCTTCCACAGTCACACTCCTCTCCTGCCTCCACAAAACCATTTCCACACACTGGAGGATCCAAGAGCTAAAAAAAAAAAGAGAGAGAGAGAGAAAAAGGAATTCTGTTAATTTGCATCATTTATTTGTTAATTTATTGCACTAATGTTATATCACATATATTACTTATTCATATACATATATCGTAACATAAAAGAACTGTTTTCTATTTTAATATATTTTAAAATGTAATTTATTGCTGTGATGAGCTTAATTACTCCAGTCTTTATTGTCGCATGATCTTTCAGAAATCACTCTAATATGCCGATTTGGTGTTCAAGAGATATTTCTTATTATTAAATCAATGTTGAAAACAGTTGCTTTGTTTAATATTTTTGTGGCAACCATGACACATTTTTCCCCATATTCTTTGAATATAAAGTTCAGCACATATGAATATGTGAATATAATGAATATAAAGAACAGCATTTATTTGTAATATATTTTTTGGAATAAAAGTCTTTACTATGGAAGCTTGTTTCACCACTAAAAAAAAAAAAAAAAAAAAGGTAAGTGCAACTTTTTATCTCACAATTCTGACTTTTTTCTCGCAATTGCAAGTTTACATCTCACAATCCTGACTTTTTTTCTTCAGAACTGCAATTGTGAGTTTTAAAGTCAGAATTGCATGATATAAACTCACAATTGCGTCTTATAAAGTCAGAATTGTGAGATATAAACTCGGAATTCTGAGAAAAAACGACAGTCTTTTTTCCTCACAATTGGACATTACAACACGAAATTGCGAGTTTGTTTCTCACAATTCTGACTTTATCACGCAATTCTGACTTTATAACTCGCAATTCTGACTTTATAACTCGTAATTCTGACTTTATATCATGGAATTGTGAGATAAAAAAGTCGCTTTTTTATTTTTTATCTCATGGTGGAAACAAGCTTTGATACTTTACTGTCACTTTTGATCAATATAATGCAAATTTCTTTAAAAAAAACCTTTTGAATGTAAGTGTACGTATAAAACTTTGTGAAAGAGGGAAATCTGTGGCACTTTGTTTGAAGTTCTGTGGGTGCAGATTCTGTGTGGGATAGTGACGTGCTAAGGAAAGTAAATGCTATGAACACACAGACAGAACTGAAGCGGGTTTACCTTTGAAGGTTTATTGAAGAGACACGCACCACCTCCACTGTTCAGGAATTCATGAAACTCTTCCACGTTACAGTCAGAAAATCTCTCAGGTAAGTAGAAGCTGTTACAGAGAACCACAAAGCAGTAGAGTCATAATGCCCAATTTTCTTTGATTCACACAACAAATGAAACAGGCCATAAAAATGAGTGTTTGTAACACTATCAAATTCACATTGAGCTTTTACTGAAAAGCAACTATTACCTCAGTAACCACATTTACATGCACACTGTTTTCCGATTTAAGTAATCTAACCCTTATTTAGAAAATAATTCCCATATACTGCACATGTAATCATCATAATCCAAACAAACTGACAAGCAGATTCTTTTCCCACTACTCCCTTATGGAAATACTGGAAGTGCTTACCAGTAGAGGATGTGTAGATGTAAATGAACAAGTGGATAATCCAAATAAAAAGTACAGCATTTCTGGATATTACAGGGAAATGCCAGCTGTCTTATTCAGATTGGTTTATGGCAATCAAGTTAAATCACGTTTACATGACACATAAATAATCAGAATACAACCATTCCAAAATCAAAATGTTCATGTAAACATGGTCACTGTTGTGGAAAAGTTCTAATGGGGCAAATTACTGTTAAAAATTATGGTCTTGGGATAGAAAATAGGTTTAATGTGAACTGGTCACGCTAAATGTACACATCAGTCTGGTTAGTGGCTATTGATTTGATTTCATTCAGACCAGCAGAGGGCAGGACTCAGACACAAATAACAACAAAACACACCATACAAACCCAAGGACCACAGCAACCACATTGGGTGAAAATGGAAGAATCTGTCAACTCCCTGTCATGTGTTTACAGGCAGATCTGGACCTTTTCAATACGACGGATGTGCTGTGTATTGCATTATATAAATAACAGTTGCTAATTATAGAATCTATGTATTTATATCCATTCTCTAAAACCAGGATTCCCAACATTTTTTGTCAGCCAAACCACTTTGAATTAAATATTTACTTGAAGTCCCCCTGAGATTTTAAGTCAATATTTCAATAATTTGACACATTTGCATGTTTATGGTTCTCTGATGTCAGTTAATGGTCACATTACAAATTTGTAGGGCTGCCCTCGACTAAAGATTTTTCTGGTCGACTAGTAGTCGTTCATTTTAAGCGATTAGTCGACTAATCGCACGTTTATTAATAAATGATATAAATCATAATAAAGAGCTTTTAATGCCTATATAGCTCAATCAAGAGTTCAAGCGCACGCATAACGCTTGCCACAGCGCACCGGCAGAAGTAATGATTATGAATGCATCGGGGAAAAACAGCAAGGAGATTGGTAAATTAATTGATAAACTAGTGTTTTCTGTATTTTCGGCTGCAGATGAAGCTGACTCGTCATCTCCGTGGATGCACCTATATGCATATTTCATACAGATTACATAACCTGAGAATATTTGTTTTCCATTTGAATTGGTTCATTTAAAAGTAAACATTTTGATTTCTATAGATATATTTTTCATGTCTGTAAGTTTACATGGAATTTTGGTTCTTTTTCTTTTTTTGGTGCGCTCAAGTTCACAGAGAGAGACGGCAGAAAGCGCACGTTTTGCTTTCATTATTTTACAAAAGCACAACGTTTTGTTGTTATTGTGAGTGCACACAAATAAAAGTATACTCTACACAGATTCAAAAGATGTATTACTCTTATCTGTATGACCAAAAATGACAGTATTTTAAGTGCAAGTGATCGCACAGGTGCCTCCATGTTAGCTGTCATGCAATAAGTGTGCTACTATTCAGCATTCACACTCCACACAAACACTTGAATAGCCCGCATTTTTCTAGGATAATATTAAAGCGAGCGGCCGTGTAAAGCTGCTACTACTTACATGTTTCAGGTGATAAGCTATATTGGAGGTCGATGAATGATAGGCGAGCGTTTGGATGTCCTGCCCGATGTACTGTAATTATCACATAGCTGTTAAAGATCTGTCCGTCACAGACTGCGTGACTTTGCCACTTCCTGTGGATTTTTTTCCTTGACTAAGCGACTGATAAAATTTTGGTCAACTAAGCATCTTCTCGTCAACTAACAGTTAGTCGATTATTAGGGGGCAGCCCTACAAATTTGCGAACCCTAGTTTTGGAAACCCTGGTCCAAATTACCCAAATCACTCTCTCTTTTTAGGCGAATCCTCTGATTCTGATGACACTTTCATAGCTTTTGCTTCCTCATTCTATCCATCCACTACACCCTCCCTTTGATGCAAATCACAATTTTTCCTCTTGTAAACACAGAGGTGTGGCAGTACAGTATCAGGAGAACGCTGAACGCTGCTCAGCCTGTATCAGCCGGGTTGCTGCCCTCAGTATCCTGCAGAGATCATTCCGAAGCAGTAAGCACTATTCCAATCTGTAACAATCTGCAACAATGCAGTTTCAGGAAGCCTTAACCGCAGGCTGCGAATCAATAAGTGCATATCTCACATTATGCCTTGTACAAGTGGTTACTCTTCGTTTACCAGACGCTGAGTGTGTTCCTGGAATAACAGGGCACCTTGTCTTACCTGCTCGAGCATAGGTAATTAATTTTAAAGTGTTGCAGACACAGGATTGTTAACAGCAGGAAGACAAACTTAAAGGGGGAAAACAGAGAACACAAAACATCCTGCCACATTAACACTGGAGTTAGTGGATCAGATCGGACATGCAGGCTGCACGGAAAATAAAACTCCTCAAAACATCTATCAATGGAGAGACAGATCAACATGAGCGTGTCTGTCTGAAAGGCCATTGATACTGGTGTTCATAACATGAGCCGTGAGAGTGTGCTGTAGCTTTCAGGAAATGATGGATATATATATATCAAAAACAACCCAAATACAACGTATGTATGTGCATGTTGGAACCAGAGGACTTTCTCATACTCAGAAGTTTGGACTTTTTGTCCCAATAGTCCCATATTCTCCTGATAGTGAGAAAGAGCTTAGCTTGGTGTGGTGATTACAACACTTTTTCTCTCAGATTATGAACTTCTACAAATGATATTTAAGTTTTGAAGGTCCAAAGGAGTTGTGGAAATGTTTGCATTGATAAAAAATGGTTAATGACTACTAAATGTGTTCAGAAACATGACTTGCGAAGAGAAGAAGTCTTATTTGAGAAGCTAAGCACACAGCAAGACGGAGGGTGAACACACACTGAGAGTGCTGGTGTGAATTTCAGCTAACGTCCTGTCAGTAAGCCATATATCAGGTGACAGATGTCCGTCACTTCCGTCACCATAATTCTGATTATCTGATTGTACTATAAAAGAGTTTTGTGTTTGGAGGTAGACTGTGTGTGTATCACGCAGGCTTTATGACATTTGGCATTAGCGTGAAATCATGATCGTTCTGTTCTGAGTGTGAATGACTGCAGACAGTTTTAAACTGTTTAAAGGGGTCATATCTCGGAACTCAACACCTCCTCCACATTCCAAAAAGAACATTTTTTAAACTATCAAGCAATAACATTTTTTAAACTAGCAAGCAAGAACATTTTTTAAACTAGCAAAAACAGCTAGTTCTGAAATAAATTCATGGTTGTAACCACACAAGGATGCCAACTGGGTGTTCAGCTACTTGATTTTGGCATGGACTGTTTTTTTGCAAAATAGTTCACCCAAAAATGGAAATTTGCTGTTAATTTACCCAACCTTAGGCCATCCAAGATGTAGGTGAATTTTTTCCTTCAGCAGAACAGTAAAAAAGGTTTTTTCCTGAAACTGTGGTCCTCTGTGATTCACATAATGGAAGTCAATGGGTGCCGTCACTTTGAGATTCAAAAAAACATATGCAGACAAAAAATTAATAACCGTGGCTACTGATGATACAATGAGGTCTTAAGAAGTGAAAAGATCAGTCTATGCAAGAAACTGCGGTTTATTCAGGAGCCACGGGTATTAATTTTGTTTTGACTACATATGTTTTTTTGAATCTCAAAGTGACGGCACCCATTGACTTCCATTATATGAATCACCGAGGACCACGGTTTCAGCTAAAAATCTTCTTTACTGTTCTGCTGAAGACAAAAAGTCACCTACATCCTGGATGGCCTGAGGGTGGGTAAATTAACAGCAAATTTAAATTTTTGGGTGAACTGTCACTTTAATTATGGGCTAGTTCAAACTACATTGGACCTGACAGCAAATCCCCAAAAATGTTTAGGGGGCAGAGAGAGGGAGGAAAATACTGAAAGACCTTAGCTAATATTTTCAGGAGCAAAATAAAAGATTAAAAATGCATGATATGACCCCTTTAAAATGAGAGGAGACCAAAAATCCCCTCTTAACGAAAAATGTCCCACTATGAGCTGTCGGCCGAATTAATAAACAGTGAAAAAATTTAAGAGAGCACACAGGAAACTGCAGAATGTTCCAACATAATGCACTTCCACCATATTGCACTCTTGACTGAATAAAATTAAGGCCATAATGCTATTAGATGGAGTGAGGGGGCGAGGCTGATGTGACTCAGCAGCTGACTGGTTGACAGGACACGAGCGAGTAGCATGACACAGCCAAGCGTCTGCTCACCTGCTGTCCCATTCGGGAACAAGGGGAAACGCAAAAGGTATTAAAACACACGGATAAAGACAAACCAACACACACAGACGCACACTATGACATAAACAAACACCTATCACAACACACGTATCTGATCACCTCACATCACGGCATTTCTTGCACGACCACTGTGAACATTTCTGACTGTTTTAGGCGTAAATACTAATAATCAGTTGTGCTTTGCTACTTTTCACTTTGACACTGACAAACACTGTTTGTGAATATTAAGATTACTTAAGGATGAATTTGAATCATGAACAGTGAAATGTCAATGTCCACACGTGAAATGTCAACAGTGGAGAGCCAAAAATATAAAATTGGATTAAAATGATCAATAACACTTTCTCATGACATTTTGAGGATATTGTGTTCTAATTCTACACAGGAGTTCATAGGTCATTCTCACAAAAACATCTTATTTCACCCCAATATCAACAGAAAAAAATAACAACAGCTTATATTTGGCATAAAGTAAACTGTATTTTCAGAACCATAAAATTATATATATATATGAATATATATACATATACACACACACATTTTATACATATATATATATAAATATAAATATTTATGAAATCAAATATATATATATATATATATATATATATATAAACAGGAATAAGAATTAGGTTATTTTTGGCATTCCAGTAATAAGATTTGATTATAGGGTGAAATATGAATCTGAAATGTGCATATTTTGTGGAAAGTTTTGTGAGATTCACCCTCACAGACTGTAATGCTAATTTGTCCACCCATCAACAGTCTGGAGGTTTCCATGAAAATGAAAACAGGACACAGATATGAGTAAGCACAGAGACAGATGAATTGAGATGCCAAATTATTTACTGCCACCTAGTGGACTTTCATGAGAAATACTGTTTAAATCTGTCTCAGTTTCTCACTAGCTGCCAGTTAACAACATCTGACGTGACAGAAAGCGTTATGGATCAGTGAGTGGCACAAATTTCAAACACTGTTACTTTGAGTACATTTAATGTAACATTATTAAAGCAACAAAACACAGGAACACAGACTCAGCACAAAGCATGACAGGCTGTTTTAGTAAGACTAATATGCATTTCCAATAGGGTCTCAAAATTTAAGTGAGTTATGTGTGCGTGTTAGGAGATCTAGGAAATCTGCTTTATTAGAAACTTACCCAACATCATCCATTATGCAGCCAGACCATTTATCTTCACACTTGCACTCCCCTGTGTGGGGAAAGACGGATTACAGTGACAAACTATGAGAGACTGTATGTGCGAGTACTCTTGTGTTTACTGCCAAAGTACATACGTGAAAAAAATATAAAGGTTAGAATAGGAAATGAGAACACTCACCATTTAAAATGCGTTTCTTATCAGAAAAGATGCCGATATTTTGTCCCAGTGACTGAGCAAGAGTTATGGCCAATTCCTTTCCATACTAACAAATCAGAAAAAAAACCACCCAAATAAAAGCCTTTGACACTGACAAACATTACTTAAAATCGTCATCCATAACCACAACCACTAACCTCATTGACTCCGCCTCCCTTAGTGTGTGAGCAGACTCCGCCCATGTATGAAGCTCCTCCCCAGTTGCTATGGAAACGGTTGCCTCTGGAGGCAGACAGAAAACTCATTAGAAATGCCCTTTCATGTGATCATAAAACTAATGTCCGCTGTGTGTATGTGTGTGTTTTCTTTATAACTCACGAGAAAAGGTGAACGGAGTCACACTTTTCTTTAATAAAGTCTCTTCGGTACTTCATAAACTCTCGTAATGTCACCATGGGGTCATCGTTGATGTTAAACCTGTTGTCTGCCGCCCACGTTTCCATTGCAACCAAGACAATTCTAGTGTTGAGCTGCTCTTTGAAGTACTGCAGATACAAAAAAAGTATGTCTTTATTAACAACAGGTGAATAAGAATTGAATTTATTCTATGCAATTCTGAATCCAAAGGACACACATGATGACTGCAGAATGATGGATCTTTTTTGTTGTTCATTCTAGAGCTCATTTTGACATACTGAACAACAGGCTGAAGCAGCCAAATGCCAGCTGTCTCTCACAGAGAGAGAGAGAGAGAGAAATGGAGGAATGTTTATGGGACTGTCAAGGGCAGGCAGACTGACAAACAAGCAGATAAAGCAGCTCATGACGTGACAGCCTGCTCTATTTGTCTTGAGAAACTGATGAGTATCAGCCTTCTGCAGTTATAATATTATCTGTTTAATAGATTTAAATGCAAGTTATGTCGGGTTCAAACTACACAATATCAGCCCGATTTTGGCACGATCTGTTTGACGTAGGGCGTCAGGATGCAAAAATCATTCGTTTTATCCCATATACCCCTGGTTTCACAGACAAAGCTGACAGAATTTTCATTTTTGGGTGAACCCTTTAAAATATGTCAGTGCCATTCTTTTGTCTCAATATGCACACCAGTAATGTTTTTTTTTTTCTAAGGCACATATATAAAAGATACTTAAATGCCCTAATTGAATTAAGACTTAATCCTGGCTTAATCTAAGCCCTGTCTGTGAAACCGGGCCATAGTGTATCATAGTGGACGACAACCAGTGCCGCATCTGTGGTGCTTCACAACATCCCGGCAGAAGCATGTTTAATATTTTTTCATCCTCCACAATGGGTTCCGTCACATCTGTGATGTTGACCAATAGGAGCACAGAAGCTCTTCCTACATAGCTTTCAAACGTAGTGAAACAAAAGTTATTCAATGGAGGAAAGCTATGGCAACAATACTCTTGCCTTTATGATGTTTCCTCAAGTGACTATAATGACAGAGTGAAAAAAGGTAAATGCTGGCGAACAACAGTAGAGGTGCTTCAGCAACCCTTTGGTATTCATTGCTTGTTTACGCTCTTGTATCCGGAAGTCAGTCGCTAGTTCCCCCTTCTCGATGACATCACGCAACTTATTAAAGATGGCAAGCGATGATTGGTGGGGAAGCAACATGTCGTCTGATATACAGTATTTCTTGTCCACGACACAACAAGAATTTAGGAGTCAAAATCACGTAATCTGATACAGTGACTGTAGTAACAGACAAAAATATTGTGTAGTCTGAACCCAGTATAAAACAACACATAATTAAAATTAATTAAAAAGACTGTTAAATGTATATAATATGAGCAACTTACCAGATCAGCCATATTTACAACAGACTTGGCATAGTTGTTTGTTTGTCCAACGGAAAGGCGATGCTTCTTGTACTGGGGATATTGAACGTGAACGCATTACAAAATGAATACATTACAGCCATAAGAGAAAAACAAAGATAAATTGCATAAAACACTGATTATCTAGGTTGATTAATAATAGACTGTCACTCATCTTACCATCAAATGATCATTTATGACCATCAGCTCTATATATTTGGTCTCATCTGCAACACTCCGTGGACTTCGCGATATCTGTGTGAGAAATTTTACATTGTGCATCTGGTTCACTTACGATTCCATGAATGATTCTTTAAGTAGTTTTGAAGAAGAAATTAACAATAAAAAAGAGTGGAAAGTAATTCTTAATGCATTCAATACTATCAGTAGCCTATTATGAAATTTAACAGAACATAATAATTCAAAAATAACTTTTAATCCCAAAAAACAATGTATCAAACATTCAATCTGACATGCACCAAAACATTGTCATAACAACAGCAGTTTAAAGTGCCACTGATGCGCATAGTGCATATTTTATTCATATTTTGTTATAGCCTTCCATCAACATCATTAGAAGAATGCAGAATAAACATGAAGTCCTTCTATTCGAATATTATTTAAAAAAGGAAGCTGTTAAGCTGAATTAGAACCGTTCTCGACTCCCAAACCTAGTGACAAACATGTTTCATATCATCACCCTGCAGCACAGAAAACATGCTTACTGCAGAGATACAGCTGATCTATACATTAGTGCCATAAAGAGTCCACAGCCCTGCTCTAAATATTTCATGAGAGGAGAAGAGATGGTGAGGAAAAGATAGACACAGAAGAAACAGAGAGAGAGCAGAACTTACAACAGCACTGAAATCACATCAGATAGTCAAACCTTAATGGATACTCAGACACACACAATGTACCACAACTGAACACAGTATACACACCTGTCTCTTTTTCCTCCTGTGGGCGGCACTGAACTGTGGAGGGTTCTGGAATGGTGACTCTGCCAGATGAACTTACACAAACATTAACTTTCAGTATGGACAGTTGAACACAGAGTGTGTGCAAACAAAACTAACTCATTCAGCTTTATTAATTATCCCCCATGGGCCCAGATTTATAGTGTATACATGCTATATATATAATGGTTTAAACCTGAACAGGAGAATGGTCCATACCTGCAGAAATGAAGTCCTCTGGGGCGTCCAAACCATGAGACTGATAAATCATGTGCACATTAACCTCCTTCTACAGAAAAGAAATGATATGATTATGTGTCATATACTCCCACATAACACTTAGTGAGTTTGATGAGACACAGTGCTCAATCTGTATAAGAGATAGACAGCACATTTAATAAGGTAACAGTCAAATTTTCATTGGAGCAAGTTGTCACATATGTTTTGTAAATGTATTAATTACAATGTTTGTTGGCCTAAACAAATGTTTAATATTTATAATATTACATTTTTGCTGTTTAATGAATTATTGTACCCAAAAGATCTCTTATAGTCAAGAGTTTGCTTATACAGAAATTTATATAAAAATATAACCACCCTGAGAAGCATTGACATTTAGTTTATTGTATAGAAATAGGCAAGCTAATTTAAAATAAGGTACAGTAAATAAAAATGAAGTGGAAGATAAAACTTTTGACTACCGTTTGACTACTCCAGACTGCGTCGCTGAAAATACCAACAAAATTGTCTTTTTTTAAAAGCCACTGTGTGATTCGCACACAATTAACTGGCAATATTTATCCAGCTTTAGTGGTTTATGTTATGTACGTTACACTATAGTTTGTGAACGACATACGCATGTGAGCGCGCGCGTGACGTCATGCCGCACCCGTACAGTGAGTTCTGCGCGCTCCTGGAGAGTCCTCCTCAAACACAACACGACGATACAGGGCAGAGGATCACCGATTGTGTGAGAAAATGACCGTTATATCACCAAAAGAGTCATTTAAAATTCACTTTTAATCAGGTATGTGTGTGATATATTGGTCTTGACAGTGTCACTCTTATTAAATTAAAGCGCAACAGGTTGTATCGTAAAGTTAGCAGTTAGCTGAAATTAGCTTGTTAGCGCTCGAATGAACTCATATATATATACTCTTGAATAAATCATAACCAAACCAGATCTCTAATCAAAACAAACCGTAAACTAAAACACAAATGCTGAGCCCGTGAAATACTAAAAAAACTTTAATATAAGTAATATCGCTTGTGATAAAGACGGTAAGAAACTCCTGACAGAGATGCGATTGTCTGACATCTATTGTTGTAATGACAGTGCGCGCACACACGCGACGCAGAGACATACATTTACTCTATATACGCACTACACGTCTATTGTACATAAACACAGAGACATTTATTGTAGTCTACATACACTCTACACTTAGATACATACATTATCACTGATATATACACTCATACTTAACACGACATATGCAAGCAATGCACTCAACCCTTTTTAACTCATCTTTTACTGTATGTCTGTGAGGGAGGGGACATTACTGTAAGATTTACAGTACACCTTTCATATTTCCATGCACTGGTATACAAACTTTCAATTTGTAACTCAAAATATGTAACTTTTTCTTTCATCATTATTCTTGATTTCCTTTCTTATCTCTTTTCCCCCCACAAGGATTCCAGTTTTTCCTGACTCCAGCCATGTCTTGTCGTGACATTCACGCCACCAATGCCTTCGCCTTCATCGTTGCGATGCTGTCGGTGGGCGGGTTGACTGTCGCTACGCTCATTCCTCAGTGGAGAACCACACGCCTGCTTACCTTCAACCGCAATGCCAAAAACGTGACCGTGTACGACGGCCTGTGGACCAAATGTGTGCAGCGAGATGGTTCTTCGGGTTGCTATTATTTTGATGCGGACTGGTACTCGAAAGTAGACCAGTTGGACCTCAGACTGCTACAGTTCTGTTTACCTGCTGGTAGGTGCTCATGATGTGTTCAGTTACCTTGCTTGTCAGTTTATATGGCCATATGTGTGTTATCCATTTTAATTTTTAAATAGCAGTCTTTTTGGGGTTTAATATTCAGACACAAGTCCATATCACAATTTGATTAAGTACAAATTTCGCCAAATTCTATGTTATACAGTAAATTTCATTTTTATGACTGGATTCCACAATTCCTTCCACATTTTCTGTATCGCGGAAATCATAGGGCCCTAAGTTTATTCTTAAATGTTGACGTCAACCTCTTCTCTGCACAGGTCTGCTGTTTTCCAGCTTGGCTCTTCTGCTCTGTCTCACTGGCATGTGTAAAACCGCTTGCTGCTCCAAAACTCCTGATGACATCAAGAACTCGCACTGCTTGGTCAACAGCTCAGGCTGCCATCTCGTGGCTGGGATGCTTCTGTTTCTAGGTGGGGCCATCGCCTTGCCACCCTCCGTCTGGTTCCTGTTCCACACGCGTGACCTTAATGAGCGCTACGATAACCTGTTTGCCGTTGAGTTTGGGGTGTATGTGGCCATCGGCAGTGCAGGTGGTCTGATCTTAGCTGCTCTGCTGATGTTCATGTGGTACTGCATGTGCAAAAAACTGCCTTCACCCTTCTGGCTACCTCTCCCTGAAGTGCCCACAATGACCAACAGCCTCTCCGCGCAGCCCCTCATGACCAACGGCTTGCCTTCTCCCGTGACATACGCCCCACAGAGCTTCCCTCCGGCTGTTCTGGATGCCCCCACTTTTGTCCCAGCACAGGGGTATCCTCAACCTGTACCCACGCAGCCTATGCCGCCCCACGTCTACATGCCACAGATGTCTTTGCCTGACGGTTATGGCTCAGAAGTCGGAGCCTCACAAGTATATAGTTATGCCCCCTCTCAAAGCTACGTGCCTTCTCAGGGATACGCCCCCTCACAAAGTTACGCCCCCTCACAGAGCTACGCCCCCTCACAGAGGTATGCTGGGCACCGCTATTCCACACGCTCCCGTATGTCAGGCATTGAGATTGACATTCCCGTCCTTACAGACTGACACTGAGTTGGGGTGTTCACAGTTGTTTTAAATCAAAGAGGTCAATCTGTTATTCTATTTTTAGGAATTAGAAAACAGCTGTGATGGTCAGTTTGAAGTGAACAAAATGGTAAATTGAAAGAAACACATTTATTCAGCTGATGTAGCAGGTGCCCCTTAGTTAAAGCACTGAAAATGGCCAAAAAGTGAAAAATGGTCATGAAAGCAATAACACAAGTGGAATTAGGAAGTCATGCCTTGCTCTCTTAATGTGCTTTATTCATAAAACAAGCAAAACAAATGTTTGTGTAAACTGTTCATAATTTCACTGAGTATGTTGCATTAAATTTAATGATAGGTTTACATATGATTTACACAGAAATGAATTTTGCTCATGTTTCATAACCCTAATGTTTTTATTAATCTCAATAGTAACACTGAACTTACTGTTGATGTTAAGCACTGTATTAACCTGTTAGTGAATGTCTACTAATATCTAAATGTGATTATTAATTACTAGAAAGCGATGCAACTGCTTGCACTCATCTCTGTGGCTTGTATTACTGTCAGTGCCATGAAGTTCCACATTTGCTGTTTAGAAAATGCGTTGCTTTATTGTTCTAAATTCTAATACCTGAACATAGTTTTTTGTTTTGTTGTTTTTTTTTTTTACTCTATGCGTTTGTTACATAATGATGTAATATGTGAAGGATAAAACATTTTTACCTGCTGTGTTTATTATAATTATCTTTGAAATTGATAGAAATTTGTCTTTTAATTTCTGTCTTGTTTTCAGTTTTGGTCAAAATGCTAAATGAACACTAATGTTATAGGATCTCTGTTTTTGTGTCTTTTTATACATTGAAGAAGAGTTTGCAGGTTTTAGAAAATTACCTTGTAGTTTTACTCATGTTACTCATCTCTGCCTGATGCCTTTGAAAAGTTCAGCTACTCTTATCAAGACTGTACTTCCACTTTTTGATTTATGCGTAATAATGAGCCTTGCATGAGTAACAAACCTTTAATGAAACACTGCATTACATTCCAGTCTCTTCTTTTTAGTGCAAAATCTGCAAATGTTTTTGTTGTTGCTTTTTAAAGGTGCTACACCAGAGATGTCATCACAATGTAACTCAGCAGATTTGAATAATGAATGCTCTAGTAATGTTTGTTTACTGTTACATAGTCACCATTGCTGAAATGAGAGAAAAACACTAATGTCTTAAAACAAATAGTTTGTCTTACATTGCCTATGGAATATTGCACAGATCTATTTCATTTTGCCTTTTTCTGCAAAGCTCTGTTGCAAAATGTTAATTTTAATTCATGTTTATTTTATTTTTATTTACATAGTGTATGGACTACTAGTGTCTTAAATGCTCTTTTTATTAAAGTGCAGTTTATTAAATGAAATGTTCTGCTGCGATTTGCTGAGATGCATGACACAGTTGCTTTGCTCGGGGTAAACATACTTGCTAGTGCTGGGCAGATTACTTGCAAATTGTAGTCCATTACTGATTACAAATTGCATGACAAAAATTGTAGTTAGTGACATAATCTAGATGACTAATTTTAGGTAATGTATTCGGACTACTTTTTAATTACTTTTAGATTGTTACTAACTACAGTTTTTGTCATGTAATCTAAAAGTAATCAAAAAGTAGTCCGAATACATTACCTAAAGTTAGTCATCTAGATTACATCACTAACTACAACTTTTGTCATGTAATCTAGATTACTAATTTTAGGTAATGTATTCGGACTACTTTTTGATTACTTTTGACCTTACTTGTTTATCATTTAGATTTGAATAGGATTATTGTATTGTAAAAAAAAAAATCATTCTTTGTTGTCAACAACATGATTGGATTTTTTAAAAAGAGTAGAAAGAAGAATAAGGGATAATAAATTATGAATAATTTACTGCCATTGTGTGAGTAATATGTAATCATGGTAATCCATAAAAATGATCTATAATCTGATTATATTACATTTTAAAATTCTCATAATCTAATTACAAGTACAACATTTTTGGAATCTTACTACCCAGCAATGAGTTATTTATTTTTGAATGACTATTCATGATGTGAGCTGAAATGTTATATTTCTATTAGACCTCAAAAGGCTGAAGTTGGAATATATTTATGTGTCAAAATAAAATGAAAAACATTTAGCTAATGAATAAATTGCAAGCAAAGCAAGATAAAGATTGATTATAATTCAATCAAATTTTTATTAATAAATATTGGGTAAACCAATAGGGTAACCAATATTTTATTAATATTTTACCCGATATTTGTGTGTTCTATGTATTTTATGCTTGGTAGAGTACAAGGGACGCGCTAAATTCACGCAAATTCTACTGAAATCAAATGAAAGTTGCTTCTATTGAGCACTATTCCTATAAGATATACAGAGTTGCTGCCTATGTAGAGTATTCTATAGGTGCAGTCACATTTACCTTTGTTTGGCGAATTTTTGTGGGCAAAATCCAGTCATTTCAACAGGAATCCATGCGATAGGGATTTTCACATGAGGGTGGAACATTACCCATGCAGAATTTGAATTTGCCACAGAAAGCTGCTTGGTTTGAAAGTGACTTCTGTGTGAGTTGTACATTGCTAAACTTTTGATAAAAGACAATGGACATTTTTTCACACCTTAAATCAGTCACTTATTAGGATCCATTTCATTCAGAATGCTGCCTTGGAAAGTTAGCAAGGCTCAGTAGGTTTTGGAACAGAGCCAGTCAGTCTCAAGACATTAAACAAAAGCTGACGTGAAATATCCAACAACTCCAATATTTAACAATTATATCACTGCATTTGGCAGACACTTGACTCCTATCCATAGTGACTTGCAGTGCATATGAGGCACGTATTATCAGACGTGCGTTCCCTGGGAAATAAACCCCTGACCTTGTCGTTGCTAGCGCCATGCTCTAACAGCTGAGCTTACGGGAACACTACACATCCTGCCACCACACTCCTGCACGCTTCCACATGCTGCCAGTGGGGAATATCAGTGCGCTAGATAAGAAAGACGAGGGAGACACAGACCTCGTTTCTATGGAGGCTATTCCACTCCACCCCCCATATATTCACGTATGAGAGGCGGCACTTTGTGAGGGATTAGCCGTATAACGCAGATGGCCTATCAGATGTATTGGCTTAAAATAAGATGGGGTTTTCTGTATTGGAGCAGAGGAGGGTGTGTGTGTGTTCTCCTGGGGACTAGATCATGAATAGAAAGCAGGTTGGGGGATGGCACACTTTCTTTTTTTTGGGGGGAAAGTGTGTTAAGGTTGTTGAGGGGGTGGGGTGCCTGCCGCCCCCTTCCAGAGACGATCTCCCACCCCCAACACTATCAGCCTGACTGTCCGGCAAGCATAAGATAAAGAAAATCAGAGACATGGAGAGAGAAATAAGAGATGTCTCTCCAAACACACACAAACCCAGTGACACATAAGCAGATGTGAACCTTCCCTCCAAAAACAAACTCATTTTGCTTACAGAAAATGTTTGTTTCCTTTTTAAACTAGGACTAGCAATCGATTCAAATTTTTTACCAAACTAATTACATTATATGCATCACTGAATTAACTGTATTATTATTTGATATTTATTTTATTATTACAAATTAAAATTGTGTATCCAAAGAACAAGTTGGCATCACAAACAAGTACAATAAATTTGGGATATGGAGGCTTGAGGTCAAGTTCACCTTCAAGATCACCTCATTGTACCCCAAAAGTGCTTCTTTTTTTTTAATATATCTGTATATGCTATTACTGCCGTAACGTTTGTTAGGTTTTACTACTTAACATTAACCAGCATTACATTACTGTTAAGTTTTTTATTATTATTAATAAATATAAACATATAAATATAATAATATATATACTACTGTTCAAAAGTTTAGGGTCAGTTAGATTTTTTAAAATATTTTTGAAAAAACTCTCAACAAGGCTGCATTTATTTGATCCAAAATACTGTAAAACCGTAATATTGTGAAATATTATTACAATTTAAAATTGTGAATATATTTTTTAAAAGTTTTTTATTCCTGTGATGGCAATGCCATTTCAGCATCATTACTCCAGTCTTCAGTCACATGATCCTTCAGAAATCATTCCAATAGGCTGATTTGCTGCTCAAGAAACATTTCTTATTATTATCAATGTTGAACACAGTTGTGCTGCTTAATATTTTTGTGAAAACAATACATTTTTTTCAAGATTCTTTCATGAATAGAAAGTAAAAAAAAAACAGCATTTGTTTGATTTTTTTTCATTACAATTCTATTACTATCCTTGCTGAATAAAAAAAGTATTTCTTTAAAAAAAAAAAAAAAAAACTTGCTGACCCAAAACTTTTGAACAGTAGTGTAAAAAATATCATTATTAATAAAACATACATTTGGCTTGGTTAATTAATAAACATAGCTATTTGGCTTAGGGTTAAAATTATTTCCAGCCAAGCTGACATCAATCGAAAAGTATAGTTACTACATTTTGATGAATGATTGCAAGGATTAACATTTTTTCTTTGGAAACTTATGAATTGTGCATAAAATCATGAACATGAATTAATAAAGTAAACAGTGTCCACTTTGATTTCATGTTGACTCTAGGTAGGCTGAGAGGCAGAGGCCCTGGATGTACTGTGAGCTCTGTGCAGCATCCAGCAGTGAGAGACGCTACAGAGGCCAAAGAGGGACATGTTTTCATGTCCCCTGCTGCAGTGTGAGGCGGATGACAGATGCATGTGCCATATGGTCAACAGGATGATACTGTCCCTCTGGTTTGTGACTGTGTCTGAATGAATCAGATCAGAGGACTGCCCTGTTGCTGAGGTCACCAACACGCAAGGTCACGGGGTTGATATGAAACATGACAAAACCATCAGCATAAAGACGATAAAGAAACTGAGACATTTCTCAGAATGAGATGCTCATGAGACAAGCTGACGAAGCATTACACAACAACAGGGAGAAGACAACCTTTCCACACATTACCACAGAAACTACGAGGTAAACTAGGAATCAGTAGCATCAGATCTTGAGATTCATATACAAAAAAACTATCAAAAACTTTTGCGCCCATTATAATCAACTAATCTGTCTACACTTCAAGGGCCAATTTGACGTTGCACTGCTAAGCCAGCCACTGGCTATATTTGTCAGAAATTATATATACAGTATATATATATTTGTGTGAATTAGGCTAAATTGAATGTATTATATATTTCAATAACTTCTGACTAGTACATTAAAGCCATTTCTGATGGCATAAAAAGATTTATAATACTTCTGTGACAGATAAAAGCAAACTGTGGATGGATCATAAACTCCCTTCCGTTTCCCTTAACAGGTTTCATTCTCCTATAATAAGAGAGCTTTAACATTTCAGCCTTTCACCACTGCTCTAAATGACACAAATCACTTCATTACCATGTTCCTCTGTGAATCACTTAATGAATCAGATCACCATTCTGAGGTTAAGAAATGACATTTTCCTCTCTAAAACCTTAGTGTCTCAGTGACACAGCTTTAGCTCGTCTTTCACAGATATGCCCTCTTCATTCTCTGGGAGTGTTCACGTGGGATTCTGCCATTAGCAGATAATAGCTGTGCTTTTGCAGAGTCAGGTGTCTCTATCGACTGTGTGATGGGCTTATCAGTCAACATATGCCCTGTCTGCACAGAAAAAACCCTGTTAAACTGCTCTGGGTCATTTCCTTGCCTCAAACAATCACTATCAAGGATAGAGTTTCATCCAGGGGTGTAGTTTGCAGGAGGGATGTGGGGAGGTAACCCCCACCCCAATAACCAAAACTAGCAAGAACAACCCCCCCAAATATTTATACCATGATTAATGGAAACTTATAAAATTATTAATTATTATATACATCACACGTTCAGAGCTTTTATAAGTGCTAAGATCCCATCTGAACTGAACTAGGACCAATTATCTGCATGCGCAATATGACTAAAGCCTGGTTTACTTAATTTTACATGAGTGGCAAATCACTGTATACAGCACAATCCTAAAGTGTGATGAGATTTGAGTGAGCCTATAACGATAGATTAGAAAATGAGAGATGTGAGACGTATTTGAATTTCTATTGAGAATTTACTACTACAAACATGACCTAAAACAGACACATAATCTAAAAAGATGAAAAAGATGAAAAGAGGAGAAAACATAATCTTGCACCAACATAAATTAGAAGGCTTTTTAAATTACTCATGACAATCCTTACTAGAACTTACCACATTTTAGTAACAGTTATTGTGGTAAATTTTGACTTACTTGTTGTAGTATTTATAATAGATAATCTATTAAAGGGTTAGTTCACCCTAAAATGAAAATTCAGTCATCATTTACTCACCCTGGTCTTGTTCTAATGCCATATGTCCTTCTTTCTTTTTCAAGATTAACAAAAACGTGACATGAAATACAATCCACAGAAGACCAACAGCCAAGGTCAGGATTTTCTTAAATTACATTTCGGTTCGTTTTTTTTTTTACCAAACCCTATTGTATACCCCCAGAAAACGTTGGATATATGACATGGTGTTGCATGGGATCATTCTGTGCATCTTTTTTTTAAAGCTTGATGCTGGTTACTATACACTGCCATATATGGACGAGCGACATTATTTCTTTCATTATTTTCGACATTATTTCTTCTTTTGTGGTGCGGAAAAGAAGGAAGGGCATACAGCTTTAGGACAACACTAGGGTGAGTAAATGATGACTTAATTTTCATTTTAGGATGAACTATCCCTTTAAGGGAATAGATTTTTACTATAGAATTACATTACAACTGTGGCATGTTGTAGCTGCAGTTCCAAATTTGTAGGCTGCTATTTTTCCTAACAAATACTAAAAAAATCTGCGTTGGACTAAGCATAGTAATGAGGAGCCATTAATGGTCTTACCTGCAATTATAGCCTTATTGTAACAAATTAACCTACAATTAAGCAATTCCAAGAACTATTTTTCAATAAGGGCAAGTACAAGATAGAATCAAGAACTTTAAAGTCTAAACGTTCTTGACTTTTCCCCATGTGTAAAATATGTTCTGTTCTAATGATGACTGATATTAGGAAAAACCTGGCCTTTCGATATTCCAAGAGATGATGTAGGTGAAATCATTAAGAGCCTGATGAACTTTTAAGGAGTACGAAATAAACTATTTCAATATAAGAAAATGTTAAGTAAAGTTAGTTTTTCCCATGGCACATTGAAGTAGAAAATTCTGTCAAACTGATAAGGTTCCAGATGCTTAAATAATATAAAATACATCATATATGTAAACAAGTAATAGTTAACTAGGCTATTACTTTATTGCAGTTATGTTATCAAACTTTGCATATGTGGATGATAGGTAAGATACGACAAAAGACCATTTTGAATGAATGAATGAATAAATAAAATAATCTCACAAGAGCGCATGCCCTGGGACCCTGCTAAAACGATGGAGATGGTGTAGTATAGAAATTGTGGCCAATATAATTATTTTTACTTTATAGCTGATAAAGATATGATGACAAACTTTATAAATCTTAAAAAAAAAAAAAAAAAAAAAAAAAATACTGATATAATTGCGATACTTACACTCTTATTATTCTCTCCTCCTGGTTCGATCATGTATGTGTGATTCCCATCAAAAAACATCCCACTAGAGAGAGAGGAAAAGAGAGAGATGGTGAACTGGTAAGATATACAGTTTAGTGGTTAATTATACAAAAACATTTGATGCCAAATAGAATAGAGAGCACATGCTAAGCATCGGATTTATGGGGTGAATTGAGCTTGAATTGATTTTAAATTGAGTTAGTTAGCAGAATTGCAATTTAAATCTGAATGTAAGTAAAAGTAGAAGTAGACGCAGAATTAAAATGAACTTAAATTCAAAGAAATTAATGTAAAAATAATTTTTAACTATAAAAGTGAATGCTGGCTCGACAAAATATTGAAAAAGTTTAAAAAGCCTTGAGGTTTATATGCCTTATGGACAGAAAGTATGAAAGAATTTTGCACAACCCTTGCTCAATACTGCACAGTATAATGTAAACTGAATGCTAATATAAAAAAAATTCAGGGTGAGATGTTCAAAAGACAAGCTGACGAAGCATTACACAACAACAAGGAGAAGAAGATAACCCCATATTCAACATATTACCACAGAAGAAAAAGCAGTTGTGGAGTGCATAAAAAAAAATAAACCTCATGATGTAAACCTCATCATGTTGCATAATTATTTAATGAATAATTTGGTTATCATCTTGGACATAAAAGTGGTGCACAAATGTTCAGCATATGGTAATGAGATTCAACCATCTAGATATGCTGACTCTACAAATGCAGGTCATTCTTACACTTGTTGTGTACCAAGATAATACCTGAGGAATAATGAAGCATATGGAGACTGTGTGTGTGTGTGTGTTTATATATGTGTTCAGACGTCTCTTTTAGCCTTGAGACATGCAGAGAGGATATCATTCTCTGCTCTGATGAAGTCTATCTCTTGGATCAATCAGTCGGTGACTCTCAGAGAGCCTCCAGACAGAGCAGAGACACTCAAGGTGACTTCTAAAAGAACTGTGTGCATTAGGAGAACGATACAATGCCCTTTAGCCTGGCTACATCCATAAATACTGAGTGTTCTCTGGTACCTACTGCACAAACAACTGAATCATGAAAAAAATTTCAGTGGATAACTAGAAAACGAACGTTATCAAGACACTAGTCTCACATTGTTTTTTAAGGGATCATTTAGAGAACCACGAACCAAATAGATGGAAAGAAAGAAGTGTCTGCAGTAGGCTGTCATCAGCAGCCCATGACTGTTTTCAGGACATAACTGTTTGTCTGACCCGTAATAAGACATTAAGATAAACCACCATAAAACTGCAGACTCAGCAGCACTGCTCCCTCCCTCTCACACATACACACTGTTCTCAACACACACTGGAGAAAGTATGATTTTCTCTCTGATACTCATATATATTATATTACTGTTCAAAAGATTTTTTTTTAAATAAATGCTGTTCTTTTGAACTTTCTATTTATCAAAGAATGGTAAGCATAAGATATTTCTTTTTAAAAAATATTTGTAAAAAATCTTACTGACCCCAAACTTTTGAGCGATAGTGTACTTTGCTTATAAATGAGTCATTTATTTCTCTTTTAAAGGTGCTGTAAAGGCAGGAACACACCAAGCCGACGTGACGAACTAATGGCGACGAAAGCAGAATGCGGGGTTGGCTCATGTCGGCAGCGTCTGGGTCCAAAGTTGCCCTGACACACCAAACCGACGCTCGACACCCGACGGCCAAGTAGCATGTCCGTTCTGCGCCTGCGTAAGATGAAATGCCTTTCCGTACCAGCAGGTGGCAGTAGCTGAACAGCCAATCAGAATGATCAGATGGCCCGATGGACCGATGAGCTCCGATGCTGATTCAACAAGTTGAATCGGACGAAAAAAGCCAACAAGGACCAACTTCAGCCGACGGTGCGTAACACACTGAGAAAACTTAGTCGGCCGACGAACAAAAACTGCTCAATGGCCGACCGTCGGCTTGGTGTGTTCCTGCCTTAAGTGATTTCTGAGAAACTCTGTTGATATTTGGAATCGACACCCAAACAAACACACCCCTCCCTTCATTGCTCCACCCCCAAAATAATAAACAAGCTATGCAATACAGCCACGACTAAACAGCTGGCGCATCAGACAGCTCGGTCAAGTATGGATGAATCAGCTGTGATTCAACAACAGCATAAAACAGCATATCTTGGTTCTGTGAAACATAGCTAAACCACATTACTCATGTATAGAGCAGAAATTAAGCAACCTCTCTGTCTGTTTTCAGGACTTCTTGCTCTCTATTGTCCCTCCAGTGCTGGAATGCTTTTTCAATAACGGGGGTCCTAGCTCTTGCCTGATCATAACCCTTCTTCTTTCAATTATATTCCTCTGACCTTTTTCCTCTTTTGTAACATCTCGAGCCATCTCTCTTTCTACAGTCTTTCTACAAATGTCCTGCTTGCTAACTCTCTCTCCTCCCCCATCATGAGTGTATACGCCTCCTTATGCTGATTGGCCACAAGAGTTTTGTGGTGCTCGGTCTGATCGGTCCGATTCACTGTGTTATTTCTCCTATTTACACAGCCAAGACAAACACAGTTTTTTTTTTTCAGCATGCACACACAAAACAGAAATTTAGCAAATATGAACAAAATTGTTTGTTTGGGTGTTGATTTCAGTTTTCAACACCGTTTCTCAGTCTGCAGTAAGTGATACTTACTGATTTGCAGGCACGTGCACAGATAGACCCCAAGTGATGCTCAAGCACCTGCCCTTTTGGTCTCTGCCTTGATTAGTGGCTTTTTTAAGTCAGAAGTGCATTTTTTTATTTCATATTTTAGTTTTTATTTAAATTTGGCTCATGGCATCAATTCTGAAATTAAGTGTGTGCCCAAAAACTGCATTAAGACCTAATTCTGTGAGACCGCATGAGCCCCTGCCCCACTCTTCTACATCCCTCGTCATAGCCACCATGCAAATCGAGAGGAGCAGCACTGGTGAAAGCCAGGTAACGATAGTGTTTACCCTAAGCTTTGCATTGTTTGTCACTATTGTCAAATTAAACCACTGTCGTCAAACTAAACTGCTATTAACCACTAATAGCCCTACATTAATTTAGCAACAAAAAAAGCGAGTCTGGCGTTGGCGTAAAATAGCATTGTGCAGGGTCGAAAATGCCACCCAAATTAATAAAAATGCCTGCAAAATTCAAGATATGAATTTTCCCTGTATGAGATTTGTTTATATTATATATAGTTAAGCAATATCACATGAGCAAAAGCACTGTTTTCCTGAATATCAGCACGATTGCCAAAGTAATTTTAAGATTGCAAATGTAATTCTAATATTTTCATTTTAATACAACAGTTAAATAAACAATAAGTTGATATTAATTTCAATTGTCATTTTTGACTGTTTTTGCTCTGTTTCATGAAAGAAAATAGTTCTGAACAAAGCAAAACAGTTGCATCTCCCTGCAACACAGAGTGGTGTTTCGTTCATGAATGAATCAGCCAGGTTGAACAAAACAGTGAATGAATGATTCTTTCACTCACATAAGGGCTTTTCACACTGCGCTTAACCCCGGGTTATCGTCATTCTAAACACTGCTTTTAACCCCGGGTAACACTAGTAATTTAGAAGCGGGGTTAGCACAGCTTTTTACCCGGGGTTATGAAACCCACGCCTGTACAGTGTGAAATGATGCGGTGTTAGAATGTTACATCTAGACGCTTAGCAACAGACATCCAATCACATACTCATATTTGCCTGCTCTGGACAGTCACAGAAACACTGTGCATTGTATAAACAGTAAGTTCAGTGTTTGAGAGGAAAAATGTCAAATGCTGACAGAAAACACGATAATTTGAGTGAAGAAGAGACCCTTTCATTCTTACCTTTATAGTCTGAAATGTCCATTCAGTATAAACTCGATAGTACAGTCGGCAATACGAGGATGCTCAATGCTAGCGCTATGTAAACAGGTCACGTGCTGCGTTTATCCAATCAATGACACTGACACCACAAATAGGCAATAAACATTCAGATTTTAGCTTTTCTAAGAAAGTGTTTGTTTGTTTATTTATCCATGTCTTTTTAGATAACTGGTATCAATCTCAGACAAAATAATTTGCCAGGTCTACTTAGGTAAATGGAAACCCTACTTAGAGGTTGTTCCACATTATTAAGCAAGTCACAGTTCTCATGCAATATGGGGAGGAAGAAAGATCTTTCTGAAGATGAAAAGCATGAAATGGTGCAATGTTGTGCAAAAGGCATGAAAACAACTAATACTGTGTGAAAACTGAATGCAGATTATCGAATTATCATAAGATTTGCGAGTGATTTAGAGCACAGCAGAACTCGGTCAGATAAAGGCTTATTAAGGAAAGTTCCTGTCAAAAAAATTAATTGTATATATAAAAAAAGCCAGTGTTAAGCAGCAAACAGGTATTTGAAGCTCCTGGTGTCTCTGGAGTCTCAAGAACCTCTCCATGCAGGCTGGCAGTTGTGCGTAAAGATGCATTTCAGCCACCACTAACCAAACCTCACAAAGAGAGACATTTACAGTGGGTTTAGAAATACATAAAGACTCATTTTTAAATAGTTTTATTCACTGACGAATGCCGTACTACAATGGATGGTCTAAATGGATAGATTTCTGGATGGTTGGTGAGTGGCCACCACATTCCAACAAGACTGCAACGTCAGCAGGGAGCTGGCGGGTGATGATTTGTGCTGGAATAGGGACCCTTTAGGGTCTCTGAGGGTGTCAAAATGACTTAATCAAGATATGTGGAGTTCATAACTGGCCATTTTCAGCTATGGTATAAAAAGAAGGATAGTGCCTTCTGAAATACAATGCACTATGCACTATCCCATGCTGTAAAAAAACACCACAACAATAAAACTGTTTGAAAATGTATTTCTATACCCACTGTAAATGTTTCTCTTTGTGAGGTTTGGTTAGTGGTGGCTAAAATGCAATTTTACACATAACTGCCAGCCTGCATGGAGAGCTTCTCAAGACTCCAGAGACACCAGCAGCTTCAAATACCTGTTTGCTGCTCAACACTGGCTTTTTTTATAGCTGCCCTTTTAATACAATTAACTTGTTTGACAGAAACTTTCCTTAATAAGCCTTTATCTGACCGAGTTCTGCTTTGCTCTAAATCACTCACAAATCTTATGATACTTCAATAATCTGCATTCATTTTTCACACAATATTAATTGTTTTTATGCCTTTTGCACAACATTGCACCATTTCATGCTTTTCATCATCAGAAAGATCTTTCTTCCTCCCCATATTGCATGAGAACTGTGACTTGCTTAATAATGTGGAACAACCTCTAAGTAGGGTTTCCATTTACCTAAGTAGACCTGGCAAATTATTTTGTCTGAGATTGATACCAGTTATCTAAAAAGACATGGATAAATAAACAAACACTTTCTTAGAACTAAAATCTGTACTGAAATCCTACTGATATGTCACTTGCATAATAATTTGGAACACAGTGTATATATAGTGTATATATATGCCAACAAAAGACATATTTATTTATTTAAATAAAGAAAGAAGTATGAAAGTAATTTAAAGGTGTTCTACAGTATGTAACTAACTTCATTTTTATGTATTTTTATAGTAATTAATTAAGTAATTATGAGAGGGGTGCCCTTTTTTCTTACTTGAGCACCTGCCCCCCAAAATGTCTGTGCATGGCCATGCTGATTTGTATAATTCCTTTAGTGAACCAGGAACTAAAACAATCAGATATCATGCACATTTGAAGGAAAGCTATTTAGGCCGTAAATGTTCGAGTGTGATGAGTGTGAATGTAAAGAGCGCTGATGCTCTATTTCTGAGCTACATCTGACCTGACTCTGTGCATTCACATACAGAGAGAGAGAGAGAGACAGAGAGAGAGATGGATCTGACCTGACTCCTTCTCACACTAAAAATACAGACGGAAGGAACTGAGCTATCCCAGAGGGCCACACAGAGAGGCGGTGTGTGTGTGTGTGTGTGTGTCTCTCTCTCTGTGTGTGTGTGTGTGTGTGTGTGTGTGTGTGTGTGTGTAAGGCTCTATAGAGTCTAACTCAACTCTCCTCAGGCACACGGGCAGCTCAGGAACACAGCTAGGTTTACTTCAGCTATGCAGAGAACACAGCAGGTTGCCAATAATACAAACATAAATCTTACAAACACAACAAATATTACATTTTCACCATGCAATAGTAGAGCACAAGGCCAGACGAAATGCAACAAGCATTAAAGCATCAATACAGGAGATAATGACAAAAACACACACAGAGAGACACAAAGAGTGCTGAGAGCATCAGTGTGTGATATGAGAGGAGGATAATAGCATGCTGTAATGTACAGCTCTAATTGTTAAATGGGATAATCGCAGCTTTGGCCTGCTAACGTGTTTATTTATGAATGTGTCTTAGAAAGAGACAGACTGTGGGTAACTGTAAGTAAACAGTGTGCAGTCAAAACTAAAGCCTTTCACGCTGCTTTTGTAAACCTGTGTGTGTTTGCGTGTTCATTCAGACATGAAGCACAATGACAGAGGGACTTACTGTAATCCATGGCAAGTTGAAAGCGCCACATATGACTTCAGAATATCACGTACTTTCCCATGGTAGTAACAGTGTTCTCCACCCTGCAGAGAGAAACAAACAATAATCAAAAACAGCACATACTGTTAATATGACCTTTGAATGTGGCTCATCCAATCAGAGTTTAGTGACCATCCCTTTTATAATACTAGATTTATTGTTTTGTTTTTAAATGAAGTGCTGCATAATGTGATGCAGCTGTTGAACAATCATATTTTGAAAATGAGATGAGGTATATACATTTGCAATACAGGTAGAGATTTGTTTTTTCCTTACGCCAGTAGGTGGTGACAAGTGACTGTTTTTATGAGGAAATCACTGACTTGTTTTGAACCATCAAAGGTGCAGTAAGCAATTTCTGAGAAACGCTGTTGAAAGTGGATCGGACCGAGCACCAAAACACAACTGTAGCCAATCAGCAAGGGCTAAGGGGCGTGTCCACTCAATAGGGGGGAGGTGCCTGTGTTGCATAGCATGTTCGTGAATTTGTGGGCGGAGCTATTAAGATAGGGCTGTAATCCTTTTGGGTAGAGGTGTGTTTGTTTTGGTGATTTCAAATATCAACAGCGTTTCTCAGAAATCGTTAACAAGTCATTGAATCACTCATTAAACTGATTTATTCAGAAATGCTAATTCATTTAAGAAGGAAATGCCACTTGTGCGTGTTGCTTGGAGACGCACAACAATTCTTTTGTCGTTTTGTTTGGCATTTTTACATTGGCAGATCATAAACAGACAAAAGTAACTGGCAAAATTGTGTCTAAAATGTAGATTATATGTTAATATATTAATGTAATGTGTATTGACCTATCACCAATGTATAAGAAATATCACCAATAAGGCCAAGAGCATGGATTAAGAAAGTAAAAATGGTCCATTTTGATTTCATGTTGACATTAAATGTTTGAATTTAAACATGTCAAAACTTTTGTTTGTACTGAAGCGATCAGAAATTCGTAAAAGTATTCCTGAGTGTTATTTATTAAATGTTTTTAGTGTAAGTGCTCGACTGCCATTAGGGCTGCAGGTTTTCTCTTCCTGCTTTTTCTCAGAGGACTAAAGCTGCAGCATTTACCAGCAGATCAATTTCATTTCATCCCTTTCTCTTTCTTTCTCTCTGCACTGGACAAAAAGCTTCATACTTTTAGGTTTATCCATTCCTCTGCTGCTCTCTTTCCTCCAGCTTGTTCTGGAGCATTTCTGCCTCTTTTTTCCACATGTAGCACTTTCTGTCCTCAAGAGCTCTCAGCAAATCAAGAGGGCCGTCTCTACCACACACACACACACACACACACAAACACAGAGTTAGACATTCCTGAAGAGTGCAGTTGTTGTAGAGACAGCCCCTTTCAGGCTAATGACCCAGAATGCATCAGTGCCTATAAGCACAGAGAGACAGGCTGTGTCCAAAATATGAAAATGCTGCCTTCTCATATAGGATACAGAGGTAGGAAGGTATCAAGGGATCGGGATCTTCTTTAACATGAGAAGATGCCTGAAATTGATTTTTATAAAATACACTGCTGTTCAAGTTTGAGGTCAGTAAGATTTTTTTTTAGAAAGAAATGAATACTTTTATTCAGGAAGGACATGTTAAATCGATCCAAAGTCACAGTAAAGACTTACTAAATACTTCAAATAAATGCTGTTCTTTTTAACTTTATATTCATCAAAGAATCCTGAAAAAAAAAATGTATTACAGTTTCCACAAAAGTATTAAGCTGCAAACTGCAAACATATCATTCTAACAGTATTTTAGAATTTTCTGAAGGATCATGTGACACTGAAGACTGAAGTAATGATGCTGAAAATTCAGCTTTGACATCACAGGAATACATTACATTTTAAATTGTATAATAATAGAAATCTTTCACAATATTACTGTTTTACTGTATTTTTTATCAAATAAATGCAACCATGTGAGCATAAGAGACTTCTTTCAAAAACATTCAAAGTCTTAGCAACCCCAAACATTTGAATGGTAGTGTGTTTATTATTTGTATTTTTATGCACACTAGTATATATAAAAAATCTTAAGTTCTATTTTCAGTCCAAAGCAGTTTTCTCAAGAATGTTGTTTTTCATCTCAGCTTCCACAAAACATGCCATAAATAAACTTTGCACATTTTATAGACTATCTACTTCCTAATTCAACTATATATATATATATATATATATATATATATATATATATATATATATATAACTACATACTAGGGCTGGACGATTAATCAAAAAGTAATCAAAACCGAAATTCAGAACCTCTAACCGACATAATTTTCCCATGTCGGTTATTTCGGTTTTTTAATCCTGTTAATACTTCCGGTGAGCGGCATGAAAGCAACACGGAGGTGAATGCCGAGTCAACACACAGAGACTGCGTGCGAGTGGTGAGCCTTGCGTCTTCACTAAACTTTGTCAGTTGTATGTGTTTTAAGGTTTGCCCTTTTTGGACATTCAAGCGATTTTAGACGATCGGATGTGTATTACATCGAGCTACCGTGCTCGTGAAGATCGCGCGCGCAGAGAGGAACGCAGAAACTAGCTGTCAGCGCTGTCCTATCACTAAAGTAGCTTAGAAACTCAAAAGTTATTATAGCATATATTTTTCTACGTTTGAAGTAACTATTTACAACCCACAGCTTCACAATTAATAGAGAGACGGTATGACTAATTCACACACGCAATCGCTCTCATTACGTACTGGTACTGTGCTAATTTATCTTTATCTGGTTTACAACGAGCAGAAATCTGTAAGAAATGTTACGAACCATAGATAAAATAACTGCTGAAAGTGAGCTGTTATGTCAGATCACTCTTTCAATAGGAAAAAATATCCCACCTTTAAGAAGTCAATCATATTTACAGTACAAACTTTGTCAGTGAACTATGAGGGCAAAAAAAAAACAGAAACAAAATAATCGTTCATTAATCGTAATCGAGGTAGGCCATAATCATCCAGCCCTAATATATACTGTGTGTACTGTATACTGTATATAATTATTTTTTTCGTACTGACACCAAACTTTTGAACAATAGTGTATAACGTTACAAAAGCTTTCTATTTTAAAATATATTCAAGTAGAAAAGTTATTTTAAATTGTAAAAATATTTAACAATATTACTGTTTTTGCTGTGTTTTTGGATCAAATAAATGCAGCCTTCTTGAGCAGAAGAGACTTCTTTTAAAAACATTAAAAAAATCTTACCGATCTAAAACTTTTGGCATGTATATATAATAGCATTTTGTATTATTCATATAATACTAAGGGGGCTTTCACACTGGCAGTTTAGTTCGAAACAGGGCACGGTTCGCATGAAAATAGCTAATGTGAAAGCTGTCATGCGAACCCGGGTGCGCACCGGGGTACCGAACCCGAGACTACCTGAAGAAGGTGGTCTGAGTTCGGTTGCACTCGGACTGTGCCGCGGTTCGCGTGAATATGAAAGCAACACGGACTCGGGTGCGCACTTGTTCAGGAAGTAAAGTAACCTGCGCATGCGTTTTAGCCGATTATAATATATTTACTTCAATAAAACACATGTAAGAGATGATAGTGTTGATGATTTACCTTGGATTCGAGCAGGAGTGAGCCTGCAGTGAATTCGCGCTTTGCAAGTGCAATCAGAACGGCAAATGAATGGTAATCAGTTGTCTCCTCAAAATAGTCTGTTTGCAAGCAGCGGAAAACCGTCTACATGCGACGCACATACAGGAAACCCAAGTGTCGTTTACTCTGCTGCACGTAATAGCGCCAAATTAATAAAAAAAACACAATTTACTGACCGCGTTCTGTTTTCTATCATGCGGCGTGCACGTCTGTGATGACGTAAGGTGAACACAAACACTCCCAGGTTCGATAGAATCAATTTGAGTGTGAAACCAGACCAACGCTGCGGGGGGCACCGGGAACAATCGCGCCCGGGCTCAGACCGAGGCAAACGAGCCCAGTGTGAAAGCCCCCTAAATCTGTAGTTAAACTAATAGGTTGTTCACTATTGCAGTGGGGAGATGAAGCTAAATATATCTGTGCTTCTGCTCTAGAATTCGTTCAGTGGCTCTCTTTCTCTTTCTTCATCCTCTGCCTCTTCATCCATCCCTCTGTTATTCCCTCCTTCCTCACAGAACCGCTCTATTTTTTCATTCATCCTTAGAAACAACACAGGCTCTAAAGAGCCCCCTGTACCCTTACATGCACACTGTTTCCTCGGGCTCTACAATTGGGTTGTGAGCTATGCGGATTTGAATCTCTTCACTGAAGGCCTCAGATCAGTAACTAATAAAATACATAAAAGATGTTAAAGGGGCTATATTGAATTTCAATCATAGAATATGACCCTTTTAAGAGTTTCTAAAAAATAACTGAGAAGCCCGACACGTCCACTATGTATAATCTATATAAAACACACACCTTGACACGATGGTGTCCAACATGCAGCACAAAAAAAGGACACAGTATCCCTGTCCCTGTGTGAGTGTGTGACAGGAACAATCTGCCACTGGGCTAAAACAAGCAAACACCTTCTGCTCTGGGTGTGATGTGTCCCATCTGAACATGCAAGAGTCTCAGTACGCTGACAGAATGAAGCTGAGAGTCCCAGTGTGGCACAAAGACAGATCAGATCAGACTATATTCACTGTCCCAAAAGTGAAACACACAGTTATAGAGGGGAAAAATAGGGTCAAGGCATTTTCATGAATTGTTCAGTAAAACATTTCTTGTAAGTTGAATAAACTGGGACTACTTTTCTAAGTGGAAGAACCTCTTGTTTTGTGTTATGAACCTAATTTCTGGGTGAATTTATAAGCTCCAGAATCCACTAATCAGGCCTTTGAGTTCGAATGCCTTAATTTTTTTCTTGTATATGTAACTCCTCTACCCAGGTCCTACTCGTCCCGCTCTGCCCGGGCCTCAAACCTGGGTCTCCGGCATGGGAGGCTAAAAGCTGCAACCTCTAGCGTCAGTCGCTAGAGCATCTCTTGAGATCAGAGGAGTGAGGTTTACTCGCACAGCGACTACTAGCTGGCCTCCGTTACATATAAACCATTTCAAATACATGCTTGTCTTAATTTAAAACAAAATAGAGTTTATACTCACTTTGCTGACAACTGAATTCCCCTCCTCTGATATGTGCCTCTCAATGTAATTTGATGATAGAAGATCACTGCAAAAAAGAGCAGAAGTACACAGTTGACAAAAAGTTAAATGTTCTCTGCGTTATTAGTGGATTCACTGAATTCTGTTCTAATAATTTGTTAAATATTATTCTGAAATCTTCACAGAAATCATAAAATTGATTGCATTTCCCATAAAAATACCAGTGCTTGGAAAGAAGAAAAAATAAAAGTTTCACATAAGTTTAGATTTTAGGCTTTGGTTCAGAAACTATCTGCAATGTAAAGGAAGTTATATGGTTAAATAGATGCAAGAGAGGAAAGACTAATCAGATTTCAGTATGCAAATACTTTAATGATGCCATTGCAGTTGTATTATAAATGGAACATTATATGAATATAAGAGATACCTTACATTTCTTAAAGAAGTAGAAAGTTTACAAAAGCCAAAAATATATAGCACACCTAAGATGAAAAGATTAAAATGATGGATAGATAGATAGATAGATAGATAGATAGATAGATAGATAGATAGATAGATAGATAGATAGCACACCTACGAATTATTTAAATGTATACATAAGCTATTCAAACTTTTAAAAAAAAGAATTGTATAAATTTGTGGAGAAGAAAAATAGACTGTCTGAGGAATATGAGCACAGTAAATATGATTCATCATCATCCTCCCAAACACATCACTCCTGGTGATCCTGGCATCACACATTTAATGATCAGATCAAATCAACACTCATGTCAGTCATGTACGCTGCTTATCTAACAGAAGACAGAAATGGAACAGAATCTGCATTCCAACACAGAGGGTCATGAACACAGTTAACCTGAGGAGAGATCCACGGCTGATTTCATACATCACAACTCATAATAAGTTTGTTCAAGAACACTTCAGTGTGTGTGGTTTCCCAAGAAGGAGCTCACAAACCAGGGTGAGAGATTTACTGCGAGTGCACACTTTAGTTTTTTGCTAGCCAAATGATACAGTTGCAATGATCAAAAACCGGCAATGTAGCAAAAAACAGATTGAGCGCAGGAGGAGAGAAGGGTGAAAGTGTCTCCCAGCAGGAGCTCTGACTGTGAGATCAGTTACAGTGAGCTCATCACCAGGACAATCACAGTATGACATCAAACCTGCCTTTAAAGACAGAAACACACATCTTCAACAGCTGTTCACTAAACCAGGTGATTAGCAGGATATTTATGGAGCTGCAGCGCTGTAACTTGCGAAACAAAGAAAAGAAATGTTTGTGTTTACAGTCTCTTTCTGTGGTAAATGCAGAGAGGGGAAAGACAGAAATCAAAACACTGATTCAAGGACTAATAGAGGACAGGACAAAACCGGGGGCTAGAGAAAGACTGAGCATTGAGAGAGGATCAGAATAGGAGAAGATAAAGAGAGAGTGATAAAGTGGGATGTTAGAGAAAAGAAACATTGTGATTGATGATAAGAGCTGCCGTTGCACACACACCATCATATACACAAGCACTATCTCAGCCTCCAATTGCTACATTGTCCCACCCAACACCTCCCCTTCCCTTATTTGACAATAGTGGGTGTTAGCTGACAATACATTTTTCTTACTGGCCAGGAAACTGCATTTTGCATTTAAATTAAATAAAATTATTTTTCCTTGCATATTTGAGACAAACAGAACTGGACTTTATGTCACTCGCAACATGTACAAGATGAGTCAGTCTCTGTCTCTTTGCTAAAATGCATCTGTCACTGTGATTTTGTTCTTTATATGTTCATTTTGTTGACTTAATGCAATTATTACCAATCACATTAAGTTCAGGATAATAAATATTACTATATAAAATTTATTATACAAATTTATTTAAAAAAAAAAAGTCTGATAATATACATCAGGCATAATATTACGACCACCTTCCTAATATTGTGTTGGTCCCCCTTTTGCTGCCAAAACAGCCCTGACCCGTCCACTAGACCCCTGAAGGTGTGCTGTGGTATCTGGCACCAAGATGTTAGCAGCAGATCCTTTAAGTCCTGTAAGTTGCGAGGTGGAGCCTCCATGGATCGGACTTGTTTGTTCAGCACATCCTACAGATGCCCGATTGGATTGAGATCTAGGGAATTTGGAGGCCAAGTCAACACCTCAAACTCATTGTTGTGCTCCTCAAACCATTCCTGAACCATTTTTGCTTTGTGGCAGGGTGCATAATTCTGCTGAAAGAGGCCACAGCCACCAGGGAATACCATTTCCATGAAAGGGTGTACATGGTCTGCAACAATGCTTAGGTAGGTGGTACGTGTCAAAGTAACATGGATGGCAGGACCCAAGGTTTCCCAGCAGAACATTGCCCAAAGCATCACACTGCCTCTGCCGGCTTGCCTTCTTCCCATAGTGCATCCTGGTGCCATGTGTTCCCCAGGTAAGCGACACACACGCACCCGGCCATCCACATGATGTAAAAGAAAACGTGATTCATCAGACCAGGCGACCTTCTTCCATTGCTCCGTGGTCCAGTTCTGATGCTCAGTTGCCCACTGTTGGTGCTTTCGGCAGTGGACAGGTGTCAGCATGGGCACCCTGACTGGTCTGCAGCTATGCAGCCCCATACGCAACAAACTGTGATGCACTGTGTATTCTGACACCTTTCTATCAGAACCAGCATTAACTTCTTGAGCAATTTGAGCTACAGTAGCTTGTCTGTTGGATCGGACCACACGGGCCAGCCTTCGCTCCCCACGTGCATCATTGAGCCTTTGCTGCCCATGACCCTGTCGCCGGTTCACCACTGTTCCTTCCTTGGACAACTTTTGATAGATATTGACCACTGCAGACCGGGAACACCCCACAAGAGCTGCAGTTTTGGAGATGCTCTGACCCAGTCGTGTAGCCATCACAATTTGTCCCTTGTCAAACTCACTCAAATCCTTACGCTTGCCCATTTTTCCTGCTTCTAACACATCAACTTTGAGGACAAAATGTTCACTTGCTGCCTAATATATCCCACCCACTAACAGATGCCGTGATGAAGAGATAATCAGTGTTATTCACTTCACCTGTCAAATTATTTTTGAAATACTTTGTTCTATAATAAGCTTTCTATAATAATATTTATTATATTTATTAAAATATTTAATATTTTTTCCTTATAATATGAAAAAGACAAGAATGACCAAAGAAAATAATAACATCTCAGTCTCCAGTAAAATCAAAAACCTGTCATGTGTCTGTACTAAACCAGATGCAGATGCAGTGGTGGAAAGCTACAGTATATAGTGCTGTGTGAAATGTGAAGGTAAAGGCTGATAACAGATTTCAGCTTTAATTGCTTTGGGATTTGAATAATTTATAAGGAAAGCCCCACAATTCCCCATTCCATACCAATCCATCCCTCTTCACACACACCCTGCCCTACAAACATTTTAATATGGCACTGTCACATGACTAGAAAATGGCTCTCATTTCTCGTGTAAAGCTTAATGGACTGATCCATTGTACGAGACAGACACAGAGAGAGCGAGACATGCTAATTAAAGAGGGAAACCAGAGGAATAAAAAATGAAAGGGTTTACAGAAGAAAGAACAGATTGTGTGTCAAGTAGCGCTGTATTATCTGTGTGTGAGGTGAAAAGGTTCTCTTGCAGACATTTGCTCTGTTCCAAAACCAAATGGTCTGCTTACCTGAACTGCATTTTAAGTCATCATGCCATAATTATCCTGCCATCTATGATACCTTTAGCCAAATTTTAAGGTAGCATTTACTTTTTGTGCGCCAAAAAAACAAAATAATGACTTTTCAACAATATCTAGTGATGGCCAATTTCAAAACACTGCTTCGAATCTTTTGTTTCGAATCAGTGGTTCGGAGTGCCAAAGTCACGTTATTTCTGCAGTATGGCAGTTTGACACGCGATCCGAATCACTGATTCGAAACAAAAGATTCGAAGCAGTGTTTTGAAATCGGCCATCACTAGATATTGTTGAAAAGTCGTTATTTTGTTTTTTTGGCGCACAAAAAGTATTCTCGTCGCTTTATAATATCAAGGTAGAACCACTGTACTCGCATTAACTGTTTTAAATATGTTTTAGTACCTTTCTGGGTGTTTGAAAGTGTAAATTAACTTGCTGTCTATGGAGGCCTCACTGAGCCATCGAATTTCATCAAAATTATCGTAATTTGTGTTCTTACGGGTGTAGAATGACATGAGGGTGAGTAATAAATGACATTATTTTCATTTTTGGGTGAATTAACCCTTTAAGCAATTAGTCGACTAATCGCACATTTATATTAATTGAATTACTTAAATATATACTGGGGGGCAGAATATATGCCTCACGCTTACGCATAAAGCTTGCCGCAAAGCACTGGCAAAAGTAATGATTATGAATGTGTCGAAAAAATAGCAAGGAGACATTTTAAATGTTTTTTTTTTTAATTAACTAGTGTTTCCTCGGTCAGTGTCAGCTGCAAAGATGAAGTTGACGAAAGTAGATATTTCAAGCTTTCTATAAATATATTTCTCATGTCTGTGAGGCAAGTACCCTATACACTGAATTTCAGTTCATTTATGTGACGCGCTGCTGTTCAGGGAGTTTTGTTCAACGTTTTGTTGTTATTTTGAGTGAAAACAAATAAAAGTAGACCCTTTAGAGTTTGGAATGATGTATTACTCCTATCTGTATGACAAAATATACAAGTGATTGCGCCGGCGCCTCCATGTCATGCAGTAAGCGCGCTAATACTTCAGCTTCCACACTGCGCACAAACACTTGAATGCACCTAATAATAGCGCGCACTTATTTAGGTTAATGTTAGAGCAAGCGGCCATGTAAAGTTGCTACTTACATGTTTCAAATGATAAGCCATATTTGAGGGCGATGGATGATAGACTAACGTTTGGATTACCTGCCTGACATCCTGTAATTAAAAGGACCTGCCGTTAACAATCTGTCCCTCACGGACTGTGTGACTTTGCCACTTCCTGTGGAGTTTTTTTTTCTTCTGCGACTAACTGACTAATAAAATCTTGGTCGACTAAGCCTCTTCTAGTCAACTAACGTTTAGTCGACTATTAGGGGACAGCCCTAAATAATGCTGACCCCAAACGTGTGAACAGTAGGTTTTATATAAATATTTGCACACAATAACATATATGCAAATTTATAAGGCAAGTTCATGTTCTTTTCTTCTGTCTTATGCATATGCACATATGCAGCGTCTTTAGAGATTATGGAGTGTGTAAGTCTGGTTCTAGACCCTGGAGACCAGCAGAAGAACATCTCCCCTGAGGTCAGGACACCGTCTAGCACAGCAGACCCCAATCTCTGATCTAATTAGCACTCAAACGCATACCAGTTCACTTTTTATATGGCACACTTAAAACAAGTGTAAATAAATGTTTTGTAGTAGACAGTGTGCTGTTTCCACCATTTAGATTCTATTGAAATTTGAAGACTTGATCTGATTCCTGCTGTGATTTATGTGTGTTTGAGATTATCAAAATCCCTTTGAGAAAACACAATGCCCATTAGAGACTCATGCCTGTTCATATTCACAGACAAAAACAACTACATCAGACAGAAGTGAATGCTATATAAGGCATCTAGAGTTTAATGAGCTATTAAGACATAAACATCATGTTAAAGTATTGTGTGAGAGCATTTGCGAACGTGTGTGTGTGTTTGGAAAAGCTGAAGTCAGTATAGGCCTGTTGTAAAGTGTGTGCTGAGCTCTTCAGCTCTTTTGTGCTTTTGCTATCCTTCAGCTCTGCTCTTGTTCCCAAGGAGACAAAACTGCAGCCTCAGCAAACAAGAGACCTGCAAGCATCCAGCCTCATACACACACATTTACAGTACTAACAAATAATCATTACAATTAAATGAAATGTGCTCACAATAGGAAGATTCAGCAAAATGTAACCATAAAACATAGATGAACTCATGGTCACAGAGAAGGTCTTTGCAATGTAAGATAGATTTGGTGTATTTCAAAGAGAGACCCTTCCCCCCATAACGAGACATATTCTGAGGGGAGCAGGTGCAGTCGTTCTCATTGTTAACGTGTGTGTTTCACCAGCCCCTCCCACTGAGCTTGTTAATATCAAATATGCTCATTATTTACACTGGTTTTCCTTCACAAACAAATAAAAAGAGATTTCTAGCAGATTAAATATTTTAGCATGAACAGGATTTTTTTTTTAGGATTCTTTGAGGAATAGAAAGTTCAAAAGAACAACATTTATATGAAATAGAAATCTTTTAGTTATTTGTAACAACGTAAATGTCTTTGCTGTCACTTTTAATCAAATGAATGCATCCTTGCTAGATAAAAGTATTAATTTATTAAAAAATGTTACAATGACCCCAAACATTTGAATGGTAGTATATACAGTCAAACCAAAAATTATTCAGACATTTTTGATATATTTTTACTAGTGGGTGCAGGTCACTACAGTTCATTTATGTAAGTGAGGATAGCAAAATAAAGTAAACTGTGACATATTATACCCAAAAATTCTTCATAGAGTGGACTACCAGTAAAATTGATAACAATTTGGAACCAAAAATTATTCAGACACTTTGACCTGAACATGTTTTGCTTTAGTCTTATCTGACATAATTAAGATTAATTTTTTCTGACACAGTTTAACTCTGAGATCTTGTCATATTTTATTACCATTTTTTTTAAACTATATTGAATAAACTGTATTAATGAATGAAATGTTCAAGGTGTCTGAATAAATTTTGGTTGTACTTAATGCATTTAGGCATGCAGACATGGTCGAGACAATCTGCTGAAGTTCAAACTGAGCATCAGAATGGGGCAGAAAGGTGATTTAAGTGACTTTGAACGTGGCATGGTTGTTGGTGCCAGACGGGCTGGTCTGAGTATTTCAGAAACTGCTGATCTACTGGGATTTTCACACACAACCATCTCTAGGGTTTACAGAGAATGGTCCGAAAAAGAGAAAATATACAGTGAGCAGCAGTTCTGTGGGCGAAAATGCCTTGTTGATGCCAGAGGTCAGAGGAGAATGGCCAGACTGGTTCGAGCTGATAGAAAGGCAACAGTAACTCAAATAACCACTCGTTACAACCGATGTCTGCAGAAGAGCATCTCTGAACACACAACACATCGAACCTTGGAGGAGATGGACTACAGCAGCAGAAGACCACACTGGGTGCCACTCCTGTCAGTTTAGAATGGGCTCATCAAAATTGGACAATAGCAAACGTTTCCTGGTCTAATTAGTCTCGATTTCTGCTGCAACATTCAGATGGTAGGGTCAGAATTTGGAGTAGCATGGATCCATCCTGCCTTGTATCAACAGTTCAGGATGGTGCTAGTGGTGTAATGGTGTGGGGGATATTTTCTTGGCACACTTTGGGCCTCTTAGTACTAATTGAGCATCGTTTAAATGCCACAGCCTACCTGAGTATTTTTGCTGATCATGTCCATCCCTTTATGACCACAGTGTACCCATCTTCTGATGCCTACTTCCAGCAGGATAACGCACCATGTCATAAAGCTCAAATCATCTCAAATTGGTTTCTTGAACATGACAATGAGTTCACTATACTCAAATGTCCTCCACAGTCACCAGATCTCAATCCAATAGAGCAGGTTTGGGATGTGGTGGAACGGATCATGGCACAGATTCGCATCATGGATGTGTAGCCGACAAATCTGATATTTCCTGGTTGTTCATGACACAGCAAGCTGTCAGCACGTTAAAAACCCTTTCTGAGAAGTTGCATCTCTAAATTCATCCCATTTACTTTTATTATGAAAAATACTAAAGGTAAAAAATGTAAACTAACTGACTAATCAGATAAAAAAGGAAGTTTTACATTAATTTAAACATCACCACAAAACTGTTTTCAGAGATGCCCCCCCCCCCCCACACACACTTTCATTACACATTGTAAACCCTAATGCTCAAAATACTTAATTGTTTTGAGTAGGACAAATTTAAATTTAACAAATTAGTTCAGTTAAATTAACTGTTATGAGTATTTAGCACTTTCTTTTTCTTTTGAGTTCACAGAACTTATATATTTTAAGTAAACTTAACTGTTTTATTGTTTTGAGTTGTGTGAACTCATTTCTTTTAATTTAGGCTAACTTAAGTTTAACTGAAACTGTCTATTTCCCAGCATGCTTTGCCCATGGCACTCGAAAGGGAGAGTAAATGCTTAAATTAAGTGTTTTTTGTGCAAAATTAATGGATAAGGGGGATTTAGTAGTGATTAATGTTTTGTTATGCTAATTTAGAAGAGTTTCTGTTAATGTGGGTTTTTAGTGAGTTACCATCATGGTGACAAGTAGCGCATGTGGCTTGGTTTGAGAGCAGGTAAGTTACATGTTTTAAGTTGCTGTACTCGTTCAGTAAGTGCTATACCATGCTATTGTTAACATGTTAGCAAATTAGCAAGTTGGCATTTTTTGAATTTTCTAATTAGGGTTTACATTGAAGTAAATAACTCATTTGATTTGGAAGACCTAAAAAAGTTAATTAACTAAATATTTTATGTTAATTGCTATCAAAGTGTATGAGTTAGCTAACTCAGTACTTCAAGTTAGGAGCAATTATCATGCATGAGTACTACAAACTTAAAACTTGATAGTTCTGCTTACTTAAAATTTGGAACATCATAACTCAAAAAATTTTGTGTAACTGATTACCTCAAATTTTTTGAGTTAGCCCAACTTATTCGGGTTTACAGTGCACCATTATTAAAAACAAAACGAAACAGCACCAAAAAGATCACTAAAAACAAACGTGCCACAACATATTACAGGAGAACAAACCAGTTTAGCCTCATTAAAGGAGTGTTTATGTGAAGTTTTAGCTCAAAATACCCCACAGATCATTTTTTTTATAGCATGTTAAATTTGTCACTTTTTGAGGGTGAGCAAAAACACTCCGTTTTTGTGTGTGTCCCTTTAAATGCAAATGAGCTGCTGCTCCTAAGCAGAGGGCGGGGTTTCAATAGCTCGTGTTAGCACATAGTGTTACACAGCAGCGCCGATTACCTCACGAAGACTTACTGAAAATGTCAGAAACTGTTCAGCCTTTTATGTTCAATCCAAAGTCGGACAATGATGGAGAGACTCAAGAAGAAGTGACAACATGTACAATGCAACAGGACGTTTCTGAATGGTTAGTTGCTTAATTCATGTAGCTGATGTGGGACATCTTAAAGTCATTCATTAGCATATTCTGTCACGATAATCTATAAATCGCTCATGTGGGAACTATTGTAAGATGCCTACAGACCCAGAGAATATATGCTGCATGAAGATAGAACAGGTATAGTTTAGTTTAATTACGGTTATAACTTGTCATGTTGGCATCTTGCTTTTATGACATGCTATTGCATTTGTGTTACGTACTGTATTGCAATAACATGTTGCATGTTCTCGGGGGCAAGGTTTATGTAAATTTTAGGGTTAGTGATGTCACTAACCCGGGAAGAAGCTCGTTGTAGTCCCTACCAGCCGTTTGTTGTAGTCCTTAAACAGCGAATTCTTTAAAAGAAAATATCTGCCTTTGCTTTGAACTTTGAGCGTCGTAACTTTGCAGATGTTGTTTATGCTCAAACAGCAACATTACACACTAACTAAAGTTAAAAAAGTGAAATCATAATGAACCACCCCTTTAAATGATCAAATGATACATCTCCACCATTCAGAGAAAGAGAGAAAAGGCGAAAGAGAGATGCACTACATTTTAATAGTACTAATCATCTATGTAAAGAGAGTCTATGTTTATGATGGACAGGTAAAGTAGAACATCTCAAACCCGCTTCTGAAAATGTCTTGCATCACTATATGTGTGAAATATATAAGCAAGAGCCCTTCTGAGACTCTGACGCCAGCTGTTTTTCTCTCAGATCTCTCTCCTCCATCACACACCCACACAGACTCAAGGGTGCATGAAAAATGCTGGTTGGCCAGACTTTCACTCTCCCTCCATCCAACAACTTATTCACTTTCTCACTCTCTCTCTGCCTCTTTCTCATGTTCTCTCTATCTTTCCTCTACTACGCAGTTTCCTGAAAAGATGGTAAAATGGAGCTATAAAAATGATACTATAGAAAATCAATTTAAATGGCACACACCATAGATCAGGACACTACAGCAAGTGAACCCCAGATGAGGGTAATTCAAAGACATTACATCACTGTGGCAGAAGATATTATAAAAAGTGGCTTTATAAGTCAATATATTGTTTGTTTTGTGTACATCTGATTTCTGTTGTAACTATAATTCAGCTTTCAGTGCTTGCCTGTGCATTTATTACATTGTGACACATTAACGTTACAATATTTTAGGGTCCAAGTGCTCCTAAACAAAAATATAAGTGTAGAGCCTTGTCATCAATGTCTATTTTTGTTATATAAAGCAAATTATTTTGCCTACAAACTAACCCAACCCTACGGTTGGAAAACAAGAACCGGTTCTATTTTAGATAATGTGTAAAAGACTGAGCACCCCAAAATAAAACAAAGAGACATCTCACACATGCACACACACTTCACAAAACCCTCAGGTGCAACTGTCATCTGAAATTAAACCAATGAGTGTGTCTGGAGGTGTGTATTTGGACTCTTTTTATGCATGCTGGACACAGTTGACATGATGATAAATGTAAATGGCAATGCATGAAGTGTGTTCAGCCAAGGTGTGTGTGTGTGTGTGTGTGTGTGTGTGTGTTTGTCTCTAAAAGAAACCACTGCGTTGGAACTTGATTTATAATTGCAAGCACATGGAAATAAATTCACACAAAACAACAGTGACATTACTATAAATTGCACAACAAAAGCCATCCACATACAGCTCACTCAACAGGACTCAGACTGATACAGGATAGGTTTGACACACACCAGTGTCTCAGCAGACGTGTCCTGTCACAGATTTGATCTGATGAGACGTCACGCATGTGCTGACAAGGTCAAACAGAAGCTCATAGTAGCAGATGTCAGATGACACTGGGATTCTTCTACACAGTGTTTTGCTAAATCAGACCCTGCATGTTGTCTTTGGGTGTTGTTCACAGAAAAATTTTATGATTTGACCAGATTAATGTGAAAAATAAAAATGTAGCCTACATTATAACATTATACATTACTCTTCATAATATAATGAGTCTCACATGAGAGACATTCAAGATTTTTTGCATATTTGCAAGTATGAGAAAGATATGATAGCGTCTTAAATTTAAAATGTGGGTACAGTTGGTAAAATAGATTCAAATCTCTGATTCAACAATTCATTATCATTCATATTAATATCAACTTTTATATATTAATTAATATGTATACAGTATATTCACATATGCACTAATATGTATATTTCTTTTTTCCCCCAAATGTCAGTAAGATTTTTTTAATGTTTTTGCTCACCATGACTGCATTTTATTTGAACTAAAATCTGTTAAAAAAGGTAATATTGTGAAATATTATTACAATTTAAAATAGCTGTTTTCTATGTGAATATATTTTAAAATGTAATTTATTCCTGTTTTAATGATTTTTAGCATCATTACTCCAGTCTTAAGTGTCACATGATCCTTCAGAAATCATTCTAATATGCTGATTTGCTGCTCAAGAAACATTTCTTATTATCGTATTAATGTTGAAAACAGTTGTGCAGCTTAATATTTTTATAGAAAGTTCAAATAAAGTTCAAAAGAACAATTTATATGGAACAGATATCTTTTGTAACATTATAAATGTCTTTACTGTCACTTTAGAATAATTTAATACATTTAAATTTGTTTTAAAATATCAAATAAACACAAGAGTAAAAAAATGTAAAATCTTTCATTCTTACAAAAAAAAAAATGCCATTAAGGTTAATACCATTAAAATGTGAAATAAATCTGAAAATTTAATACATTTAATTCTTAATTGCTTTGGTAAATATATTTTGTTTTAAGGAGGTTTAGATGAGGGTTCTGCACTGTAAAAAAGTAAGTTACCTGGTTGCCTTAAAATTTTAAGTTCATTAAAATTAAAAATTTGAGTTAATACAATGAAGACAATTGGTTTAATCAACAGAAACTCAAAATATTATGTTATCTGAACCACATTAATTATCTAAGTTGATTTGACAAAAGAAAAAATGTTCCTGTAACAAATCATAAAAATAATTTTTTACAGCGTGGAAAACTATACAAACAAAAATTATTTTCATTACCATGCATTTATCAGTGATCTGATATAAAATTAATAATTTGTCTGCAGTGATTTCTGTTTGATTCAAAGGTGAGCTTGTGATTGCTTGTTATCTGTTCAGAGTTGCAGCTGTCTGTTCCCACCCCCCCAGCATCAGCAATATCTGACTGATTTTAATGCTTCCTTTCTGCCACATGGTCCGTCGTCACGACGACACAGCGTGATTGAAAAGCAGAAAACCCATTTGCTCCAACCGCTTTAATCAAACACACTCATTCATTATTCAGAGCGTGTGAGAGGGTGCAGAGGGGCAAGCCAGTGTGTGTATGTGAGTGTGTGTGTGAGTGAGTGTGTGTGTGTGTGTGGGGGGGGGGGGACTACTAGAGATTGAGCAAGAGCACAATAAAATATACAAGCAAAACAAGACTTTTTGTTGTGAAACATGATACAGATATGTCAATCAGATGTGTTGAGATTGCTAACTAAAGTTGATGAACAATGATCACATAGCAATGAAAAACTTTTAGGAAAGTAGGTCTCAGCTGGAGGCCGGAGAAAAGCCAAATGCACACAAACACACACACAAACAAGTTAAGAAAATCACAAACCTTTAGAAATTCACAGAGAGAGGTGAGAGAATGAGAATGAAAGAATGAATTGGTTTCCTAGGTGGAAACTGGGAAAGTAATCTGGACGCAGGTCAGTCAGAACGGATCCAACTGCCAGCTCCCCATGGGCGTAGAAGAACAAACTGAACAACACAACACACACTTTTGTGTTTCTCTCTGCTATATACACACAAAGCGCTATTTCAGAAGGACAGAGGCAATCAAATTCATCCGGTCAGAAACCATTAAAGCAGAAAATATACTGTACTGAACAAAACCAGCCACATGCTGACAGAGAGAGAGAGAACATTGACTGATATAATAACCTGTATCAATGGCTCTAATCCAAAACCTAGTGAGCAGCCTACGCAGACATGATTTTAAGGTATCAGAGGTGCGCTCCTGGCGCGACGGCTGTTAAGAAAGGTAGGCAGCACGATTATACTGCCTTCTAAGAAAACTTCTGGCCAAATTCTAAGCTGGCATTACATGTAGACTTTGTGGAGAATGCAACCCCATAATGCACTATGACCACTTGTGAAAAGATGGAGGATGAAGTTTAAAATATTCTTGTTGACATATTCAATCAATCTAAAATTTGTTTAACCCTTATTTTTGTGTGTGCTGTGTATTTTTAACTTATAGTGTTAACTTGGCAATATGCTCTGTGAAGAGCACTACGTGTGACACAAAGGGCCCTATTTTAACGATCTAAGCACATGGTCTAAAGCGCATGGCGCAGGTGCACTTAGGGCATGTCCGAATCCACTTTTGCTAGTTTAACGACAGAAAAAATGGTCGCCGCATGGTCCAGAAGGGTTGTACCTAGTCTCGTAATGAGTCATGGGTGTGTTTTGGGCGTAACATGCAATAAACCAATCAGAGTCTCATCTCCCATTGTCGTTAAAAGCCAGTTGGGCTTGCACCATGGCGGATTGCTATTTACCTGGCAGAAAGACTGAACGCTTCTCCAGAGAGGAATCCTTTTATTTTTAACATTTAAAAATGTTTGTGTGCTGCTGCGAGTCCCTGTGTGTGTAACAAGCAGAGTGTACGTGTTGTGCACCCGCCTATAGCCGCATATTACTAACGCGCCCTTTAAATAACAAAAAAAATACTGCGCCATTGACTTTAGACCAGGTTTTTGTTGGTCAATGGCGCAGTCGTTTTCAGTTGCCTCAAAATAGCAACGCGCCAACAATGTGCCTGAACACACCTCGTTTTCAGATCAGCACGCCCATGGGCGAACAGATGGGCGTGAGTGCATTTGCTATTTAAACAACGTGCCGCAGGACGTGAAAATGATAACTGCGTCAGGCTGAAACTAGCAAAAAACACTTGCGTCACGCCTGGCGTCGCATTGCACCGGGTGTATGATAGGGCCCAAAGAGTTGCTGCCTATGTAGACAGCTCCAAATGAGTTTGTTTGGTTTTGGAACACACCCCAGCATCTATTTATGCATTTGCAAATTCATCAGTGTTAGATTTGGGTGATTGAGGAAGTAGAAACGTGTAGAATAATCTGTCAGGTCTTCACTTAAGCTGCACATTATATAAATAGGAAAGACTGGCCTAAAGGCCTAAATGTCCTTTAATAATAACAGCAGTTTTGCATATCATATTTAAATAAATTGACTCTTTACAGAGGTAGAACCAGTGTTATTTTAGTATCATTGATAAACTACTATAGTTTTTGTTATTATTATGAATTTTATTTTATTTTTATATATTTTCTGTTTTCATTTTAGTTAAGGTTTTAGTCATTTTGTTGTGTTTTTGTCATTTTTATAGTTTTATTCTTATTTTTTTATGGAATATTGCATTTATTATAAATGATTTGTCGGTGCTTATCGGCTTATAATCTTTAATCAAAATAACTTCCCCTCCCTCTTGCAGCGTCATCTCTTCTCTGATTATGTATTTACTGGCATGAGGGCGGGACAACTTGTCACTCACACATGCAACCATCCAATCAATTCCCAATGGACAAAATCGAGTCCCGCCCTACATTTTTTCTTGTTTGAGAAGCAGTTTTACTCAAATATCCATCACAAAAGGGAAGACAAGACCGTTGCAGCTTCCATCTCATGCCTACTTTAAACATGTCTATATAGTTTTTATGAAGTTTCAGTTTATTTTAGTACTTCAACTCTAAAGGAAAATGAGAAATGTTGCTTTGGCAACTAGCTAAAATAAAATATGTTTATATACATATATATATATATACATATTTCATTTTCAGTCAATGTTTTTGTTTTTTTTTTATTTCAAGTAATGAAAATGCTTTTTTATTGTTTTAGTTTTAGTTAACGATAATAACCCTGGGCAGAACTACATTAGAATGCCAACAGCACAATACAAACACACTCCATTTACAAAGGGCCTGACAAAAAAACACAGAGGGAGTCACATCTTAAAGCCAGCTTCACCAAGATGTTTTAGGAGAAACACACAGACACTGAGGGAGAACACTGAAATATTCATAATGCACTATTATAATGAGATCAGATCTGCTGACTCTGACTCTGTCTGGCACCAGTTTAAAGTACAGAGGCAGTTGTGGTTGTAACAGTAAAAGTTAATGGACTGATTTTATATGATGAATATGAAAGAAATTAGATTATGACTGTGAGTTTTGGTGCAGACTCATAGAAGTTACTTACACAATGAGCATCTATACAAGACAATAAGAAACTTAAAAGTAAAGCAACTGAAGGTCAGTTTTGTAAATGAGCACTCCACAGTAAAATCAGCCTTAATAAATCACCTTCTAAAGATAAAATACTGATTACAGCACCAGAGTGAATCTCACAAAACCTGTCAAGAACATGCCAGGTCATATTTCAGCCCAAAATTGGCAGAAAGAAATAAGAAATTGTTTTAGGACTATAAATATTTCTGCAGTGTGACATCTTCATAACTAATTCAAAGTTAATTATTTATGACTTAGAATGAATACCCACCTAATTCTTATTACCATAAAAAATTGGTTAGTATAATGCAAAAAAAACCGATTGATTATTCAAATTATAGTATTTATTCATCATGGCAATATTTGCTGTACTGCCTTTAATTTATGTTGATTTAAATACAAAAATCATTGTTATTACAGTAAAGGGAATGTAATGTGAATCACAAATGAGAATATTGGAAATTGCAAAAAAAAACTGCTCAATGAGGTAAAAAATTGGTAAATGAGGATTTGGGCGAAATAGCTCAATTGCACACTATAAATAATGTAAAAATGCAACAACAAAAAAAGGCTTTATTTTATTTACATAAAATATTTTTTCTGGTTTATTTTCAGGGTGAAATGTGACCTGGGCGTATTTTCATGAGACAGCATAATATAGTTTAATGCATTAGGGCATTACGACATCAAATCCAAAACAATCACAAAATGCCAAAACATCCTCTACAGGACCAGTCAAATGAGAACAAGGACCTGTGCAAATAGTGATGCTTATCAGTATTAAGGCAACATGTATTATTGGGAATCCTGAGAGAGTGAGAAAGAGACAGCGGCAGATGCCATGATCGATAGAGTGGTCAGGTCTTTCCCATTCCTTCAGCATAAATCAACAGCCATTATGATCATGCAGTCCATCAGCAGCAACATAAAACCCTTTGCAAATAGATCTGATGGACATTAGTCATACCTCACAAACTTCAGTAACACACACACTCCATTTTTCCAGTGCATTTCCAAACTTAAAACAGCTGCATGACACCCTGGAAGAAGATACTCACTGGTTCAGTTCCACATCTAAAACGAAGGTCTGTCCGAAAGCCTCAACCTGGAAGCTAGCCTGAGCCGCGTGGTTCTGTAAAAAGAGACAAAACAAGATTAGATGTGGTCTTTTCAAATATATATGGGTGCCACGCATATGCTGAGATCATAAAAAATGCAATATTACAACATATTTTGTGTTTTGGGAGAGAAAAGTAAAATTAGATGCACTAACTGTTTTGTGGGTCCCACTTTATATTAGGTGGCCCTAACTACTATGTACTTACATCAAAAAATAAGTACAATGTACTTATTGTGTTCATATTGTATTGCAAAACACTTTTGCTGCTATTGAGGTGGTAAGGTTAGGGACAGGTTTGGTGGTATGGCTAGGTTTAAGGGTGGGTTAAAGTGTAAGGGATGGGTCAACAGTGTAATTATAAATGTAATTACAGAAATTAATTTTTTAAAATATAAATACAATGTAAAAATATGTATGTACAAAATAAGTGCATTGTATCAAATGATTAATTTAAATGTTAGTACATAGTAGTTAAGGCCACCTAATATAAAGTGGGACCGTTTTTTTTTTTTATTAATTCATTACTTCAGTCTTCAGTGTCACGATTCTTCAGAAATCATTCTAAAATGCTGATTTGCTGCTCAAGAAACATTTCTTTCAGGATTCAAATGTTGAAGTGTTGTTCTTTTGAACTTTCTATTAAAAGAATTTGAAATAGAAATCTTTTGTAACACTATAAATGTCTTTACTGTCACTTTTTGATCAATTTAATGCATCCTTGATTAATAAATGTATATTTTTTATTTTAAAAAATCTCAAGGTGCCACACATAAGCGGAGATAATAAAAACCGTGAAATTAGAACATATTTGGTGTTTCGGGAGAGAGAATAAAATTAGATGCACTTTTTTTTTTAAATTAATTAATTACTCCAGTCTTCAGTGTCACATGACCCTTAAGAAATCATTCTAATGTGCTGATCTGCTGCTCAAGAAACATTTCTTATTATTATCAATGTTGAAAACAGTTGTGCTGATTAATATTTTTTTTTTGTGGAAACTGTGATAATTTTTACAGGATTCTTTGAATAAAACATTCAAAGGACGAACATTTATTTGAAATAGAAATATTTTGTAATATTATAAATGTCTTTACAGTCCTTTTTTGAGCAATTTAATACATTCTTGCTGAATAAAAGTATTAATCAAGGTGTCACACAAGAGCGGAGACAATAAAAACTGTAAAATTAAAACATATTTGGTGTTTAGGGAGAGAGAATAAAATTAGATGCACCCTTTTTTTTAATTAATTAATTACTCCAGTCTTCAGTGTCACATGACCCTTAAGAAATCATTCTAATGTGCTGATCTGCTGCTCAAGAAACATTTCTTATTATTATCAATGTTGAAAACAGTTGTGCTGATTAATATTTTTTTTTTGTGGAAACTGTGATAATTTTTACAGGATTCTTTGAATAAAACATTCAAAGGACGAACATTTATTTGAAATAGAAATATTTTGTAATATTATAAATGTCTTTACAGTCCTTTTTTGAGCAATTTAATACATTCTTGCTGAATAAAAGTATTAATCAAGGTGTCACACAAGAGCGGAGACAATAAAAACTGTAAAATTAAAACATATTTGGTGTTTAGGGAGAGAGAATAAAATTAGATGCACCCTTTTTTTTAATTAATTAATTACTCCAGTCTTCAGTGTCACATGACCCTTAAGAAATCATTCTAATGTGCTGATCTGCTGCTCAAGAAACATTTCTTATTATTATCAGTGTTGAAAACAGTTGTGCTGCTTAATATTCTTGTGGAAAGTGATCATTTTTTTCAGGATTCTTTGAATAGAAAGTTCAAAGGAAGAACATTTATTTGAAATAGAAATATTTTGTTTGTCTTTATAGTCACATTTTAAACAATTTAATACATTCTTGCTGAATAAAAGTATTAATCAAGGTGTCACACGAGCTGAGACAATAAAAACTGTAAAATTAGAACATATTTGGTGTTTCGGGAGGGAGAAGTAAAATTAGATGCACTAATTGTTTTTTTTATATCACGGGTACACTTTGATGTGCAGGACTGGTGGCTGTGTGTGTGTGTGTGTGTTCGCTGATGGTTAATTCACTGCCTGCTTGGGGCCCATATGGCCAGGGCCGTATAACACCCCCTCAGGGGAAAGAGAAGCTTTTTGGTTGCAGTGCATTGTTCTCGTATCTCGGGAGTGTGTGTGTGTGAGAGAGAGAGAGAGAAAGGGAGGGCAGAAATAGAATCATATAAGGGAGGTGAGGGGAGTCTAACACCCCCAAGGGAACACACCTCTCCCTAAACCAGCAAAGCATAGTTATCAATAAAAATGGAAGGAGAACGAAGGGGTGGAAGAAATACAGAAGGGGGGAGATCCTCTACACTTCACCCATCAGTGACCCTCTGAATGAAGCTACCCTCCCCAAGACACACCCACATACTGCCCCTCGGATGAGTGTGGATTTGTGTGCGTCACGTCTGAACAAAATGCACAATAACACTCTCAACCCTTGTTTCTTTAAAACACAAATCTAATAAAGAGATTCAGAGTGTTTTCTAGAAACTGTGTAAGATGAGAGGGCTGCAGCTTTCTGTCCATTATGACTGTGGCATCATCGATCGCCGTTTCATCATATTATCGCTCTAAAACTGCTTGACTCGATTTTTTCTGATCTGCATTTTGTGTTAAATAAGGAAGATCTAAAATTAGCAACCTAAAAGATTCTCTGGTTTGTTTTCAGGCATCAATAAATATCTATAAATAAAACTGTCAATCTTCAAAAAGATCTAATTGTAAGCCAAGAGTGGAGCTAAAAACAGACCTGAGCGTAGTTAAATGTATTTATGAGAAAATATATTTCATTGGCACACGCTTCTAATCCAATCTCTAATGTTGTATCATATATAACACCACGATGATTAAATCAATACTATGCACTGGCATGATGAAAAAGCTTTCACTTGAATTATACAGAGCTCAGCTGCACATGTCAGACAAAGGGTTAAGCCCCACACGTGCACACACAGACAGGAGCACAAAACACGGTGGGACACATGTACAGATATTCTAACCAGTCAAAGAGACTCGTTACAATAACGAGGCCACGAGCGATTGCGTGCCTGTGCCTCTGAGAATTATTCAGTCAAGTATGAATAACAAAGTACCTGAGTAGTCAGGATGGACAAAAATGCTTAGATATTTTATAGAGGTTTCACAAACACATACATATTTTAGTGCTGTCAAACACACACATACATGCATATATTTAAGAAATATTTACATATATATATATATATGATTTATATTATATATAAATATAATATATTTTTGTTAAATATATACATGCTTGTGTGTGTATTTATATATACATAATAAATATACACACAATATACACATAAACTTTTATTTTGGATGCGATTAATCGCGATTAATCGTTTGACAGCACTAATGTAGCGTTACTTTCAGACACTGAATACAGCTAATTTATGACTTAATGTGATATCAGTTCACTCAGAGAGTCTTATTCACTATCTTTCAAGCCAGGCAAAGCAAGAACAAAAGAAATGGCATGTCCATAAACCTCTAATAGCATTACACGCTCAACTGAGAAACAAAATACAAAGTACATTTGCCAGTTTTATCAACATGGCACAGGTTTTGAGTTCCTGATCCAGTGTTTTGCTGGCAGTAATCAGTTTCTGACAGTTCTGTGCTATATAATAATGTAAAAAAAAAGAATAATGCAATATTTATTTAGACTGATAATGCTCCAACACAGGAGCTGCTCATTTATTCTTTCTGTCCTTTGTGTTTCCAAAGCTGTGATGCCATGAGATGCCTCAGGAGGCCTAAGCATCAGCATCTTCCAGAGAAATGTGTTGTTTTGGTGCATTAGATCATCCTTAAATGACTGGAATTAACTGCACAGTGCTCTTAGATCACCCAGAGTCAGACTACATGACTCGGAAAGAGAGTAAAAAAGAAAAACATAAACATAATTTGAAGAGCAGCGCGTCTCCAATGGCAACGGGAGGAGAGAGCATGCCTATGACACACACATATGACATCCTAACATGAGATGAAACAATACACACCTGTTTACTGTCAGAGCTCATTCGGACCCGTGTGTTCAGAACATCATGAGCCGTCTGAGTGTCTCCGTCCATTCGGTACATCAACCGGACTGGTACCGTGTTCTCCCTCCCGAGGTACCTGGCGTCATCACGCCGAGCCCTTGTCTTTACCAAGGCGTCTCCTAGAATAATAAAAACACGGTAGTCTGTTTTTAACAATTACATATTTTCCTTCTGAGTTACACGTATGAAACTTGACATAACAGTCTCTTAAATAAGATAAATAATGATAAATCACGCCTCAGGGTCGTATATTTACCGTTAAGTATCTGTTTACATCACCTGAAGGGATGCAGTATGATTAAAATACGGCACTAATATGATAAAAAATACGACATAATGTTCTTGTTTCGTGGCGAAAATATAAATATATAAAATAAATACATAATAAAAATACACCCTCACCGTAATGAGGCAGGGAGATGCTGGTATGTACCACAGAGCTCATCACCGCTACAAAGAGACACAGAAAGGAATTCCCGACACGGAGAGGCATCATTCCCGCATCCATTCGGTTCAGAAAATCGCGGTTAATCATATCCCAAATTATTCGAAATACGAGTTATATCCCAAGTTATACGCGATTTTCTGTTTCCCTCAAGAAGGCACATACATCCTCTCGCGCGCTGGTTGCCATTAGTGACGCGCGAGCAGCTACTGCATCGAGACGCTGGTTGCGCGAGCAGCGGGAGGATGACTGGTCGAAGGTGGGTGCGTTCTGGAAAATCAGGCCCTTTTTTTCTTCACCGAGCAGAAACCGCCACCTCCTCAGCAAGACATCAATAATGTCCAGCCGCCTCACTGCAGAAACGCCTCATAAATATACATGAGCGAGCTGCACGCGGGATGACGGGTAGTGTAGTGCGCGCTCCACCTGCTGTTACCTTCTGCACCAAACAGAAATCATCCAGTTGAGCTCAAGAACAGCGAAACACAGGGGTTGATATGGAAATATATTACCACGTAGTAGAAATTAGAAAATAATAACGCATACTATAACGCATAAGAATCAGTCATCATAACCACCCCAGACATTTGGTTAAATCCTTGATAATGTACATTAGTAGTATGCAATAATGTATATCATTGGTACACCAGGAAAAAATAATAATGCTTTATGCATTTATAATTTTATAATGTTCACATTAACCAGTAAAGAGCATGGAGAAAATATAAAAAAAAAAAAAAAAAAAAAAAACATAAATACTGTGGCTGCGAGGTTCACAGAATTGATTTACATAAATAAACAATATAAACAAAATAAATGGCTATGGAAGTCATTCAAAACAAATCCAACGGTTTCATAATTTGTTTAAAACCAAGGTCATGGGATTAAACATATTGTTTGAAATATTTATATATTCTTTATGCCATATACAAAACTTGATAACTGGACCACATACACTACCATTCAAAATTTGGGGTTCATAAAATTATTATTAATTATTAAAAAGTCTATTATGCTCACCATGCTGCATTTGTAAAACAGTAATATTGTAAAATAAATTTACAATTTAAAATCACTGCTTTCTATTTTATTATATTTCAAAATGTAATTTATTCCTGTGATGCAAAGCTGAATTTTCAGCATCATTACTCCAGTCTTCAGTCACATGATCCTTCAGAAATCATTCTAATATGCTGATTTGGTGTTCAAGAAACATTTCTTATTCTTATCAATGTTGAAAACAGTTGTACCATTAATATTTTTGTGGAAACCGTGATTTTTTTTTTTAAAGAATTCTTTGATGAATAGTTAGATGTACAATGATGAAAAGTCAAAAGAACAGCATTTATTTGAAATAGACGTTTTGTAAAAATTTTAAAGTCTTTCCTGTCACTTTTGACCAATTTACCGCATCCTTGATAAATAAATGTATTCATTTATTATATATACACATCTCTTACTGACCCCACACATTTGAACAGTACTGTACACTGAATGAAGGCTTGAAACACTGAGGTTGGAACAACCAATCTGTTAGATTAAAAGAAAATTAGAAACCTATGACAAATCAGATGATTTCTAAACATTTTTTTGTGCAAAAGACTGGTGCTTATAACCATGATACACAGACACAAATAGAAAGAAAAAACAATGTAAAAAATATTTTCAATTTAATACAGGAATCAGGAAATCATTTCAAGACAGTCTCATAGCTGTTATATCCCTCAATTACATACACAACATTAATGTACATACTGTGTAGCTCCACTCATTTTTCCCTATATATAGTCAGTAGGTATTTTTCCAGTCTATAATCAAAGTTTTCTTTTAAAGCCTGTATGGTGAGAATGCAGTTTTCCATTCTACTGATGGAAGAAAACACAGATCTATTAATATATATTATTTGGTATAGTAATAACCTTTATAACACATACATACGTGTTCTCCACTCTTCGGTTTCTCTAACCAGCATTAATCTCAAAAACCCTTAAAGTCTTCATCCATGTTGTCACTGGACTGAAAGAGCTGCCACAGGTCCAGGACAGACACTGGTGGGTTCTCACACTCCTGTACAGGTTTAACAGGTGAAAGAGAGCTCAATGATTCTCTTTCTTTACTGGATTCGATGTGCAAGGCTGGTATTTGCTTTCTTCTTCTGGGTCTGACATTCCGAACCTTCCGTTGCAGTGAATTAGACGGGCTGTCAAGGTCCGGTTCGGGTTCTGTGCTGGCTAAAGGCCAAAGAGCTGAATTTTCAACTTGATTTTCAGGCATACTATGCGTATAAATTTCACTGCAGTTAGTCCTAAAGCATTTATTTCCAGTTACTGTTTCTCGGTTTGTTTCACTGAACTCTTGAGCTGGGTGCGTGTCAGGGTTTGTCCTGGTTTGTTGTTCTGTCCTGCATTCAAGTGCATTAGAGTCAGAGTTCTGCTCTCTGCTGAGAAGAGATGCACCTTCAGATTTGCGCACAGCAGATCGCAAGTGGAATTCCCACTCAAAGGATCCACGCTTGGACTGGGATTTCTCCGGAATGTCGGACTGGTCAAACAAGCTGTCCCTGTTGCTACAAGGGAATTCACACTGGCCCCTGCTGCGTTTGCGAACCAGAAGAGGTTTTCCTGTGATCTGTTCTGAGAGAGAGTGCTTTGCTGTAGAGTCCCAAAGCAAAGACCCTTCGCTTTTCTGTTTCCAATCACCATTCACAGATCCCACATCTTCCTTTACTGGCAACATTGCTCCAGCACACAGAAGAGGGGTTGATGTACTGCATTTCACCCTATGGCAGAGAGACATTGACGTGGCACTGTCATTATATAACAATAAGCAAATAAAACAGGGCTGAGCACTGACAGATTTCACAAATCGATTCATTTCCATTTCTCAAGCTCTTGATTCATTTGGATATATATGTCAGGTACAGTATGTCAATTATTAAAAAAATAAATAAATCTCTCAATTAAAAAGGTAGGGTAGGCAATGTTTTTCAAAGACACTGTTATACTGGTTTAAACTCTCTTCACATCCTGATAGCAATCAATAATAGAAATGGTCTAAATATTAAAAAAAAAAAAAAAAAAAAAAAAAAAAAAAAAATGTACATATATCTTCTGTGGAAGTCTCAGGACCAAAAAATGTTCGTCCAATTGCATTCAGCCCGAACAGGATGTCCTACCTGCCTGTCAACCTGTTCCATGAGACTATACAGAGTTGTAGACAATAACCGAGTGCCACAAACAAACAGAAGCCACCTTTTACATTTTTTTTTTTTACCTTTTGCACATTAATCTGTTTTTTTAATAACATAATTATATTTCTACTCCAATTCGTTGTTGAAAAATAAACATTTTAATGGTGGCTGTCATAAAAACATGTTTTCATGACAAATTTATTCAAACATACATTAAATAATTAAGACATGCCCAACTCTAGAGTTATTATTTCTAGTTAACTAAGGAGTTATGGACACTGAATGGCTTTCCTAAAGATTACTGTAACATTACCATCTAGTTTTATTGACATCTTTCCATGGTTGAAACACTGATTCAGCGTTAACATGAGACATGATACATTTCAGTACTTTCAACATATCTTCTGATGTTCATTTATGTTTATTTTATGCTATATCTATTAGTAAAGAGGAAAAGAGGATCGGTTCAAATTGTCTCAGTTAATTTCGCAATAAAATTGACAGAATTTGAAAGCTGAGACTTTTTAGCTTATCAAAAGTAACAAAGCAAAATGCTTATTGCAATTATTGGATGGGAGGTGTGCTACAAATAATGGTGAAGTTTTGTTGACACAACAATAGCAAACAACATAGGCTAAAAGACTGATTTTGGACACGGTAATCAATGTCGTCAACCTAGCCCTGAAGAAATATATAATTTTAATGACATGTTTGTACCTTCTGCAGTGTGTGCTGATGTTCATGAAGTCACAGGTCAGTCCCGCAGTGACTCGATCCACAACTCTGTACTCCTCACTCTTTGAGAAAGCCTGATGCTGCTTACTCTCCAAATGCTGGTGGTCAGAAGGTCAAAAAGGTCAGACACTGTTTTTGTTTCAGAGGACAATAATCAACATTTGTTGTAGCTTTAAAACAGAGTGGCTTTGTATTTTTTCCAACACGTACCACTTTTAGGTTGTCGAATTTGACCTCACAGCACTCACAGTATCCTCCCTTCCTCTTTTCTCTGCGCCTCCCTTTCTTCCCTCGTTCCCCTGCAGACCTAAAGCAAAACACAGATTCTCATTCACACACACAAAAAAAACTTGACAATAACATTACAGCATGTAATTTACGCTCAATCTACCTTTGCTCTTTCTGTTTCTTCTTCGTATCATCTTTTCCATGTTCCTCCACTAGGAATGGACTGCAGGGTGGAAGAGATCGGAGGTTGCACACAGGCATGTTGGGCACGGGAAGGTAGATGGGACGATAATGCCTGCAAAAACCATCGTAGATTGTTATGAAACTTGATCAATAACATTAACGATAAAACACAACAAAATAAACTAAGAAAACACACCTGCTTGAGTCTTCCACTTTCACAAATGGTCGACGAATTCTTCCAGCTAGAAATAAAAAACAAAATAATTAAAATTAATGAAAGAATTTCTATAATATGTTCAATTAACATTTTTCAACTGGAAAAACAAATTAAAACCGATTGGTTCTTTTGTACTTACCATTGTGTCTTTGATATGTATTTTTCTCTGTGTGCTGAATGCTAGCCTAAAAATAAAGAGTGATAAACTGAATATACACACAAATAACATATTCATATGCAGCCCTGGGCAGAATCTGCAGCTCCACAGATCTCTCTTCAGACAACCTTATTTACATTCCACAGATTTCCCAACACAATCTGGGCAGAAATTAACTTGTGCAGATTCTGCTTGGGCCTTCTAGTGAATGTTAAAATGTTCAAATGTTTTAGCTTAGTATTTAAAACAAGGCAGTAAACTACCACAAACTTTGAGGGGCACACATCCCACCCAATAGATCAGAAAAGTGGTTGAACAATAAGTTTTTTCAATGGATGAATTTTAAACTTGTTCATTTGGTTCTTTGTATCAAAATAATAATAGAAAAATAGTAGAAAAACAAAAATACTCACAGCTCCTTTAACCACTGGATTAGCTGAATTCACTGCAATGACTTTTGCTTTCTTCTTGTCAACGTAAGAAATAACATCTGTTTGGACGTCAAGCATGAAACACCATTAAATACCGAAACTACATCTCACTTTTATAACAGAACAAGTGTTAATGATGATGATAATGATGATACCGTCAACATGCAGGACTTTGACCCCCCATTCCACAGCATTGGCCAGGATCCCATTCATCTGAACCCGTTCCTATAACAGAACAGAAAACCCTAAATCACTCATTCGGATCACTGATAAACTACTCAGGACTGCTGCACAGAGTTCATTCACAAACAAACAAGGCCTGATAAGATTGACTCACTTGTTCCTTAACGACTCTTTCCACAAGAGATTTGCCTCGACTTATAGCCGCCTGTGAATTTCCAGCACAACAAAATATGTCAGTGTTTTTCCCCAAAAAACTACCATTTAAAAGTTTGAGGTTGGTTTATAAAAAAAAAAAAAAAACACTTTTATTCAGCAAGGATGCATTAAATTCACCAAAAGTGACAGTAAAGACTTTTACATTGCTACAAAAAAAATCTATTTCAAATAAATACTGTTCTTTTGAACTTTCTATTCATGAAAAAAATAATATGATAATATTTAAAGCATTGCAGAATATCACAAATCAATATTCACCCCCGGTTTCACAGATAAGGCTTAAGCCTAGTTCCAAACTAAAATGCATGTTTGAGCTGTTTTAACTGAAAGCCACTGGCACTGACATATCTTAAAATATGTCAGAGCCATTGTTTTGTCTCAAGATGCACATCAGTAAATATTTTTTTCTAAGGCATGTTTATAAAAGCTAATTAAATGTCCTAATTGAACTAAGGTCTAATCCTGGCTTAATCTAAGCCCTGTCATACATTCAAATAAACATCTAAACTCTTCACTACAGTGTTCTATCTTTTAAATTTGCTGTTGATATGATGAATATTTAGCTTAAGAGAGTGAAAAATCACAAAATGCAAGCCGAAGAGACACAAAAGCTATTATGCTAATAATTATGTTACTCAGCAGAGATGACATCTGTTTAAACAATATTTAAAAGGTTAGTTCACCCAAAAATTAAAGTTTTGTCATTAATTACTCACCCTCATGTCGTTCCACACCCATGAGACCTTTGTTCATCTTCGGAACACAAATTAAAATATTTTTGATAAAATCGGATGGCTCAGTGAGGCCTCCATTGCCAGAAAGATAATTAACACTTTCAATGCCCAGAAAGATACTAAAGACCTGTTTAAAACAGTTCATGTGACTACAGTGATTCAATCTTAATGGTATGAAGCGACGAGAATACTTTTTGTGTGCAAAAAAAAACAAAATAACTACTTTATTCAATGATTTATAGTGATGGGCGATTTCTTTTTTTGCACACAAAAAGTATTCTCGTCACGTCATAACATTAAGGTTGAACCACTGTAGTCACATGAACTGTTTTAAACAGGTCTTTAGTATCTTTCTGGGCATTGAAAGTGTTAATTATCTATTTTTTTATCAAAAATATCTTAATTTGTGTTCCGAAGATGAATGAAGGTCTTACGGGTGTGGAACGACGTGAGGGTGAGTAATTAATGACATAATTGTCATTTTTGGGTGAACTAACCCTTTAACCATAAAAAAGACAATTTGAGGTCATTCATAATTACTGGATAAGAATTTTTAACTCACAAAAAGCTATTTATAGCTAATATAATACTTTAGAGTTGAGCATAAATATAAAAATATGACGTTGGCTGTATAAATTTACAATGACATTTTAAAGACTTTAAACATTTTAATACAATTTTAAGGACTGTAAATTACAACTTTAAAATGCTTTTGGTTTTCTTTCACTTAGGGAACCCTGAAACAAAACTTTTTCACAGCGCAACAAAAAGGCACCCTGACTAACCGTATCTGTGACTCCCTGAGAGCTGCCCCTGTGCCCGTGGCTTTCCCTCCTGCTGCTGGGATGAGGAGAGCTGACGCCAGAGTCCGGACTGGGCGCTGGGGAGTCCGGCAGGAGACGCTGGGCATAACGAGCCTCCGGCTTACTGGACACAAGATACTTGATCTCCTTACTGAAGAACTTTTCCACTGTCTGATGAACAGAACATATAAAAAGTTACTTCATCTGTTATGAAATGTGCATGGTCAACATCATCATGAGTTAAGTTCCAGACTATTATTGCTTTATTCTTACCCAGAAACAGAGATAAAACATATAACACACTGTTTAAATAAAGCAGATGAAATTGCAGTCTGACTTATATCAAGAGAAAGTGAACAAATATGTTGTAAACATCCTAAAGCTTATTAAAATAGTTTTGTTGATAAACAACTCAGTTTCAAAAGTGACAGCTGTCTAATTTTACTCATTTAAAAAGGTATTATCTTCCTGTATGTGAAAATACTTACATTATGTGCACAATAGCCTCAAACATGAAATATTTTAAGACAGTAAACAATGAACTGCACTTACACCACCAAGTGTTTTGATGTCATTTTCCAAGAGTTGTGTTTTCATATTCCATGGCAGATCCAAGTAAAATATTCTCCCTTTAAAGGGTTTGTTCTGAAGAGCATCACATGCTGGTTTAATTTTGCTTTTAGATGATACACTATTATGTCCCTCTAGTTTTGAATCTGTGAAGATCAATATAGCACAATTAGACATACATGTACATACTTATACTACGTACATACATACATATTCAGTATACATACTGAGCAACAAAAGCAAGCAAATGTCCTAAAGCATTACTATCGGAGGCTACTTTTAAGAAATAATAATAATAATAGCGATACAGGTCAATAGAAAGTTAATTAAAAGAGATTCACAGCACCTCGATCTTTACACCTGGAGAAAGATTCGTGCTTCATCATGGAGCTATTAGTTCTAACGGTTACAGACGGTTAAACCCGGCTAAACCAGCTAGTTATACCGCCCACATATAGCAGCATTACTCAAAGGTGTTGGTTGATTAAAACACTAAACTAAAAACACAAGACTGCGTTAAATGGCTCCACTGTTTGTAAATATCTTCATAACAAACACTCGACGCAGCCCGTTTCCATTTTCCCGCTCGAGAGGTCTCTCCACTCCCACAAAACCTGCTGCAATCTTAGAATTCATGAAAGACATTTCGACGTATATTTTTTGACGTTTCAAAAAACGACGCCACAAAAAGTTTATATTTTAATGTCAATTACACCAATATAAACAGCCTGAATTTTATGTAGAATATAAATAAGGAACTACTGTTAAATATATAACATATAACTTCGAGAAACTGTTACGTCAATGAGTTATCTATTGTGTCCAATGGCGAAATTTAAATAGCCGGAAGTAACGAATCTGCTGGCCCGAAACACACCGCTTGATAAACACGTCAAAGTTGAGGAAACGCAATGGCGCACACTAGTGTAGTAGCGTGAAACTCCATATGAATCATGTGAATTCATTCATATCTTTGGTTTGCACTGATGACATTGCTTTTTTCTTTCGGGGTTACATAGTTTTTGCTATTTGCATCATTTGGAAACTCAGCAGTTGGCAGATGTAATGATAACTGATAAAGGTCACTGCAATAAGAGCGGTTTATGTGTTCAGATCTGTTAGGAGCCAAGGTAAGTGTGAGCTTGTTCAACAAGTTTCGTTATTGGGACACGGCTGTCAGTCACTAAACATTGAAGTTAACGTAGTTTGTGAATCCAGATTTATATGAATTTTCTTTACATCGCAGACGTTGAGATGAGCTCTCAGAAAAGTTCTTCAGGACCCAAGGGGGACATTACACCCTTCCAGCAGATGATTGCGTCTTGCTCTGGGGCAATTATTACGTCACTGTTTGGTAAGAGAATGTGGATTTTGTCCAGATCCTAATAAATAAATATAACACATATAAATATATTAACTTATCTCACCTTATGCAACATGGGCCAGAATTATATAGTTAGATGCATTTTTTTGTAACAGTACTTATTTTGTCAATGGCAATAAATTTAGTTTCAAAGACAGTATATTTATAATTTAGATTTTGTGTATCATTAAAAGTACTGTAAATTGATTTGTATAGAAAAGCATCTGCTAAATGACAGCTTGATATAATTTTTTACTAATTACACATAAGAATAAGATATTTAATATAGCCAATATGCAATTACATATAGATAATAAATGTGAGAAAATCATCCTTTTTAATATTAAATATAATAATATAAAAATTATGAAAACAATCTGGTAAACCGATTATAAAGATGCCCTGAATTAAAGGTCTCTAAAATGAGAAACTTAATATGGAAAATATAACTAATTTATCTGCATTCTGTGCATTTTAGGGTTAATACTGCATGTTCAGATGACACTTTAGCTTGTTGTGCTGAAAAACACACATTTTGTTTAGGTTTTTAGCAAATGGCAATGCCAAGGCAAACTGACTGAATCTAAGAGTCTAATAACAGTCTATTAATAGCCTGTATAAGTCTTAAAGAAATTAATACTTTTATTTAGGAAGGATGCATTAAATTGATCAAAAGTGAAGGTAATGATATTTATAATATTACAAAAGATTTCTGTTTCAAATAAATGCCGTTCTTTTCAATGTTTTATTCATCAAAGAATTCTGAAAAAATATATATCACGGTTTCCACAAAAATATTAATCAGCACAATGTTTTCAAAATTGATAATAATAAGAAATGTTTCTTGAGCAGCAAATCATAATGATTTCTGAAGGATCATGTGACACTGAAGACTGGAGTAATGATGCTGAAAATTCAGCTTTGCATCACAGGAATAAATTACATTTTAAAATATATTCAAATAGAAAAAAATATTTGGAATTGTAATACTATTTCACAATATGACTGTTTTTACTGTATTTTTGATCAAACAAATGCAGTCTTGGTGAACACGAGAATTCATTCAAAAATATAAAAAAATCGTATAGACCCCAAATCTTTGAACGATATAGTGTTAATTTAGAAGACACTTGTAATTTACTATTAAAATATAACAATATAATAATAATTTATGCTATTTCCTTCATGTTCACAGTAACACCTCTGGATGTGGTGAAGATCAGACTGCAGGCACAAAAGAATCCTTTTCCCAAAGGTACGCTTGAGCTACTTCCTGTTCAAATGAAGTCAAATGTTGATAGGAAACCTTGCTTATTAATTTTTTGATGACTGGCAGGAAAATGTTTTGTGTACTGTAATGGCCTGATGGATCATATATGCGTCTGTGACAATGGCAATTCAAAGGCATGGTACAAAGCACCTGGTCATTTCAATGGCACTTTGGTAAGCTAAACCATATAAAATTGTAAAATGTGAATCCAGTTACTCTTCACCTATGATAACATTAAGTATATAAATATTACAGATTGGTTTAACTCATTCAAATGCTTTGTTCTTCTGTCCCAGGATGCCTTTATTAAGATTATACGTATGGAAGGAATCAGGTCACTATGGAGCGGCCTTCCTCCAACACTGTGAGTGTTCAGTTACATTTCTGAAGATTTCTGAACCCAAATGAGGTTTACTGGGACACTATGGAGCCCCTAAAGGGACATGGTAGTGGAAAAAATATGAAATTGGAGAATATATGTCAAAACTTTTGCCTTCACTCACAAAACATTTACGTTCTCCCAAGAAACTTTGCATTCACTTGCAAAACTTTTGTGTTACCCCAAGAAACTTTGCGTTCACTTGAAATTTTTTTTTTGCAAAGTTTCTTGGGGAACATTTTTTTCTGAGTAAACACAAAGTTTCTTGGGGGAACGCATATGTTTTCAGAGGGAAATGCAAAAGTTTTGCAAGTGAACGCACAGTTTCTTGGGGGAACGTGTATACTTGAAGAAAAATGTAGCGTACTTTTGCATTTATCTCTGAAAACATATGCGTTCCCCAAGAAACTTTGCGTTCACTTTAAAACATTTTTGCGTTCCCCAGAGAAACTTGGCGTTTATTTGAAAAAAATTTGCATTCCCCAAAGAAACTTTCCGTTTACTCGAAAAAAATATTTGCATTCCCCCAAGAAACTGCGTTTGTGCATTCACTTGCAAAACTTTTGTGTTACCCCAAGAAACTTTGCGTTCACTTGAAAGAATTGTTGCATTCCCCCAAGAAATTGTACGTTCACTTACAAAACTTTTGTATTACCCCAAGAAACTTTGCATTCCCTCTGAAAACTTTTGCGTTCCCGCAAGAAACTGTGCTTTCACTTGCAAAACTTTTGCATCCCCTAGAAACTTTGCGTTCACTTGCAAAACTTCTGCATTACCCTGAGAAATTTCTCAGGGGAACACAAAACATTTGTGAGAGAATGCAAAAGCATTGACATAATTTTTCCACCCATCTCATATTTTTTTCCATCACCATGTCCCTTTAGGGCCTCTGTAGGAACACAAATGATGAAATGGTTTTCCTTTACAGAATGATGGCAGTGCCCGCGACTGTGATCTATTTCACATGTTATGATCAGCTGTGTGCTGTTCTCAAGGTCAGGATGGGAGAGCGATCGGACCTGGCACCACTGTTGTCAGGCGCTATTGCAAGAGGTAACGTTTAACCCCGCTAATTAAGTGTTTGACCTTTTCTCCACATGCTGACCTTCTATATCAAAGTGCGCCTGGCTTCACATAAGTTTTCTGCATGTGTCAGTGGGTTCGGCCACAGTAATCAGCCCCCTGGAGCTGATCCGCACAAAGATGCAGGCTGAGAAACAGTCGTACCGGGAGCTGAGCGCCGTGATCCAGTCATCGTTGCACAGCGAGGGCTGGCGGTCTCTGTGGAGGGGCTGGGGACCCACGCTGCTCCGAGACGTCCCTTTCTCAGGTGAAACACACACAGCCTTAACATTACAGTCTTCACATTTTGAAGCACTTGATTTGCAAACCCAAAACTATTATAAAAATACTAAAAGTAATATAAAACTGATAGTTCTGACTGTGAATTCTGATGGATGTTTTCTGCTGAAAATTCAGCTTTGCCATCACAGGAATAAATTACATTTTAAAATGTATTAAAGGTGTAAAATTTAGGAGGATCTATTGACAGAAATGCAATATAAAATACATAACTATGTTTTGAGTGGTGTATAAAGACCTTACATAATGAACCGTTATGTATTTATTACCTTAGAATGAGCCATTTCTATCTACATACACCGCGGGTCCCCCCCTCCATGTCAAGTTGTCATTTTTCGCCGGCATGTTTCTACAGTAACCCTAAACGGACAAACTGCTCCACAGAACGCGTTTCGTCTCTGTTCATTGGTGTTTTTAGAGGCAGCTTGAATCGTCACTACGATTAATACGCACGAAGAAGTAATAGTAGTCGTCTGATTTATTAGAAGCAGAGACCGTTCTTTGTTAGAAGTAAGAAGAAACCTCATTGCTTGCCTGGCTATCTGCTGTCTCGGACAACGACATATTTGTCTTTGTGTCGGCCACCGTAGCTTCTCTAAAAGTGCTTCGAAAGGCTCACCGCTAGATGCCGCTAAAATGTACACACGCCACCTTTAAAATAGAAAACGGTTATTTTAAATGGTAATAATATTTCACAATATTACTGTTTTTAATATATATATATATTTTTTTTTCCAAATAAATGCAGCCTTGGTGAGTATAAGATACTTTCAAAAACATTAAAAAAATCTTACCAACCCCAAACGTTTGAATGGTAGTGTACTACGGAATAGCAGAACGTTTACCATTTGACCATATTTTTAAGGAGTCTCGTATACATTCATACAACTCTTTGAATGTGTCACGTTTGCTGCTATTTCCTAATTTCTTATCTGACTTTCTGTGTTTTTCCTCAGCTATGTACTGGTTTAACTATGAGAAGGGTAAAGCCTGGCTCTGTGAATACAACAACTGTACAGATCCAACCTTTGCCATCACATTCACAGCTGGAGCACTGTCTGGATCGGTGAGTCTGTGATTTACACCTCCATCATCAAAGCTCTCATGGGTCCCATTTACTGATGCTAAAACTTGTTAAATACAAGTATAAATGGGGTCCAATGTGATCCCATCACGCAAAACATATTTTGATGTATCCAGGATGTATTTGGCCTGTAAAGTACCTGTATTTTCTTGTTTTAGTTTGCGTCGATCGTCACACTTCCATTTGATGTGGTCAAGACAAAACGACAGGTAGAACTGGGTGAACTGCAGACAATGAAATGTAAGTATCAAACTTTTCCATCATTGGGATTTTCAGCTTCCTGTTATCTGTGTAATCAGATCAGAATATGACATTAATGTGTGGTATTCTCTGTGTAGTGTCCTCACAAGTCTCATCCAGCACATATAATGTGATGAAACGGATAGTTGCCGAAAATGGAGTATCAGGACTATTTGCAGGTAAATAAATAAATAAATTATATATATATATATATATATTATATATATAAAATATTATATACACTAGCGTTTAAACATTTGGGGTCACTAAGATTTTTTTTTAATATATACAGTACTGTGCAAAAGTCTTAGGCCACCATTAGATGTTGTTTTAGCAATGGTATAATGACCATATATAATTATTTTTCAGTCTCTTTTTTAGAATATAATACAGGAAATTTGTATGCAGTATTAAAAAACAGGAAAAAAGAGACTTCTATAGGCAATAGCAAGAACCTGGTTCTCTTAAACCTAAATGAAATGGAAAAGGACTGGAAGAAAAGAAAGAAAACTTTCAAAATATGACGAAGTTTCTTAGATGTTCTTTTCGAAATGGAAGAAGTCCAGGAAGTCACACTAAATACTGATTTTTGCTTAAAGAAGCCATTTTGTTCTTTTTTTCTTTTCTTTTTTTTTTTTACATTTTGTGTACATATTTACTGTGTTTTCAGTTTGTATCGTAATAAAGACCAAAAAAATAAAATGGACGGTCATTATACCATTGCTAAAACAACAAAGATGGTGGTGGCCTAAGACTTTTGCACAGTACTTTTTATATTACTAAATTACACTATATTACATTTTATATAGTGTCTGTGTTTTTTAGTTTAACTATACGATTCTGAATTGTTTTCAGTTGTTTTTGGTACCTTGATTTTCAAATCAACACTAGATGTCTCAGTGGTACACTCTTTTTCTCATCCTCAGGTTTTATGCCAAGGCTGATTAAAGTGGCTCCAGCATGTGCTATTATGATCAGCACATATGAGTTCGGAAAAGCTTTCTTCCACAGATATAACCAGCAGAAACGAAGCGTGACGCGACTGCAGCCCAGCGTGTGATCTCACTCTGCAAACCACTGAATAAGAACAACACTTGATCACAAGCTTTTAGAATACGGATAATTTACCATAGATCACTGCACATTTTTCCCATCTTGTATTAGTCCTTGCAGTCTGTCTAAAGCAGGGCTGTCCAATCCTGCTCCTGCAGAGTTCATCTACAATCCCAATTAAACACACCTGAACCAGCTAATCAAGGTGTTATTAGGCATACTAGAAACTTCCAGTCAGGTGTGTTGAGGTAAGCTGGAGCTAAACTCTGCAGGACAGTGGCCCTCCAGGACTGTGGACACCCCTGTTCTAAAGAAAAATCTAGTTTGTAGACTTGCTGTGAAATAAATACATTTTTTACTTTCTCTATAGTAAATATTAAAAAGGAATATCTTCCTCTTAGATCAAATTGTTGAAAATCAAATATAATTTAATATTTGCATTTTGATATTTATTTAAGGAGGTGATGAAACATAAACCCTACCATATAAATATGTCTATCTCTTGTGAAGAACCTTTTCTTGAATCATTGTGATTGATTTTATTCGACCTGTTCAGTCTTGTCAACTTTTGGTTGTTTAAAAAGTCTTAGACGTGTTTCAGGAATTCCTCTGTGTGAATGGTGCCAAAAAAACTGAAGCTGTAAGTTTGTATTGTGTAAAGGCCATATTAACTGATGACACTTAATTGATTTTTAATTGTTAATTTGTATATTTCCTGACCCTATGCCTAAATAGTGACTATCAACAGTTTTTAAACAATTGCACTGTGTGCAAATGAATTTAACTTTAAGTGCTTCAGTAATGAATTATTTAAAATCTCATTGTCTTGATTTCTTTATTCAGTCAGATCCAGAATATTGTTAGTCATGTTGCTTAAACTATGGGCACATAAGATCTCATGCAGTCTGCAAAAATGTAGTTTATGTAATGTAAGTATGCTCATTTTCTGTAAGCACAGAAATTACACTGCATGACATACTGCATCCCACAATGCAATGTGCCAGACCTTCCATTTCCAGTGTAATGAAAATCAGAATTAATTTGAGCAATCTCTTGTTTACATTACAATATTGCAATTAATTTGTATTGATAACTGTACATTAAATACAGAATTAAACATGCGATGTGATGAGGTCGTGTGACAATGTTAATAGCCAATGTGACAAAATCAGCATTCAGCCAAGCTTGTATTTACATTTAAATTTATTGAAAAACAAGATGAGGACGTAAAGTGAAATTTAACTGAACATATTGAGGCTAAATTATAATGAATATATGATATTCATCTGTGCGCCCTCATTATCCTCACCCCAGTTATTTCTGTCACAGTGCAACAGAAAATTAAAGAGAAAGAAACAAAACTCAATCATAAAAACAGATTTAAAAGTACTGAGAGAAAAAAAATACATTCAAAAATGTCTGTAAAGGAGACAATTCTGCAGTCTTTCAAACAAGTGTTAACTTTTCTCAAATTTAAGGCTAAAACTCTTTAACGAAACTGAAAAGTAACACTTAAGCACTGAAATGCATTTTCTTCATTCCACTATACATGTAAAATAACTTTAATTGCACATTTTAGATCAAACAGTGCTGTAAGAATCTCCAAAAAAACACTGAGATGCACATTTAGATGTATTGGCTTTTGAATAGACTAGCTCTGAACAGTGTAAAACATGCGTTTCACATGTAAAACGTATTTCTGCGGTACAGAAATGAAGTCTCACACAGGCAGATGACACATTCTTGAACACAAAGAACATGGATGTTCAGCAAGGCAACATACGAGCCAACAAGACTACTTCAAATGAGCGGCAACAAAGGGAATTCTGCATACGTTTTTCCCTGGAATTTCTGTTAGTAGTGTGCTGTTAATGAGCAATCATACACATTTCTTAATATGTTCAATATTTCCATACATGGCATGCCTCTTATCCTGATTTTATAAAAAAAGTCTGTTTTTATGATCAAATCACACTAGTAACATTTAATGTTAATTATTTTTGTAGTTCTCAGCAGCAGAATTAGGAGTGGTCAATTTCATTTGAAATTCAAACACAATTAATTCTAAAATTAAACCATTTAAAAAAAGGTTCAGACTAGGGCTGTCAATGATTAAGACTGATTAAAAATTAATGAAATACATTAATTAAAACATGCTGATTTAGTAATCAAACCACATATATAGAAAAGCCCCCTAATGAAAATAATTGAAAGACATTACATTTTTGTGGCAGATGGGTAAAGCATTGAATAGACTGTAGAAGTCAATATATTATGTCCATCTTATTGAACATAACTGGCCTATAGTCCATTATACAGTTGAGGTTTGCAAAAACAAAGTGGTACTTTAAGCATGAATTGCTCTGGAGGTAGGAAAATTAGAGCACTTACATACAAATAAGAGGAAATTAACTAGATTATTTTTTTATTGTCTTACTTTTTTTTCCTATTAAAGTTACAACCCTAGTTCTGACGATTACAAATCAAATTACAAGATATTGGCTTTAGGTTCTGAATACATTTTTGTTTCAGTCTAATGTACATCATATTATTTATCATCCATATTATTCTTATTTATTATAAAAATACATGGCAATGCTTTACACCAGTGCACATTAGCCACTATCTCTGAGTGATGGCGGGAAAAAATGCAAAACTAATGTTTGAGTGTTGTATGAATATGTAAATCACAGAACTCATGAATATGTATGACCTCTTCATGTAAGAGGATAGAGTGATTCTCAAACACTTCTGTTAAAATCCGGAGACAGAAAAAAAATTATTAACATCCACATTCAGCACAGCAGAGAAATGTCTGAAATCACATGCCTCTTACACCCCAAAAAAGACAAAAGATGGAAAGTGTTGTTCACACTTCTCTGTCATCATCGGACAATTCTATATTATTAGGGTTCCATCATCCAATTTTCCACATTCTAATACAGAACACCCACTTTTCACAATCCCAACAATTTCTAATGGATAAAATTGTCACATCCTAAATGCTTTTCTTATTGAATATCACAGTTATACATTTATGTTAACATTTTGAAAGCTGTTTTAAGGCTGTTTTAAAGGTTAGTTCACGCAAAAATGAAAATTCTGTCATTAATTACTCCCCTACATGTTGTTTCAAACCCTAAGACCTTTGTTCATTTTCGGAACACAAATGAAGATATTTTTGATGAAATCCGAGAGCCTTCTGATCCTCCATAGACAGCAACGCAATTACCACTTTCAAGGCCCAGAAAGGTAGTAAAGACATCGTTAAAATAGTCCATGTGACTACAGTGGTTCAACCTTAATGTTATGAAGCAACGAGAATACTTTTTGTGTGCCAAAAAACAAAATAACTTTATTCAATGATATATAGTGATGGGCGATTTCAAAACAAACAAAAATAATGTCTTCAACAATTTCTTCTCTTCCGTGTTAAGTCTCCGACATTGTTCAAGTGAGCGCCACGACACATGCGTGTGAAACCCAGAAGCGCTGCACTGTGTTTACAATGTGAACAGACTGACACATAACAGAAGAAATTGTTGAATAAAGTCGTTATTTTTGTTTTTGTTTTTTGTTTTTGCGCACAAAAAGTATTCTCGTCGCTTCATAACATTAAGGTTGAACCACTGTAGTCACATGGACTATTTTAACGTTGTCTTTACTACCTTTCTGGGCATTGAAAGTGGTAACTGCGTTGCTGTCTATGGGGGTTCAGAAAGCTCTCGGATTTCATCAAAAATATCTTAATTTGTGTTCCGAAGATGAACAAAGGTCTTACGGGTGTGGAACGACATGAGGGTGAGTAATTAATGACAGAATTTTCATTTTGGGGTGAACTAACCCTTTAAGCTAATTGTTTTAGTTGGCAATAAAATGAAATTAAACAAAATAAATAAAATAAAATAGTGAAAGATCATCATAAATTGGCCATTGGCTCAGACAACCAATTTCCTATATATCTGTGCTATATAGCTGTGATGTGCTGTGATGTGTTTAAAACTATCATTTTCCAGGACCATTTTCTGAAGGCCAATCAGAGTTAAGCAGGGGTCAATGACTCTGCGTTACGGACAAATTTTAAGAACAGGAGCACAAAATAAAACAGCAGGAAAAGCTGTATCTATGGCCTTTGCAAAAACAGCAGTCATTTGAACTGAGTATTCCACAAATAGCTGAAATTGACTGATGTCCTGAGTCAAGATTGTCATTCATCATGATTCATTATGCTCAACATTCACTAATGCTAATGCTTACACTAGCTATGGACTTCAACGACCAAATGTTCACATTTGAAAATGAAACTGCACAAATTAAACTAAAACCAGTCAGGACAGCACAGGGTTGTCATCATCTCGTCTGATGTCTCTTAGAAGCTCTGAGGTTGGTACCGATGGGTAGGTTTTCATTTCTTCTCCTCAGTTTGAAGCCCACACCATCTCAAGCAGGACGGTGTGTTTGTGTATGCGTAAGCCTGTGTGCGTGTATATGTCCATACTTGTCTCTGTGTTCAGGACGGGGTCAGTCCTGGGCTGGTCATGTCTGTTGTTGGACTGGCCAGATATTCACTGGACTTTAGACTGGCCAGAGATTTGTAACTGGCCATTGATGTTAACGAACCGCACAAACCCCTCAGAGACGGAGTATCCTCTTTCCCTGTGAAAACACAACCACATATACACACAGTAGTAGAGTGTGGAGACATTACTAATATCATTTCACAAGGCTGCAGAAGGCAGAGCAGTAGACACAACATCTAAGGAACATTTGTAGGGACTGTTTTTATACCATTTCTAAATTATGCTTTCTGTGTTCTGTGCCAAGTTTGTGAATTTTCTGTAGGCATTAAAATATGCAATGACCTACTACAATTGCTAATGTAAAATGTGCAGTAAATGTGCATAATTTCCTTTTTTTTTCATGCGATTCTGACTAATATTGAGGAATGGGTGCTGTTATCTTCCCTCAGGTGGTATAAAGACCCTTCCATTGAGAAATGACATCATCTATAATAGAGCTTGTTATCAGAGAATGATGTCACCATAGCTGACTCATAACACACATCACAAACCTTCTCTGTGCCAGTGTGCAAGTCCTGCCTTGCCGTCCAGACTGTGAGTGTTCAGTTGTGCTGGATCGAGAGACATCTGAGAGAGACTCATATCCGCAGAAAGCTGCTCCAAACTCTGGAAGCTTTTCCTGTAGACATACACATGGGTTATAAAATATTAAAAATTATATTTTGCTTAAAAAAATCTATTTTAAAACCGTCAAGATTTCTTACAACATGACGTTATATTAAAAAATAAAATTATGTTAATATTTGTTATAAAAATATTAAAAATGAAAAATAATTAAAAAGTTAATATTTTTATATACATATTTTTAAGATTTTTTTGCAATGTGACTGCATAACATTTTTTTAGAATGTTATATTAAAAAATAGTTTCTTAAATATTAAAAAATATATAAATTATAATATAAATTAAATAGCTAATTTATTACATTTATTAATTTTTTTAATAAATTATAAAAAATGTTTTTAGAATGTTATATTAAAAATATTTTTTTAAATATAAAATATAAACAATTGTATAAAACAGCTGTGTATATAAATTGTTTTATAAATTGTATAAAATGTGTATAAATTATATAAGAAGTATTTATGCCGATTGATTTCAATAAAAATGTGTAATGCATTAAAAATATTACATTTCAGTAATGAACATTTAACAAGAATCACCACTGAAAATAATGGAAATTTTAAAAAAGGTCTATACACATGACAATCATTTTTGGGAGGAAATGTGCTTAATTGTCATTAAAATAATGCAATAAAATAATTGAAAATAACATGATATTTTTTTGTGAGAAATACCAGTTGAAGTTTGGGTTACAATTAGATCAACCCATTTAATAACCCTCTGTAGATTATCAATACATGAGAGTGATGGCTGTAGGAAGTATGCCAATACTGTAATGTGATTTGAGAGCTGCAGACGTGAGCTAAATCTAGAGCCTGAGAGCCGTTGCTTCCTGAATCATTCGCTGACCATGAGGAACTTGACTGGAATTCAATATAAGATGAGCTGTGGTGTGAAGCTGCATGTATCTCATAAGGATGTGCGTAATCTGAGAGGATACATTTATGAAGTACAAAAACAGGAAGTACATACTCCTCCCATGGTCCTGTGCGTTTTCTGTACAGGAGCGTATCCAAGGCAACAGCATTGGTATCCAAAGTGCCAGGTGAGGGCCATTGGTTTGTCAGGTGTGAGGTAAGCTCCTGTCTGGAGCGCAGGTCATGGTTCTTCAGCACCGTCCTGGAGGAACAAACACTGACATTGAAAGAGACAGTGCTAAAAAGCTGAAAATGCAGTATATGTAAGCAATAAGGTACGAGAGGCTGTGCTGTATTGAGCCACGGCTGAAGGGGTTGCTAACAACGCCCTTCAGCCATGACTTATTCACGATACAGCACTAGCCTCGAGTACCTTATTGCTTTTTAAAACGGTTACCACACAATACAAATATTAAAGCCAAAAATATGTATCAATGCAACTTTCATGAAGTAAACTCTTACTAAAAGCCTTCCTTCTGCCGGAAAAAATAGTCCCTGACCGTGAACAGCAAAGGAAGTTACATTATTACGCCATTAGATGGCGGCAAAGCTGTCTTTATGAGTGTGTCAGTCAGTAGCGAAGACTTTTACATTGAAAAGACTGAATTGTTGTGAACACGGAACAAGACGCAACTGACAAATGCTTTGACTAGCGCTGTCAGTCACGGGAAAACCCCTTAACTGTTAAAAGGACAAGATAATACATCGGACATTTAAACAGATTTTTTATTATGAACATAGGACTGACCTGAAGGAAAATGCTAAATCTGAATGCAGGTAATAAACTCGCTCACTCGATCTCTTTCTCAAAACACTCTTCTACATAATCCAGTAAGCTTCAATGAACAATAACAATTGAGAACAAACAGTTTACGTTGCTAAGAGTGGTTGCTAAGGGTGTTGTGTAGTGATACACAGAACCGTTGGGTGAAGCGGTCGTAGCCGTGTTTAATCATGAATAAAACACAGCTATTGACCAATCAGAATCAAGGACAGGAACTAACCGTTTTATAAAAATAAATACACACACCGGCCACTTTATTAGGTATGCCTGTTCAACTGCTCGTTAACACATATCTAATCAGCCAATCACATGGCAGCAACTCAATGCATCTAGACATGTAGACATGGAGATCTGCTGAAGTTCAAACTGAGCATCAGAATGGGGAAGAAAGTTGATTTAAGTGACTTTGAACGTGGCATGGTGGTTGGTGCCAGACGGGCTGGTCTAAGTATTTCAGAAACTGCTGATCTACTGGGATTTTCACACACAACCATCTCTAGGATTTACAGAGAATGGTCCGAAAAAGAGAAAATATACAGTGAGCGACAGTTCTGTGGGCGAAAATGCCTTGTTGATGCCAGAGGTCAGAGGAGAATGGCCAGACTAGTTCGAGCTAATAGAAAGGCAACAGTAACTCAAATAATCACTCGTTACAACTGAAGTATGGAGAAGAGCATCTCTGAACGCACATGTCAAACCTTGAAGCAGATGAGCTACAGCAGCAGAAGACACACCGGTGATAATCCTGTCAGCTGAGAACAGGCACCTGAGGCTATAATTAACACAGGCTCACCAAAATTAGACAATAGCAGATTGGAAAAAAGTTGCCTGGTCTGATGAGTCTTGATTTCTGCTGCAACATTCAGATGGTAGGGTCAGAATTTGGCGTAAATAACATGAAAGCATGGATCCATCCTGACTTCTATCAACGGTTCAGGCTGCTGGTGGTGTAATAGCGTGGGAAATATTTTCTTGGAACACTTTGGGCCTCTTAGTACCAATTTAGCATTGTTTAAACACCACAGCCTACCTGAGTATTGTTGCTGACCATATCCATCCATTTATAACCACAGTGTACCCATCTTCTGATGGTTACTTCCAGCAGGATAACACGCCATGTAACAAAGTTCAAATCATCTCAAACTGGTTTCTTGAACATCACGACGAGTTCACTATACTCAGATGGCCTCCACAGTCACCAGATGTCAATCCAATAGAGCTCCTTTGGGATGTGGTGGAACGGGATATTCACATCATCTGCAAATCTGCAGCAACTGCGTGATGCGATCATGTCAATATGGACCAAAATCTCTAAGGAATGTTTCCAGCACCTTGTTGAATCAATGCCACGACGAATTAAGGCAGTTCTGAAGGCAAAAGCAGGTCTAACTCGGTACTAGCAAGGTGAACCCAATAAAGTGGCTGGTGAGTGGATATATAACCCAACTTCATCAACAAGTCACTGATCAAAACTCAACATCTGGAACATGGAAATTCAATGTCAAATATTCTCATCCATAAAAAGAGTCTTTAACCTCAGCAATTGGATTTCCAAAATGACCACTCAGCTGAAAAATTACTCATGGCGGTCTGCAAACACTCGCGGCTCTCTGTATTGATTCGAACAGATGGTCCGCTGCAGCTGATGCAGTGAAACACAAACAGCTTCACATGGACAGAGACGGACTTGTTTCTACTTCGATAAACAACATATAAACTGCTTAAAAAGTTCTTTTCTTTTATGACCAGATCCAAGCAGCTATTGCCAGACAGACTAAAGACACTGTTCTAGGTCTGCAATGCAGCGAATGACCTTCACGATCCAATTAAACACCTCAAACCATCCTTTGCCATCAGCGACCTCTCTCCAGAGATCATAATGGAATACTAACTAGCATACTGCACACTACATAGTATACACTACTGTTCAAAAGTTTGGGGTCAGAAAGATTTTTTACAGTTTTAAATGTTTATTATTTGATCAAAAATGCATTAAAAACAGTAATATTGTGCAATATTATTACAATTTAAAATAAGTGTTTTCTATTTGAATATAATTTAAAATGTAATTTATTCCTGTGATGCAAAGCTGAATTTTCAGCATCATTACTCAAGTCTTCAGTGTCACATGATCCTTCAGTAATTCGTAATATGCTGATTTGGTGCTCAAGAAACATTTCTTATTATTATCAATGTTGAAAATGGTTGTGTTGATTAATATTTTTGTGGAAACTGTATACATTTTTTTTCAGGATTCTTTAATTTTTTAACATTATAAATGTCTTTACTGTCACTTTTTATCAATTTAATGTGCTCTTGCTAAATAAAAGTATTAATTTCTTTAAAAAAAAAAAACTTTTGAATGGTGATAGATAGATAGATAGATGAGTGCCAAGAAACTAACAAATTCTTTCTCCTCTGACCCATCTCTCCTCTAGTTTTTCATTCATTCCCCCTCTCCATCGATGAAATCCTCTCCCCGCTTACATGCTGCAATAATCTATTAACTTATTTGCGTCTGTCTCCATAGCAACCCTGCTCTGGTCTAGCTTCTGACGTCTCCTAAAGCAGACAGCTCTCCAAGGCTCATTTGAACCGTGAACTCCAGCTGTCTGACAGAATGAGAGGAGAAACGAATCGGAGGGCTCAGGAGGCAGGAAACATTCAGAGATCATCTGTACTGACACTCTGCAGCCATGGAAAATGCTAAAGATTAACCGTTCTTCTGCTACAGCACCTTGTGCAACCAAAATAAATGAACAGCATAATAACTGCATGATAAATGAGACCGAACTGCAAAGATCTCTTCACAGGGAGACAAACTTTTCCCCTCCTGCTACAGCATATTTCCATTAACATGAATCACGCATACAAAGGCAAATTTACTAAACAGTTGCACCACTTTTAAATGTGGCATTTCATTGCAGAATCCAGTGTCATATTTACTAACCAACCACAATTTAGTTTAATCACATTCAAAATGTGCAGAGTTTGCCTAATACAAAAGCGTGGGCGATATGACCAAATTCTTATTTCACCATATGAGAAATTTTATTTCACGATAACGACATATATCACGATATAGTTATTTTGTGTTATTTTATCTCATTTCTGTTATTAAAAATAAGAACAATAGAACAAATACAATTTAACAAAAATGTCAATTAAACAAATTAAGTTTCAGGTACAATAGGTTTATTTAACATGTAGTTAGAATTAGTACAAAAAATTATAATCAAATGTAAAAATAAAATTCACTGTATGAATTAAATATAAATGTATTCTTATTAAAGCTAAAAAAGGTTATTCAGTCAAGAGCAGTAAGCTATTTTCTCTTTTGTCTGATTCACATTAATGACACAGAGCAGCAGGTAGGTATATTAGGCTGCTGTCACTTTAAGACCAAACGCACGGATCCATTATACTGATACACTTCTGGTTTACACCCAGCTGTTTACTTTTACCTGAGCCATAACCGGCTGTGTTTACATGAATACTCCACACGATGGGCATTTTGACATAATTGACCCTTCGCAAAGACCCGCCCCCCTTAGTTACTGTTGCTTTGTCCGACAAGCCATGGTGCTGTCACGCCACACGCAGTGAAAAATACATCGCGGAGCAAAGAGGACACTGACAACACGTCGACAGACAAGACAGAGCAGGTTACTTATGATATTAAACAAAGTCCCTGCTTTCAAATTGTGTATTTTTTTAAGAAATTCGAACAATAAAAACCGTTTTGTGGCTCTTTAATGTGTCGTGACAGATTGCTGTAGCGCCTCAGCTCAAGCGACTCGTAAACCGATCATCTCTTCCTACTAGTTAATTTATAGCATCAAATAAATATGAATGAACATGAGAAGGAATGTTGTTTAAAACGCGGAACGACATAAATACACACCATTATTTGAGTTCAAGTCCACCGAGGTTAATCTTCTAACTCCTGACTGCTTTGTCGGACAAAATGGCGGATTCGACGTTATGATTGGTTAGACTGCTTGTCAATCAAACTCCCGGCAAAGGGTCAATTGTTTGTGTACTCTATTCGATCATTCAAGCGCAATAAGACGTGAAATAGAACTGAATTTGCGATCGCATGTTGAGACGTGGCTTTCTGTGCACGCGCTTACGCTGTGTGCACGCAAGCCCAAAGTATACTTCACTTTTTACATGTACGCAAGGGTCAGCGTACAGTGCTCGTGACGCGAATTTTGTCATCGGAAGAGTATGCCCGTACTGTACGCTCACCACCGAATTTTTGTAACCACACGTGCATTGTGCGCGCAGGTCGCACATGTGCATTTAATTGTTTTTGCAGTAATTAGTTTATCCACAAGCTGGCAACCTTGCCCGGGGGGCGTCAATTCACAAGGTAGTCAAAGAAAACCTGCATAAACAGAACAGACCGGAACGCATGCAAGCAACAGCGACAATGGAGGCCTACATAGACGAGAGATTGTGCGAAGCGGTTAGAAAGTACCCTCATTTGTACAACTCTAGCATGAAATAATACAAATATATTTACATGGGTTGTAACTCGTGGCTGTGCGTTCGACTGTGCACGAACGCTAAAAAAAAAAAAGAAGTATACCCAGGGCTTAAGTCAATGCGTTCTTTTTAACTGCTTATTGTGCTTAATAACACTTTTTTAACAACGAGCACAAATTCACGATCGCCTTCGGAGAGAGGCAGCTTTCTGTGTGTGCGCTTTGGCAGTGTGCCAGTCAGCACGAGCACCGAGTTCCTTTTTAGGATATATTGCACTTATAACTTATTTTAACATCAAACACGTCCCGCTCTTTATATTCTCATTAATGCATTTCATCACTCAGAAGTGTCAACAGTGCTATATATTTACATACCCCGATATAGAAAAATCCCTAACGATAGACATTTTATACCATGGTAATGATCGTCATACCGCCCAGCCTTAAAGCACATTACAAAATCACAAAAATTTCATTGAAATTAAAATGAAAACTGGAAATATAATGTATAAAATAGTAAAATACTATATATAAAATACTAAAATAACACCAGTTCAAACTTACAGCTGATCCTGCAGCTCCAGTATGATGATCTCCAGCTGCTCTTTCTCCACTTTGTGGCTGATTTCCGTGTCTGTGAGCTGCTGCAGTAGAGATTTATTCTGAGAGACAGACTCGGACAGCTGAGCTTCCCTCAGATGCACCAGCTCCTCCAGATAACCCTAAACAATTATAATAGTTAATGCAATCTGTGTCAGTGTTTCATGGTCTTGCTCCTGGGCCCCCCTCAGGATGTCTCTCTTATCTAACACACCTGACTGAACTCATCAGCTCATCAGTACAGACCCCATGACCTGATTTAAGGGTGTCAGACTAGATACTTAAAATTAGGAGCACTGAGAATCACTGATCTAGAAACAGCACCCAGTTTAACATTCAAAGTTAAGCACACAGGATATGGAAAACTAGCTTACTGCTTACTGCATATGGCAAAGTATATATTCTATATGACATACTTAAAAAAAACAGCATGCAAAATTAGAAAATTAGTCAAAAAAGAGATACGATCATTTTTGGTTCATTCTTCACCCTAAATATGAATACTTGAGGGAATGAAATTTAACTTTTAACTTTTTATGCCAAATTAATAGAAAAAAAATGATTAAACAATGAGCTTTTAACAATACATGCATATGCTCAGTATGAATTGTTTTAGCTTTTTGTTGACATTCAATAATCTAAAGCAATTTAAAAGGGTGATTTTTTTTGTTGTTGTTGTTCAACAGCAGTTAGGATATAAATCAATATGAAAACTGAAAACTGATTACAGAATCTGAATCAGTGTATACACCACCATTCAAACTTTTGGGGTCTGTAAGATTTTTCTTAAAGATTTTAATACTTTTATTCAGCAAGGATTCCTTAAAATGATCAAAAATAACAGTAAAGACTTTGTTACATTGTTATAAAAAAAATATTATTTCAAATAAATGCTGAACGTTCTATTCATCAAGAAATTCAGAAAAAATACATCACAGGTTTCCACAAAAATATTAAGCAGCACATTCATAATAATAAGGAATGTTTCTTGAGCTCCAAATCAACACATTAGAATGATTTCTGAAGGATCATGTGACACTGAAGACTGGAGTAATGATGCTGAAAATTCAGTTTCGCATCACAGCAATAAATTCCATTTTAAAATATATTACAATAGCAAACTGTTATTTTAAATTTTAATAATATTTATGAATTTTTGATCAAATAAATGCAGCTTAGGTGAGCATAAGAGACTTTTCAAAAAAAATCGTACCAACCCCAAACTTTTGAACGGTGTATGTTCCACAAAATGGTGAATTTAGACATGTTTTAATGCAGCATGTTTGAAAGATTTTCATGCACAGCCAATGATAACCAAGACAAATGGAAAGGGAAGCTCACAGTGTGCTCTGGTTGTGTACTACACAACTACAAATGTAGTAGATCATGTGCATACTGCGCACAGTATACTATACATACAGCATACTGCAGAAGCAGTATGATTAGTACTCATCCTCACCTTCTGTTCCAGCACGACTCTGTATTTCTGCTCTAGTCTTTTGCTCTTGCTGTACCAGGTGCTCTGATCGGCAATCAGACTGGCGGCCATGTGGGATTCAGGAGTGCCTGCTTCACTGCCGCTGCTGCCCAGCGTTCTCATTTCCTCCTCATCGCTGCTGATGCTGTCAGAACTACAGCACACACACAATGTATATTGAATATATATTCAATCACATGCATTAAGAACATGTGGTCAATGCCAGCATGTTTGTATGTGTGTTTTTGTGTAGCACTCTTACGTTTGTGTGAATTTAAGGTACGGTGTGTAGTCAATGACGACGGGACAGCTCTCATCAAGCCCCTCCCCTTTCAGACAGAAACTGTCAATTGAAAATGAGAATTTCAGCATAAGTCAACAAATGCACTTTACCAGATAAGAACTGTGGGAGAGTATTATGGGATGTGAAGATCCTCCAAAACAATACAGAGGTTGTTCTTGGCATCTATATTTGTGTGTGTGTGTGTGTGTGTAGAGGAGCGTGTGTGGCTTGTGTCAGCAGGTGTTTATGGAGCGCCACCCATTTAATGAATGATCAACATCCTGTCCTGCTGCGGCACAGCTGAATGTCACTGCCACCCACAGAAAGGAAGTGAATGAACATGAATGTACCTGAAGTCAATGGCATTCAGTCCAATCAGAGTATCTGCCAGAAGCCCCGCCTCCTCCCCCAGAACTACAGCCCCCTCCTCATAAAACCTCCTGACAAATAAACACAAGACAGATCTTTAACACACAAAACTGATGAAGAACAATTAGCAACACCTTTATATTTCCATGATTTTGTAGTTGTTTGTTTTTTTTTTTTTAAATAATTAAAAAAAAATTCAGGCAAACAGTTTTTCCATTGTTCCCACCCTCAAACTTGCATCAAACTCACAACAAAGCAATGTTTTGAAAGAACTGCAGAGCCTTCAGGAAGACAACCTATAAATGGCTGACTTTTAGATGTCTCTGCATATTAAACTGGTATACAAGGAAGAATTATTGATGACAATGCATTTTTGTCAACTCAATATTCTTACGTTTTTTGCCATATGGTGCTGCTTTTATTTTGGTGAAGTCGCCATGTTTAAACAATCACTGTTGTGGAGAGGCTGACAACACAGACTCATAAAAAGATTTTATCACAATCAGCCTGCAATAAAAAAATGAGAGTGTCAGTGTGCGTGTCTGTGAGAGCTGCATAAAGAAAAAGTACCTTGTAGTTTTGAAGTCTCTCAGAGCTGCAGAGATGTATTCAGACAAACGCTTCTCCATTAACGCCACTCTAATCCAGGCACGACCCTGAGAGAGAGAACGAGAGAGAGAGAGTGTTGCTCTTACCTGTCAACCACAAAAGCCTTTAAAACTGAAGTAATTCAACTGAGTGAGGATACAGACCCCATTTATCCGATAGTATGGAAAAACATTCGAGCCGACTATCTGTTATAGCTGACTGCTTGTGATCGGATCACACAAGACAGGTGATAATACCAGATTTAAACAGGACAGGTCTGCTCTGGGAGGTCTTGTTTCCTCTGGTTTACTTTGTGATCACATGTGTGATCCAAAACTATTAAAAATAATTTTTGTTAAATAAAATGAAGTACAATAAAACATAAATATCAAATGAAAAACTTAAATTTAAATACTTAAATGAAAATGTTAAATGTTGCATTGGAAACTAACTAAAATAAAATTAAAAAAAATTACAAACGCACATAATAAAATGACTAAAACTGAAAATATAAAAATAAATTCAAAATATTAATAAATACTTTAATCAGGCATGTGATCAGCTAAAGACAAGCTTTTATCTTATCTTTTATTGTTTTAATTAAACCTTTTAAGTTGCAAACATTATTTTGTTGAGTTATAATAATGTTGATCATTACATCAACTTAATAACGTCTGTAATTTAAACTCAAATTTCTGCGTTAATAGGCTTTTTTCTAAAAATTAGGTTGTAGTAACTGTAGTCTTGATAACTTCAGAAATTAGGCAGTGGATTTCTAGTTCCCAGCATGCTTTGCATAGGACTGGATAAGGAGAATAAATGTTGAAATTAAGTGTTAATTTATTTGTTTTCCGTGAAGGGAGAGATCAGTTAGTGCTTAATGAGGTTATGTTTGACATTTAAAAGAGTTTCTGTAACGTTGAAGTTTTTGTGGTTACCATTGTGCTAAAGAGTAGACACATGAAAGCAAACACATTGACTCTATAAGCAATGACTGCGCTAATGCCAGTGACAAGTAATATCTTACTTGTTCATTAAATATACATGTTAAATGAGTTATGCTAGCATGTGCTATGATAGCTGTCGATTTGAACTGAAATAGATAAGATTAGGCTAATTGGTTCCAGGGCTACAACTCTGGTAGTTGGAGCAACTTCATTTTTTTTAAGTAATCAACTTAAAAATTTGTGTTTATGCTACAAATTATTAAGTTCCTCTAACTCAGTGTAGCTTGTTGGTTGAACGTAAATTCACTCAAAGTTGTCATAACTCAAAAAAATTGATGCAAACTGTTTTTTTTTTGTTGAGCCAACACATTATTTTTTTTAGAGTGTTGTATATACACTATTGTATATACAAAATTGTAATATTTCACAACATTACTGTTTTTACTGTATTTTTCATCAAATAAATGCAGCCTTGTTGAGGATAAGAGACTTAAAAACATTAAAAAAAACTGAAATTATTCCAAACTTTTGACCTTCAGTGTAAGTAAATAATCCTAAAATAACACTACACCAAACACCCTGCAAACAGCAGCGGCACAGACATGTGGGTCCTGACCTTTGCTCTAGAGCTGCGGACGTTCTCCATGTTCTCGATGCTGTGGATGCAGCTGTGTGGGACTTTAATACACGCCACACGTATGTAATCCCAGAAACTGCGCGGGCTCTCGTAACCAAACCAGCTGACCTGACCTACACAGAGAAAACACACACAATACAGTGTAAAAGCAGTTTGATTATACAAGAACAACTGTGCATTAATTCAGATGCAAAACTATTCTAGAAAAACAAACACTGTTTGTATCCAGTTGCACTATGTTTTAGTGCAACGACATTGTGGGTAAATATCTGAGCTAGTAATTGAAAGGGGTGAATCTGACAAGTGACGAGCTCCACAGGGATTTTTAGCCTTTAAGATGTTTCCGAGAACATAAACATAGAGAGATCAAATATTGCTGAAAGGCTGAAAATCAGTGATATGTAAGTGAGAACTGTTTTGTCATGCTGTGAGAGTCGTCGGAGCTCTTCTAACCCAAAATGAGACACTCTGTGCTGTATTTATACCTCATTACATCAGCTGTGTGTGTGGGGGGGGGGGTCTTTTAGCAGCATGCATCACAGCATCACTATGCAATGGTGTGTGAAGCTTTTGGCATAACTCACATCGAGAAGTGTGTGTGTGTGTGTGTGTGTGTGTGTGTGTTGGGATATTATGTTTATTAATCAATTTTTACATAAATTTTGTTATATGCAATATACATGCAACAGAAAAAAACAACACTTTAACACAAACAATATGTTATATAGATCGGTATTGGGGCCGATTTAACTTTTTTTTTTTTAACTGATCGGTTTTGGCTAGCCTAAGCCCGATCCTTTATTTTACATCAGCTGTCACGCAGGTGTCGTCCTAGTAGGTGGTGTATGCATCCTTCAAGTGGGATTGCAAACCACCATTAAAAGGACAACTCGATGTGGGTGCGTAAATGAGGTCTGTTCAAGCTTCAATGTTTAGCATATATGATGCACACTTTTGTAACGAATCACTCGGAAGTCATGTTTTCACTGTTTATTTTTATCTGCCGTCAGACTGTCTGAGATGTCATTGCCATAACACGTGGCTATAATGTGTGTGTGTGTGTGTGTGTGTGTGTGTATAGCTATATATAAGCCTATAAATATAATTACTGTAGTAATTGTTATATTGGAATTACTCTGTAGTGATAGATGCCCTTTTTTTTACATTTGAGCCCCCGAGAAACTCTCGGCACAGCCCTGTGTACATTGGATTGATTTTAATATATTTAATGTACTTAGCACCAAGCACCAGAAAAATTCAAGTATTGGATCGGGACTTGGTATCGGCAGATACTCGGATCGGATCGGGGGCACAAAACTTGATCAGGACATCCCTAATAGTTATCTATAACTACAATGGCCAAAGCCTTAGAGAACAAGTGCAGTATATACACCGATCAAGCATAACATTATGACCACCTTCCTAATATTGTGTTGGTTTGCTGCCAAAACAGCCCTGACCCGTCGAGGCATGGACTCCACTAGACCCCTGAAGGTGTGCTGTGGTATCTGGCACCAAGATGTTAGCAGCAGATCCTTTAAGTCCTGTAAGTTGCGAGGTGGAGCCTCCATGGATCGGACTTGTTTGTTCAGCACATCCCACAGATGCTTGATTGGATTGAGATTTGGGGAATATGGAGGCCAAGTCAACACCTCAAACTCATTGTTGTGCTCCTCAAACCATTCCTGAACCATTTTTGCTTTGTGGCAGGACACATTATCCTGCTGAAAGAGGCCACAGCCACCAGGGAATACCGTTTCCCTGAAAGGGTGTACATGGTCTGCAACAATGCTTAGGTAAGTGGTACGTGTCAAAGTAACATCCACATGGATTGGCTTCATCACTCTGTCTCCTCTCCACCAATAAGCTGGTGTATGGTGGGCGTTCTGGCGTAATATGGCTGCCGTCCCATCATCCAGGTGGATGCTGCACATTGGTGGTGGTTGAGGAGATTCCCCCTTCCATATGTAAAGCGCTTTGAGTACCCAGAAAAGCGCTATATAAATGTAACAAATTATGGATGGCAGGACCCAAGGTTTCCCAGCAGAACATTGCCCAAAGCATCACACTGCCTCCGCCGGCTTGCCTTCTTCCCATAGTGCATCCTGGTGCCATGTGTTCCCCAGGTAAGTGACGCACACGCACCCAGCCATCCACGTGATGTAAAAGAAAATGTGATTCATCAGACCAGGCCACCTTCTTCCATTGCTCCGTGGTCCAGTTCTGATGCTCACATGCCCTAACTGGTCTGCAGCTATGCAGCCCCATACGCAACAAACTGTGATGCACTGTGTATTCTGACACCTTTCTATCAGAACCAGCATTCACTTCTTGAGCAATTTGAGCTACAGTAGCTCGTCTGTTGGATCGGACCACACGGGCCAGCCTTCGCTCCCCACATGCATCAATAAACCTTGGCCGCCCATGACCCTGTAGCCGGTTCACCACTGTTGCTTCCTTGGACCACTTTTAATAGATGCTGACCACTGCAGACCGGGAACACCCCACAAGAGCTGCAGTTTTGGAGATGCTCTGACCCAGTCGTCTAGCCATCACAATTTGGCCCTTGTCAAACTCGCTCAAATCCTTACGTTTGCCCATTTTTCCTGCTTCTAACACATCAACTTTGAGGACAAAATGTTCACTTGCTGCCTAATATATCCCACCCACTAACAGGTGCTGTGATGAAGAGATAATTATTGTTATTCACTTCACCTGTCAGTGGTCATAATGTTATGCTTGATTGGTGTATATAGTTGAGGGTATAATATCAGGTCCAGTTTCATTTTCTAAAAATGTGATGCTCATATCAAGATGAAATGCAGTTCCTAATTTCAGAGTGTGTGTGTGTGTGTGTGTGTGTGTGTGTGTGTGTGTGTGTGTGTGCTTTCTGCCTCACCTTTCAGTCTATGGCTCAGAATATGTTCTAGAATGGAGACAAAGTTGATGAACTCAGGAGATGTGTCGTCTATCGTCTCAAAACATGAGCGATCAATGAGGGTCTTCACTGAGAACCTGCATACTCAAACACACACACAAATACACAATCATGAGCATGACAGAAATCCAAACAATACAGTTTAAACTCACGCAAACGTGTCTAACAGCTTGTACAGTAAAACACTGACAAACTTTAATTATGTAAATAATTAACATAAGTATGCAACCTTCTAAGATTTGGCCTTACTTTAATGCAACAATCCCATAATGCCAATAGGTAGTGAGAGAAATGTTGATTATAAATCTAATATTTATATTTTATTTTATTTCAGCTTTATTTCAGTTAACAAAATGATTTTAATAGGCTAGTTTTAGTTAACAATAACATCACTGCTATTGGACATGCTGACACAGATTAAAAAAAAAAAAAAAAGTTCAGCAGAGATACAAACAGATGTCTAATTCAGAGCTAATATATAAAAAAAGCGCTGAGTCTCCAGTAAAACCCTAAAATAAAGCTTTTAAAACACCCTAAAAGAGCATTTAAGAGTCAATGGAGATATCTTGTGTTTTGTGGAGCACCATTAGAGCCGTTTATTACGGTCTCATCAGATGTAATTATGGCATAAATGACTGTCCTTTTCATTATCGTCAGCTCCTGTGCTTTTATGCGTCTCCTCATGACTTCCAAATACCCAGCAGCCTTCATGCAAATGTCATTTCAGAGATAATTTCACTACTGACATTTCCTGTCTAAAACACGCAGAGCAAATGTGAAAAAAAGATGAACAAGTTTGAACCAGAGACGAATAACTATCATCTTACGTAACTCAAAAATTAAAAATTATTATGAAATGCACAGCAGTGTTATATGCCAAGGATTTGCAAACACATAAAAAAAGAAAAAAACTTTAAAAATACAAAATAAGTATATTTATTTCTGAGACAATACCTGGCACAAAATAAATATGCAATATAATGAAGTCATGTGACACCAATGTATCATATTACTGCTTAAAATATTGATACACAGTAGCACAGAGAGAGATTCCAAATCACTTTAAAATGACGTGATGAAATGTCACATTGAGAATATTAAATCTGATATTCATAACACCAAAAATAGAATTTCTCAAGAAGCCATCCTGTGACATCTGACGTAGATTAAACCAGCCTGACATTTCATTTGAGAAGGTCCCAAAACCTCTTAACTTCTTTGAAGTTTCATGATCAATTTAAGAGCATTCAAGACTTAATTTAAGACTTTCTGACAAAGTGAACTTCCTTTCATGATTCGTTGAACATCACAGACAGTATTATCACTCAGAAAAGACCAGCAGTGATTTATTTCAGTCCTGAATGAACTCTGGATCAGATATCACAGGATAAACATGAGAGGAAATGGATTTGCTTATCTGTTCTTTCTTCCTCAGACACAAAGAGTAAAATGGCTTTATTTGTCTGAGCCGTGAGCTTCGGTCTCACTGTGATTGTGTGGACGCGTCACGTCATGCTCCAAGCCTTTTGATTGGCCAATTCCTGCTGTGCCCCCTAATGGGTATGACATTCATTTGTGTTCAGACTGATGCTTTTTCTGCTTCAAATGTGCCCTGTGCGCCGCTGCCTAATTAGACATATTAACATAATTAATCATATTCATCTATAAATGTTCTGATTCTATCCTAGATAGGCAAAGTCCAACAGCAAGTACCACTGACATTACTTATTTCAAAAGGTTGTGGAAAGACATAATATATAACATATAAAAAATATTAAAAAGAGAAAAAAGGCTATGTTCAAAATGGAATACTGGCTTACTACTCAGTATATAATGTATATTTTCAACATGCCCATGGCGACATTTGTGCAAAATACAAAGTTCTGTCATGAAACCCTAGATGGCACAGGCTAATAGGTCCTTAATTTAACCTGCTTGCAATCACACCATTTTCTATAGGACACAGCTGATTGGTTCCTGCTGTATTAGTAGCCAATGAGCTCGCTGCTCAACCTTCAAATACTTGGTTAGCATTTGCCTTAGTGCAGCGTGCTTTCAGAAACCGTCCACCTTCCCCAGCTCCACCTGTATAGATCTGCTATGGGTAATTCATGTACGCTATATTGTACAGTAGAGCTGCCCTCAAGTAAAGATTTTTCTGGTCGACTAGTAGTCGTTCATTTTAAGTGATTAGTCGACTAATCGCAAGTTTATTAATAAACCATATAAATCATAATAAAGAGCCTTTAATGCCTACATACATAGCCTAATCAGCGCACAAGCGCACGCATAAAGCTTGCCACAGCGCACCGGTAGAAGTAATGATTATAAATGTGTTGGGGAAACACAGCAAGGAGATTGCTTTAACATTTTAATAATTAACTGATAAACTAGTGTTTTCTGTATTTTCGGCTGCAGATCAAGCTGACTCGTCATCTCCGCATTAGTGGACGTGTCTAATGCATGTTTCATACGGATTACATAACCTGAGAATATTTGTTTTCCATTTGAATTAGTTCATTTTAAATTAGACAATTCGCTTTCTATATATATTTTTCATGTCTGTGAGGCAAGTTTACATGGAGGTTTTTTTTTTTTTCTCCGTTTTTTGGGCGCACTCAAGTTCACAGAGATAGACGGCAGAAAGTGCACCCAGTTGGCTTTCATTATTTTACAAAAGCACAACGTTTTGTTGTTATTGTGAGTGCACACAAATTGACTCTTCACAGATTCAAAAGATGTATTACTCTTATCTGTATGACCACAAATGACAGAGTATTTTAAGTGCAAGTGATCGCGCCGACGCCTCCATGTTAACTGTCATGCAGTAAGCGTGCTACTATTCAGCTTTCACACTCCGCAGAAACACTTGAATAGCCCACATTTTTCTAGGTTAACGTTAAAGTGAGCTGACAAGTAAAGTGGCTACTATTTACATGTTTTAGATGATAAGCCATATTTGATGTCGATGAATCATGGGCAAGAGTTTGGATGTCCTGCCCGATGTACTGTATTTACCACATAGACCAGTTGTTAAAGATCTGTCTGTCAGACTGCGTGACTTTGCCACTTCCTGTGGATTTTTTTATTTCTGCGACTAAGCGGCTAATAAAATTTTGGTCGACTAAGCCTCTTCCTGTCGGCTAATGGTTAGTCAACTATTAGAGGACAGCCCTATTGTACAGCAGCAGCATGTCTTACTTGCTCACAGCAGAGTATTGCGTATTTGTTGGCAGTAGCAAGTCCCGTACTTGCTCTGCAGCAGCAGAAGTGTAGCAGATCTATTCCGCAAGACCAAATATATCAACACTGTCATACCCATTAGCATGCCAAACACTAAGGGAGTTGTCATGACAAAAATTATATTATGTTGCTTCTTGAATGTTTTGCGACACTTTCAAAGTGAAATGTCCAGTGAATAACTCCAAATACCCTAAGCAAATGTGAAATAAAAACACATTTTTTGAAGTAACCATGTCATTTTAGCTTGTTTCTACAAGTGCAATACCGTATAAGCCATACATATATGTGTTTCATACATATGTAAGTTTATTAGTTTACAAATCATGCTCTATGGTAAAATGTTTTGAGGTCATAACATTATATTGTGCAAATAACCACATGAAAATAAGTATTTATTAATTGATAACCTGCCCCTGTAATAATAATTTATCTGAAAAGGAATAGAAGTTGTTGGTGTTTTACTGCCACTAGTGTTCATTTCAGATGGAAACGTCATTGAACGGAATGCAAAGGTACGTTTTTGGAGTTTTGCTCATGCTTTTCCAATGAGCCTAGGTAACATGTTTTTTAAAACTAGTATATGTATAAATCACTAATAAAGTTCTCATACTTCGACCCTTTATTCTCAAGTTAAAATCTCAAAAAAGTTTCAATAATCACAAGCTATAAGACCAGAGTAGGTGTAAATCATTTTGTAAAATAAAAACAAATGGTGTCAGGTTTTTGTGTGTGTGTGTGTTTTTTTTTTGGACATGTAGGCTACTATTTCAATACCATATTTTGGACAAGGCTCCATGATAGAACATTTTTTAACATGTTTTAAACATATACCCTTGTAAAACGTTTTTATACGCCTTCTTGGAGTATTTTGTAGCACACTGTAAATTCAATATCGCACGAGTACCACTGTATATCAGTATTCCCCACAGTACTTTCTACAGACTCCATCTATATGACGTGATGCTCTGATGACAGATCTCAGATCGGCGCTTCTGTGTAGAGTACACGTACATCATCTCATCTCTCCTGATCCAGCATCAGCAATTTGCAAAAACAAACTTGCTAAAAAATAACAATGACATCATCACACATGTTCTGTGCCGCCGGTGTACTGCAGTGTGTCAGATGATGAATGTGTAATCAGATTTTACCTGCACACGGTGATCAGATTCCTCCTCTCTACGGCTCTGATCCGCGCTGCCGCTTTTTTACGAGCCCCGTTAAACCCGAGATTTATCGATGCCATGGTCGTCTCTTTCTGATGCACAGCTGTTTATTTCCTCGCGTCTTTTTCTCTTCTGATGCTTTGGATCAGTCTCCAGCTGACTGACTCTCACTGGAGCCATAGAAATTGAACAAGCGGATGGAATGGCAATTAGCATGAAATGGGTTTCAAAGATGGGCGTGGTTTAGTGGGTTTAAAAAATAATTATCTTATTTTAACTCTTCGTTTGAGGGTTTTTTTTTTATCTTTAATTAAATTTTAAATTTCTCAGTATTTTTTTCCAGGCGTAATTTACCATCCAGATTGCGACTAAAACGGACGGCTTTGTCACATGTTCCCTGTTCCTTTTCTCAGCGCTGGTGTGATTAGCCAATCACAGATTACTACACAATGATTCGTATAATCCATTTTTTAGATATTGATGAGCTAGATAGCCATTTTCATGGTTGAAACCAATCCTTGTACGTAACATATTTAAAAGTTTACATCTATTGTGTACACGTGTTTCCAATAAGACAAAAAACGCCGTGAAAGTTGAAGTCGGAACAGTGGAGGATTGGCTTTCTGAGCCACAATTCGCCCCCTGCAGGATGATTATTCTGTGCTCTAAAAGAAACGACTTGCCGCCCAATGACTGATCATAACTCAGGCTCACATTACGGAGCGTTTATGTAGGTTTATAAAGCGCCGTTGACATAATCAGTAAAAACGTTTCTAATTATAACGTCGTCATGAGAAATACTAAGTAAGGATTATTATGATTTAATGGTAAAAGTATTATTAAGGATTTTGTCAGATTCATGATAGATGTAATTTACTACAGCTCACTAGATGGCCCCAAAAGTCTAGTTTAGTTTGTTTTATATATATATATATATATATATATATATATATAAAACAAATGCAAATGTACTGACTTAATATCGTACATATAACACTAGAGATGAAACGCTCCAAATATAAATAAATAAATTAAAAAAAAATTTAGTTTTACTACCCAAAATTCTTTTGACAAATTTACACGTTTTTACAGAAATTAATCATTTTTATTTAACAAAATATAGTAAGAACTTGTTAAAATGAACTAATAATTGTGTTATCATCAGTGGTTCTAAGGTTTTGCGCATTTCAGCTGAAATGGTGGTAGATTAGAGTTTCTCAATCCAGCTCCCGGAGGCCCTTTAGCCTGCACATTTTTAGAGTCTCACTAATCTTACACACAATTCAGGTCATGGAGACTCTAATAATGAGATGATGAGTTGAATCGGGTGTCTTAGAGGAGGAAGACATCTCGTATGCAGTGCCTCGGGGCTCCCAAAAGCAGGATTTGAGAATTACTGTGGTAGAAGGAAAAAAGGAAACTCGCTCGACACGCATCAAGGATGCCATCAGTGAGTCATTATGCTTTTCCAGTCATTTTTCTGCATGCACATACATGCAGTATAGTGCACTCAGCAAAACCCAACATAAGCAAATAAGAAATAAGCAGAGTTGGGGGTAACACAATACAAGTAACGCAAGTTATGTAATCAGATTACTTTTTCAACTAGTAAAGTAACGCATTACTTTTAAATTTACAACAAAATATCTTTTATTTTTTCAAATAAGTAACGCAAGTTACTTGGTTTTCCCATTTATGACAGACACCTCTTTTGTCCCCATATTCAGAAATCAGAAATAAGGTGCAGCAGTGTCGTGTGCGATCATGTGTGCGATGTGTAAAAATGATGGTTATTGTAGTTCTACACTACAATAATGTGAGCATGCATCACAAAAACACATTTAGTATTCCCCAAAAGGAATAAAAACAGTGAAATGCAAACTCTGAATATTACACAAACCTGCATTAATTAAATGTTTAATGACACAAATATACTTTATGTATTTAATCTCACTTTATTAACCAATGTCTTTGCTGCTGACCTTCAGTTATCCAATTCAACCATATGAATAAGCAAAAAATACTTTAGTTAAACATCACATTTGTGTTTCTTTTTTGTTGTTGTTTTATTGCTGAAGTAAGAACTTTATTTTCCTGCATTCTGTTCAGAATGGCAGCACAACTGAAATGTTTGTTTGCTGCACCCTCTACTGTACAGGCGTGAATTTGCATTTCTTAGCCATTGTTTTCTGTCAACAGACTTGTTTGTGATTTGCTACACTGCTCAAAGCTGCAAAAACATGTCGTAAATAGAAACCTTTGACGCTTTCCTTAGCGAAAACATAAATATGCACTTCATCGTTTGCCAAATATCTTTATGCTATTAATAGCATACACCAATATGCTATTATTATTATTATTATTATTATTATTATTACAGTTACAACTGAAGGTGAACCGGGCCTGCTTCCCCCGAACAAAAAGTTGCACAATACCAAAGTCCCAATGTCTTTGACGACACCTAAACCATCACAGAACGACACACCCACTACACTGAATCGGCTTTGTTGATATTCACCAACAAGGTAGGCCTTTCGAATTTTCTGGCATTCTTACTCCGGCTTGACGGCAATTTTCCTAGAAAATGCCAAGTGTGAATGTCAAACGTAAACAGAAGTGAGATGTCAAGTGCTTAGGTTAGGGAACAGATCACTTCTCTGTGCGTGGGACCTTCATCTGTGCAAGTCAGTGGGACGTGCTGGTTTGTTTTGGACAAATGCTGTCTAAAACAAATGAATTTGTTTCAGTTTAAATGCACCTTTATAGTGTAATTTGGTTGTTTTGAGTTGGTGACTAGTATAAATGACAGTAGGTCTACATTCATACATGATGCTACCAATCCCAAGTTTGTACACACTTGGCTGAATTTGTTTAATCTAAAGGTTCTTGAATTTGTGCCTAGTGCCTACATATGGATTTCATTACAAAAACCTTAGATGTCACTTATGGAAGCCCGTTTCCGCCATGGAATGAAATAAATAAATAAATAAACAAGGTAATTGTGACTTTTTATCTCACAATTCTGACTTTTTATTTTCTGGCAGAAATGGGCTTCTATCAAGACAAAGGCTGAAATATAAATCAAAAGATATTTTGGCTTTTAGTTTTGTTTCTTTGTTTTTGATGCTACAATGCAGTTTGCAATTTTCATAGTTTTGATGGCTCTACTAGCTATTATTCTAAAATGTGGGAAATCTTAAAGTTCATAATAAGAATAAACAATGAGATATGTACAAACTGACTGGTAGTGTAGCTAAACCATGGTCACTGTATCATTACTTGCTGTGAACTTTGTTGTGAGCTGAGCTGAATGATTCATTATTAGGACTATAGCAGAAAGAACATTCACAATTATGTGTCCCATTTGATGACTGAAGGGTCAAAGGTTTTAGCATGATTTAGTTACCTTTGTGTAATTCAGAGATAACCTACTGGAACTGAACAACTGCTGAATGTCTTACAGCAGAATAGTTTGAACTGACTAGAAATGGACGTGGAGGAGGGGCTCTATAGCGCCACCTTTTGTCTAAAGTTGGGGTTTTGTTTTACCTACAATCACCAAACTCTGTACATGCATTGGTCTCATCGAGCCGGACAACTTTCTAATTTACAGTCATTAGCTCTGACCAACAGGAATTCTGAATGTGGATTTTTTGAACCAAGCTCTCAGTTTTTAACTACTGCTCCAAAGGCCGCCATACAATTCACACCAAACTTTTTCAACATGAAGTCAAGACATTAAGGATGCTAAATTGCGGACGAATTTTGGATATCGCAAACTGTTTGGCCGTGGCGAGGCAACGTATTTATGGCGAAAAAAGGGAAACAGGAAGTGTGTCATAACTTCTGCAAACATTGACTGATTTTGATGAAACTTGAATGAATGTGACTATTGTGAGTCAAAGTTATAGCGCCACTAACTGGCAACAGGAAGTGTGTCACTTTCAAAATGCTTTGAAATCACCCTGTTATTTTTACCCAATTCACTTCAAACTTCATCAGAATAATGTCAAGACATGGCAGATGTAGACCTGTGAAAGGATTCTTGATATATTAAATACTGTTGCCATGACAACACGTCAAACTTTTATAATATTCTTCTGTGTTTTTGAGGCTCTTAGCATGCTTCAAATTGCATTAAACTCGACACACACATCAAAGTTGTCAGCCAGCAGACATGGGCAAAGCCTTAAAAATGGGCGGGGAGGAGGGCCTCTATAACAAAAGTTGGGGGGTTAGTCTTACCTACAGTCACCAAACTCGGTACATATATTGTTCTCATCAAGCCGGACAACTTTCCAATTTACAGTCATTAGCTCCGACCAACAGGAGGTCAGATATTTTGGTTTGAATGTGGATTTTTTGAATAATCAGTTTTTAAGTACTCCTCGTTGGAGATTCATGCAATCGCCACCAAACTCGGTCAACATGAAACAAAGACACTGAAGATGCTAAATTGCAAACGATTATAGAACAGTGTTGCCATGGTGAGGGATTAAAGTAATGACAAAAAAGGAAACAGGAAGTGTCTCATATCGTGTAAAATCATTGTTTGATTTAAATTAAATTAAGATTGTATGTTGCCCGCCATGCACAGGTTTCCTTAAGCCACCGGGGTGGCAGTGGTGCCAGAGCTTGGGCCCGTCATTGCTGCTTGCAGCTATATTTTGAATTGACTTTTTCAACTCACTAAACAGTCCTTAACCTCACCAAGTTTGCTCACTTGCCCAATTTATGAAATTTCCACTCCTGCTAAGCACAAACGTTTATGTCATACTGAAAGTCCATTTGAAAATACTGTGACTTTCAGTCCTTGTGCATGTTCAAAAAAAATATGTTTTTTGATCCACTTTCATGCCTAAAAATAGCTTCCTGGCCTCTTCTCATTGCAAGTTGCAACCATGTATCCACATCCCCTCTGAGCATCACATTTGTGTGTCCCACCACTCTCGTTCTCTAGCTCTGTTCCTAAACCCAGTGAGCTGCCTCAGTTGTCCTTCGGAAACAAAATCTGTTCCAAAAGGTAGGTTGCATAATTACGCTGCCTACTAAAACTTCTTATTTTTATTATAATATATACCGTATTATATAGTAGCACTGCAAAAATCATTCACATTCATTTGATACTGGAAATAATTGACAAAAATCAATTAATTTAGTAACAATATTTGTGTGTGATATATTTTTATGCATATTTCGGTATCACACAGCTTAGCAACAAGCTTAAACCAGGTTTGCTCTCACAATTGCTTGACTAGCTGTTTACCAGTCTGACCAGCTAAACCTCTCTCAGTCTAACCAGGTATTTTTAAGCTTAAATTTTAAGATAAAATGTTGACATTGCAAAAAAAAAAAAAGGTTAAGACCGTTAAAAACAGATTCAGAGCTTTCTCATCCAACAGAGAAATAAGATGCAGGAAATGCACTCATTAAATATAAAAAGATATTGTGATAATATCATTATAAGTCAGTTGCTTGTGACTCATTCCATTCTGCTGTCAGAAGAAGAGCCATTAGCAGAATGCGTTTAGTGGATTATGGGTAAGAGATGAGTAAAGTTGGAGTGGTTTGAGGTTTTTAATCTTTCTTCCTGCTGCGCTTAAGGCAGTCTCATCAGAGGAAGTGAGATCCAGTCACTCGCTGTTTCGCTAGCTGATCAGAACAGGTTCTGTGCCCAACAACGTCTGTTAGGATGGCAGGATTGTTCAGGATTTGGATGTTTAAGGTCCTCTTCTTCGGACTGATAGACCCATCTCAGGCCTCCCTGCGTCCTCGTGTATCATTCCCTCAGGGTGAGTGAAGCTATGATATTGAGACATACTTTACTGATGGAAAACTCACCTTTATAGTGATAGATGTGAATGTTGAGGACAGAGTAAACTGTAAAAAGATTTTTCAAAGATTATTAAAGTATGTTTTACAGGAAAATAGTTTTTCTACTTCAAATTTTCATGTTTAAATGTGTTATTTGCTATTTCTTTGTAATTGTGAAGTTTACTAGAAATTTCTGAGTGAAATTTGTTTCTACACCAATTTTTTTCAGTGTAAATCCTCTGTTATTGAAATACATTCTTGTAGAACATCCTTGAGCTGCTCAAGAAACCAGAACAGGATTTTAATCAGTCAGACTGTTGCTGATATCAGTCATTTGTGATCACATTTCTGACAGAATGTGTTTACAGTATGAACAATTGAAAAAATTAATTGTTTTCCTACTTGGTAATGAAGCAGTTCTGTCCAAATCCAAAAATCAGCTCAGCTATGTACAAGAACATAATTCAATGGCTTTACACATCACATCACAAGCAAAGCATTTTCTTATATAAATTTTTGCATTTGATTCACAGTAAATGGTACAGTTTAATTAAGAATGGATTTATAATTGATTCACTCAACTAATCTATGACTCAGTATTTAGCATCAAGTCGTGTTCAAATGACCAAAACAGTCATGCTGGGCAAAGACAGATTCTGTTTAAGTTTTGCAATCTCTGTTCTCTGAACTTGTGAGTTGTGGTTTTGTTTGTTATTACCCATTGCTGTTGTTCTGCAAATGCTTGATGGTCTAAATGTTGCATGCTTGTGTACTGATGGTGGAAACCACCGTTGACCGATTATCTCCACCACATGCTCAAAACCCTGCTGCTGCAAACAGTCTTAAGACTAGGGTTAGTTTATCATGCATGAATCTATAGATTTGTCATGAAAATCTTTTTGTACATTGTCCGGGGTTTTACTTATAACTTATATACATGTTTGAAGTATGTGGAAGAGAAACTGCTTCGAAACTAAATGCCTGCTTTAATATACACTACCGTTTAAAAGTTTGGGGTCAGTATTTTTATTTATTTGTTTATTTTTTAAAGAAATTAATACTTTTATTCAGCAATGATGCATTAAATTAATCAAAAGTGAATCAAGACGCTTGCATATTAAAATTATGCTTGGTATACCACACTGTTTCTCAGTGCTACAGTTTAGAAACAGACAATGGAAAGTTATTTATGAAATTGTTATGAAATCCAACCTCAATCATTAGCATTTAAAACATTCAGGCTTGTCTTTTCCTATGATGTCTCAAATTGGGGAAACATTGCAATGAAAAAAACAATTAATGACAAAAGGATCTATGAGTGTTAAAGTCGGCATTAAACGGAAGTTGCGATAGTCTTTTCCTTCCCTATTGCGACGTATATCCAAGTGAAACGGCTTCTCAAACAAGAAAAAATGTAGGGCGGGACTTGATTTTGTCCGTCGGTAATTGATTGGATCATTGGATGCTTGTGGTTTGCTATTGCTGTGATCTCATGTGAGTGACAGGTTGTTCCGCCGTCGTGCAAGTAAACATCATCAGAGAAGAAATGGGGAAGTTATTGTAATTAAACAAATTATGATGTGCATGGATAAATTATTTATAATAAATACTTTAGTATTCCATCAAAAAAATGTCCATTTTGATTTCACAGTGACTTTAACATGGGTGACTAGACAGCACAACAAAATTATATGGTCACTTCTGTGTGTGCAGTATTGCTAAACCTCAACTCATGGGCCTTGTCTGTTTCATCAGATCAAAAAGAGGAAAAGAGTCACTGTGTTGTGGTTTCATTTCTAAAATTTCAAACACTGTCAATAGCAAAGGATGTCTTTTACATAAAATGTATGTGCCAAATTCTTAGAAATGTAATCTTTGAATTGGTTTAATCTTTTTAGGAAAAAAAGAGGAATTTAAAATTATATATTTTTAGAAAATATTTCCCTTACACCTTGAAAACACTCAAGTGTACAAATTAGCTTCATAGCTTCCTGCATGTTATAGGTTAGTTTTGCCTGGTCGGTCTGACACCATTAGCCCCTGCTGAATGCCATAACAACATCACTGTTGGTTGTTTTTATCAACAGGAAGTTCAGAGCGTCTGTTGGGCATCTACAACAGCTCTACTGTGAAGAACACCACCACTCTGCTGCTCAGCACTGATGCTGACACACTGTTTGTTGGAGCTCAGGATGCTTTGCTCTCCCTAGATGTCAGTCAACCAGATAGTATTACACTCAAAGACGAGGTGAGAAAGATTTTGTAACCATCCAGGTATATTGTGCTATATATTTCAGTTTACAAAACTGATTATGTTCCCACTGTCTAAACTTGTGTCATGAAGATCTCCCTAGATTTTGGATGGAATATTACAACGTAATATTTAAAGATAAAACTTTAAAAATGTTACATTTTTACAGTTGGAATGGAAAGCATCTAGAGAAAACCTGCTAACCTGTAAAATGGCCTCAAAAAAGGTATGTGCCATTGCTAATGTGGAACTTCAAATTTGCTTTACAATATGTTTCAATGACAAATTTTATATATATATATATATATATATATACAACCCGAATTCCGGAAATGTTGGGACGTTTTTTAAATTTGAATAAAATGAAAACTAAAAGACTTTCAAATCACATGAGCCAATATTTTATTCACAATAGGACATAGAAAACATAAATGTTTAAAGCGAGAAATTTTACATAATTTTACACTTTTATCCACTAAATGAGCTCATTTCAAATTTGATGCCTGCTACAGATTGATATCAGGTCTGTAACATGATTAGCTATAAAAGGGATGTCTTAGAGAGGCAGAGTCTCTCAGAAGTAAAGATGGGCAGAGGCTCTCCAATCTGTGAAAGAGTGCATAAAAAGATTGTGGAATACTTTAAAAACAATGTTCCTCAACGTCAAATTGCAAAGACTTTGCAAATCTCATCATCTACAGTGCATAACATCATCAAAAGATTCAGAGAAACTGGAGAAATCTCTGTGCGTAAGGGACAAGGCCGAAGATCTTTATTGGATGCCCGTGGTCTTCGGGCCCTCAGACGACACTGCATCACTCATCGGCATGATTGTGTCAATGACATTACTAAATGGGCCCAGGAATACTTCCAGAAACCACTGTCGGTAAACACAATCCGCCGTGCCATCTGCAGATGCCAACTAAAGCTCTATCATGCAAAAAGGAAGCCATATGTGAACATGGTCCAGAAGCACCGTCGTGTCCTGTGGGCCAAGGCTCATTTAAAATGGACTGTTTCAAAGTGGAAAAGTGTTCTATGGTCAGACGAGTCCAAATTTGACATTCTTGTTGGAAATCATGGACGCCGTGTTATCAGCGTTCAGTTCAAAAGCCAGCATCTCTGATGGTATAGGGGTGCATAAGTGCATACGGTATGGGCAGCTTGCATGTTTTGGAAGGCACTATGAATGCTGAAAGGTATATAAAGGTTTTAGAGCAACGTGCTCCCCTCCAGACGTCTATTTCAGGGAAGGCCTTGTGTATTTCAGTAGGACAATGCAAAACCACATACTGCAGCTATTACAACAGCATGGCTTCATCGTAGAAGAGTCCGGGTGCTGAATTGGCCTGCCTGCAGTCCAGATCTTTTCAGAAAAATACGTCAAAGACGACCACGAACTCTTCAGCTGCTGGAAACCTATATCAGGCAAGAATAGGACCAAATTCCAACACCAAAACTCCAGAAACTCATAAGCTTGATGCCCAGACGTCTTCACACTGTTTTGAAAAGAAGAGGAGATGCTACACCATGGTAAACATGCCCCCATCCCAACTATTTTGACCTGTAGCAGGCATCAAATTTGAAATGAGCTCATTTTGTGCATAAAAGTGTAAAATTTCTCCGTTTAAACATTTGTTATGTTATCTATGTTCTATTGTGAATAAAATATTGGCTCATGTGATCTGAAAGTCTTTTAGTTTTCATTTTATTCAAATTTAAAAAACGTCCCATTCGGGTTGTGTGTATATATATATATATACACACACACACACACACACACACATTTTTATTTATTTTAAATACAGATCTTGACTGTCTATGACAACAAAATGGCCTCCTTCATGTTGGTTACATCACAGATTTAACTTAACAGACAAAATGTTTTCAAGTAGTAATGACATGTACCAAAAAAAAGCTTCACCGCATTAAAAAAAAACAATAAAAGATATACATGCCAAACTACTGCCAGCATTTTGTTTTCAAGAATTTCAGCCTTTTAATGAGATTCTTCCTTTTTTCAATATTTAGACAGTTACAACTAGACATTTTTAATGTGTTCCATTGCCCTACAAAACTGAATCAAAATGACTTATAATTCAAAAAATTTAAACATAGAAAAGGCGCATTCAAGTCATTTTGGCATGCATTGCATGCTTACTCTATTTTTAAGTTACATAATAAATACAGACAAATTATCATCATGTGATTGACCCTTATTGCCATTAATGGGATTTTTTTCCCAAGCATGATATTTATTCTAACATACCTCTTATTTTTGACTTGTATGCTTGTCCATAACAGGATTGTGGCAACTTCATCAGTATTTTACAGTTTTTCAACTCTACACACCTTTATGCCTGTGGGACAAATGCATATGGACCACAAGGCATCATCATTGTAAGTTCAAATAAATTGCACAGATCGATATATGAGGAAGAATGAAATATAATTTTAAGAATGGATCGATCACACTGCTCTAACAAACTGGACTTCTCTGTTTTAGCCAGCAAGTTCTCTGAACGCCAGCAGAGACACAAAGAATGCCAAAAACTGCTGTCCCTACAGCTCCACCCAGAGGAACACAGCCATCATTGTTGGTGAGAGAGCAGAAACACAGTTTAAGATGACCTCAAAGATAGTCTTATCTAATCTAGTGCTCTCACACACTTAACTGTGACCTCTTTGCTTACAGATGAAGAGCTCTATACAGCAACCAAAGTCGGCTTCTTTGGAAACAAAAAAGTCATTTCTCGCTGTCACAGCAGAGAAACACACAACAACCTGGAGCTTGAGAATGTACCAAAATTGCTACAGGGTTTGTATTTTTTTGTACCAAGAATAATGCTACCATGATGCTCGGAATACCTGCTCTAACATATACGAAGTAATAATTTGATCTTGATGGCCTAGTGCTTATTAATATGGGGTGATAACACAGAGGTTGTCAGTTTGATTTCATGAAAGGGTCCCACAGGAGTCACTATTGTAACCTTGAGCGAAACACTAAGAGCATTTCTACACTCTGTCCATGTAAAGTCTTTTTAGGAGTGAAAAGGTTTTTTTTTTTCTCTTAGACCCTGTATTCATCAGTTCAACACATGTTGCCAGTGAAGGAAAGATCCTGCTGTTCTTTACTGAGGCTGGGGACTTGACTGGAGACTTCTTGGTGAACTCTTTTTTTGTGTCTCGTGTGGCCCAGGTCTGCACGGTGAGACTTAATTTTTCTCCTATTCTGAAACATAATTCCATTATTATAAGTTAGAAGGCTGGATTTTGTTTTGTCAGCAAAAACTACAAATATTCAAGTAACCCTTGTGTTCTGTTTTAAATAAATTACAGCGGTTAAAGGATTAGTTCACTTCAGAATTAAATATTCCTGATAATTTACTCACCCCTATGTCATCCAAGATGTTCATGTCTTTCTTTCTTCAGTCGAAAAGAAATGAAGTTTTTTGAGGAAAACATTCCAGAATTTTCTCCATATAGTGGACTTCAACGGCTACCAATGGGTTGAAGGTTCAAACTGCAGTTTCAGTGCAGCTTCAAAGGGCCCTACACGATCCCAGACGAGGAATAAGGGTCTTATCTAGTGAAACGATTGGTCATTTTCTAAAGAACAAAAAAAAATTATATATATACATATATATACACTTCTTAACTTTTTAACCACAAATGCTTGTCTTGCACTAGCTCTGCGATGTGCCACGCATTACATAATCACGTTGGAAAGGTCACGCGTGACACAGGCGGAAGTACCGCAGTAGGGTGTTGGTAGCCGTTGAAGTTCACTATTTGGAGAAAAATCCTGGAATGTTTTTCTCAAAAACCTTAATTTCTTTTTGACTGAAGAAAGAAAGACATGAACATCTTGGATGACATGGGGGTGAGTAAATTATCAGGAAATTTGAATTCTGAAGTGAACTAATCCTTTAAGGTCGCATCAAAAATGACCCGCTTAGACTTAAAGTTGGCATGAAATGGAAGTCGCAATAGTCTTTCTTCTCTATTGTGATGTACATATGTATATCTGAGTGAAATGGCTTCTCGAACAAAAAAAATGTTGGACAGGACTTGATTTTGTCCATTGGGAATTGATTAGATCATTGGATGGTTCCTATTGCTATTTTTTGTGATCTTTTCAATAGTCATAGTAGAAGCCTTTTACTTGGAAACTTTATGAATAACTGTATTTCAACAGTAGGGATAAGTAACTGAAACAGAGAATATTTGCATGTTACACATTTGAAATAAATCACGGCTGTTTTTAGATTGTGAAAGATTTTTAATAATTTCTTATCAGCCATAGAAATATTGCAAAAATAACAACAGATATTGTTAAAGACACTCAAAAATCTCCACTGACCCCCAGCAAAATTACCAGAGTATAAAAAATGTTGACGCATATATAAACAAATATTTCAAAATCTAAAAATCTTTTTTTGTACTTATTTATTTTTTTCAATGTTGTTCGGAATCTGAAGGTATTTTGAACAAATTTAAGATTAAAGGAATAGTTGAAAATGAAAATTTTGTCAACATTTACTCACCCTCAAGTTGTTCTAAACCTGTAAGAATTTCTTTCTTCTTTTGAACACAAAAGAAGATATTTTTTTTTTTTTAAAAATGGCTGTTTGGTTGAGGGGCCCCATTGACTTCTATAGTATAGAAAAAAAAAATACTACTGTTTGGTTACTGACATTTTTTCAAAATATCTTCTTCTGTGTTCAGCAGAAGAAAGAAAGTCATACAGGCTTGGAACAACTTGGGGATAAGTAAATGATGACAGAATTTTCCTTGTTGGGTGAACTATCCCTTTAACTATATTTTTTTAGTGTTCCTAACTCTCATCAACTCTCAAAAAAGACCTGAACAGCATACAAAGGAAGCATATGAATATGTCTAGTTTTAAAAGGCCCATCAAAACATCTTTAATGAAATTATTTTTTAATACCAGGATGACAACGGAGGAAGCCTTACCTTACAGAAACGCTGGACATCCTTTGCTAAGGCTCAGCTGGTCTGCCAACAACGGGAAGATCTCCAGTTCAACATGCTGCAGGATATTGTCAAGTTGTCCCCACCGGACAATGAGTCTCCTGACAGCACTCTGTTTTATGGGGTCTTTACCTCACAATGGTGCCAATCATTTCAATCAAACCCTCCATCATGACATATTTTATTCACTGTTCTGAATGTTTCTGTGATTTCTGTTTAAACGTTTTCTTCTCATCTCTCTCTGTCTCACAGGTCAGTTTCGTCTGGTCAGTCAGCAGTGTGTGCTTTCAGATTAGCAGATATTAAAGCAGCTTTTTCAGGGGATTACAAGACATTCGATTTAGAAGGAAATCATTGGTCACGTCAGCCAAATGCAGACGGCAAACTCGGCAAGGTAACACAGACTAAGAGAGCTAGAATGTTTAAGGGCTGTTTGTACAATTGGGGAGAAATTATTATAAATATTTTAAATAAAGATTGAGAAATTATTTATTTAAATAGTATTATACAAATTATTATCGCAATTCCATTTGTTGCCACTTGTGGCGCCAATTATACACTACACCTTTAAATGGTTAGTTCACCCAAACATGAAAAACTTGTCATTAATTACTCACCCTCATGCTTTTCCATGTCTTTTAAATGAAATCTGAAAGATTTCTGTTCCCTCCATTGACAGTCCACACAACTACCACTTTGATGCTTCAAAAAGTTCATATAGAGATCTTAAAACAAATCCATATGAATCGCACAGTTTAGTCCAAACTTTCTGAAGAGACACGATCGCTTTATATGATGAACAGATTGAATTTAGGCTTTTATTCACATATAAACACTGATCAGCAAACATAAGCAGAAGCTCAACCGAACCGACGCGCGAGAACAAACCTCATTGGTTCTCGTACACGTCAAGCAAGCATGCTTGAGCTTCCGTTTACCGCAACTGATGTGTGCGTTGATGAGTGTTTATATGTAAATAAAAGCCTAAATTAAATTTGTCTCTTCAGAAAATTTGGACTAAAACTATTCAATTCTATGGATTAGTTTTACAATCTCTTTATGAACTTTTTGAAGCGTCAAAGTGGTAGTTGTGTAGACTGTCAATGGAGGGACAGAAATCTCAGATTTCATTTAAAATATTTTCATTTGTGTTTCAAAGATGAACGAAAGTCTTACAGGTTTGGAATGACATGAGAGTGAGTAATTGATGACAATTTTTTTCATTTTTGGGTGAACTAACCCTTTAAGATAAACATGAAATTATATTGCCAACCCATGTTACTCCCATAAAGTTGACGTGTTTGGCCACTAAAACAAACAACAATGTTTGCAAAGCACCACAGTGATTACACTCCTCAGGAAGTCCACTATCAATGGTTTACTTATAATATCACATTAAACTGCAGCAGGAGAATGTATTTTATCATCCAAAAAATGACTCACAGCTGCTTTAATCATAGTGTAACCAGACTTCTCTCATCTATTTGCAGTGTGGACTGTTTAACGACACTGACCGTGTGTTGAACATTGTAAAAAAGAGCTTCCTTACTGAAAAAGCTGTGCGTCCCATGGGGAAGAAACTGCTTCTGTCCTCCACAGAAGAGCATTACATTCGTATAGCTGTTCAGAGAACTCAAGCTGCAAATGGACAAAGTTACACCATCCTGTACCTGCTCACCGGTAAACACAATGAATACTAATTTTACTGATCTTATGCGGTTTATTTTTGTATGGCCAGACTTGTATGGTGCCTATTTCTGTCAATTTCTATTTTCTTCAGAGTCTGGCTTTCTTCATAAAGTTGTCCTGCTGGCTAAAGGTCCTCATATCATCGAGGAGATTCAAACTTTTAAACAACCACAGACCGTGAAAAACATCCTCCTCTCCAAAAGCAAGGTTTTAAAGCATTACACTTTCCTTGTTTGTCTTTTTACTCTCCTGATCATTGATACATTTTTATACACTGTCTGTTTGCTCTGTTCCTAACCTAGTGAGCTCTTTCACTCCCTTACATTAAAGTAGTGGTTTCAATCTTACCTTTTGCATTAACAGATTGGAACAGAGCCATAATTTATTATATGTACAGTGTGATCAGATTTCATTTAATGGTCTTTGTAAATTACCATAGGGTGTGCTGTTCATGGGCTCTTCTGAGGGTGTCTTCAGAGTGCCTGTGTCCAACTGCTCAGCTTATCCAAACTGTGCAGAATGTGTGTTAGCACGCGACCCGTTCTGTGGCTGGGACTCGGAGACCAGAGTGTGTGCTACTGTGTCTGGAATGGGGTCTAAACTGTGAGTTGACTGTTCGATAACAATATCTGATCTAATAGATAAAATTATCTCTATTATAAGTGACTAAATGGGCCAAGAACCACCCAATTAAACCACAAAAGTCTATACTATTATAGTATTTATTAATATTTTTGAATTAACTTTTATTTTATATATGTGTGTGTGTGTGTATATATATATATATATATAAAATTTCATTTTAAATTAATATTTTTGAATTAACTTTTATTTTATATGTGTATATATATATATATACACACACATGTGTATATATATATGTGTATATATATATATATATATATATATACACACATATATAAATATGTATATATATATATATATACATACACACACATATATATATATATATATATATATAAAAATTCATTTTAAATTAAATTTTTAATAATGAACGTGTTTGAAATGTTTTCATTTGAAATTTGGAATATTCACTGCTTAAATTTACAACCGTGTTAAATTTCAGCCCCCAAAAATGCAAACCCTGAAAATACAATGCATTAAAATGCAAAAATTACAATGCATTTTTTTTAAATTAGTGCAATTCAACATGCCTTTTTTGTTTCAGAGACATTTGTCATTAGTTTACTTTCATATTTATTTTAGTTGGACAAAACTACTTGTAATGCTGCTTAAAAGCTGGTATTTCTTATATTATTTTATTGTATTGTCATAATTATAAACACACTGTAGTGCAAATAGTTTCACTGTTTACTGCGCTTTCTTCTTCTAGATATTTACCTATAGCACATTCACAAAATAAGGTGGATAGTTAGTTGCTAAATATAAACATTTTTATTTTTCATTTAAGTTTTTTTTTTCATCATAATTTTTTCATCTAAACGATTTTAAATACTTTAAGTTTTTAGTTTGACCAAGATGAAGTGTGACTGTGTGTGTGTGTGTGTGTGTGTGTGTGTGTAAAGGTGCTTTTATCTGATACCACACTACTATTCTTTTTTTGGCAGACGGCAGGACGTGGAAAGCGGAAATGTCAGCGAACAGTGCAAAGAGTTAAAAAATAATGCTGCTACAGGTGAAACACGTCTTCTGTGCAACCCACTAGACATGAATAGCCTCATGTCATAACCAACCTTTTTTCATAACCAACATTTTTATTTGCAACTGCATGGTGTTAACTCATTTGATAGCATCACACTTTAGGTGAAGGTGCCAAATCTTCAACTCATAATCACCAACAAGCATGAAATGTTTGCACATCCAGGCTAATACAGGCTATATTCCACACAAAGCTGGATAGACATGTAGAGCTTTCAAGTCGACATGACACGGAAGTTGCGATAGTCTTTTATTCCCTATTGAGACATACATCTGTGTGAAACAGCTTCTTGAACAAGAAAAATTGGAGGGTGGGACTTGATTTTGTCTATAAGGAATTGATTGGATGGTTGTGGTTTGCTATTGGTGGATCTCATGTGAGTGACAGGTTGCCCCGCCCTCTTGCCAGTAAACATCATCAGAGAAGAGATGTTGTTGCAAGATGCACATGAATTAAAAAAAATAATGATGTGCACAGATAAGTCATTTAAAATAAATACTGCAATATTCCATAAAATTAAAAATAAGAATTGTCCATTTTGAATTCATGGCTACTTTAAATTGAGAAATGCAGTGTTATGGTAATTTAGTATCATATTTTAGTATCATTGAGGTACTATTAAAGTTTGTATTAATATGTTGAAAATATTTCAGTTCATTTAAATTAAAGGCACAATATGTAACTTTTCGCCTCTAGAGGTCGCTTATTCAAAACAAAGACATAGCTTGATGACGCCTTGATTTTGTGGAATCATGGGAGTTGTTGTCTTCACATCTAGAGTCGGTGGAAAATAATCCGACGGGACACGGGCAGAAATCATATTCATGGATGAGCTAATGTATTAAAGATTTATTAACATTACTGTAGCATGAAGCAGGGTGTGGCTGAAAGCCGTTGGAGCGGAACGAGGCCGAAGGAGTGATTGCTAATGTGAGATGAGCGCGACACACGGCTCGAGAGCAGTGGAGCTTTTATTATGCCCCGGACGACCGTTTCCGCTTCTTCCGGTCATGCGTATGTGGGGTAAAGCAGCGCTGTTTTATCATATTAGATACATTTGTGCGTTGAAAGTTGTTATAATGCTACTTTGTGCATTCACTTGGCAGCTACTATGAGACAATTGTTGCACGCTGCAGTAAGCTAGATCGGTATTAGGCATGGTAAAACATATAACAATGATTAGTTTTCTGTCGATGAATGTATCCAAACAGTTGCTCACCTGTCTAATAAAACATATAATATATTAAAGCGTCTTTGGTGTTTCCATGGTTTCTACAAAATAAAACTGCAAATCGAGGGCAACCCGGGTATGATGTCATTAATAGGCGACGCACGGACACAGTCTGTGTCCTGGTTAAAATTACTTATTTCGCTGGATTTAAACATTCTTGGAAACATTTGGGATAATATAAGTACACAAGTCAACAAAATATATAATATTGCTCTAGTGATTTTTGGATATTTTAATATTGTGCCTTTAAAGTTTTAGTAACTTTGCTGTGTTTTTGTATTTTTTTTTTTTTTTTTAAATACCTAAATAGTTTTTATTCATTTTTATTTCAGTTTTAGTATAAATTATGTTAATACATCAAGTTAACTAAATGAAAATGAGAAATGTTACCTTGGAAAGTTGCTGAAATAAAATAAGTTTATTTCATTTAACATTTATTTTATTTCATGTAACATTTTTTATGGTTTTAATTTTGAACTGAACCTTTTGTCTTTCTCCAGTGATACGGATTGCACAGTTGAATGAGACTGTGGTTCTACCATGTCAGGTGAGATCCAGACTGGCGGAGGTGACTTGGAGATTTTCAAATAACAGCGTTGTTCCCCGATGTCCATACCTGCAGCATGCCAACCACAGCCTGGTCTTCCCTATCACTCCAGAGACTTTGAACACCTACCGCTGCATGTCGAAGGAGCTGGGCTTTGAGCAAATAATTGCCGCCTTCACTGTAATTCTCTCGGCCATCCCTCGTTCTCTTCCTCCCACATCACACGAGCAACCTGACGTCACCCTGGACACGGAAATAGAGCCCATCCCTGATTACTACACAACACTCGAGTTTGATGAATCTGATTCTGAACCTACAAAAAATGAAAAGACAAATGCATTTATGACACCAGACACGAGCAGTGAAAAACAACCCAGGACTAATCGTGAATCTACTGTAAACATCAACACCTCTGGACAAGACACTGTTTGCATCTCACAGAAGAGTTACTACACTGAAATGGTTGCTTTTTGCTTTTTGTTTGTCATTTGTCTCTTTGTATTCGTTGCTTTTGTGATCCTGTGGAGAAAAAGCATGAGGTGCAACAAAACCACCCCTCAGAAACAAACTAAAGACACTGAGTCAGACAATATCTGGCAAACAGAACTGGACGAAAAGCAAAGCTGAACCCTAAAACCAGCACTATCTGTAAGATTACGAAAAACTAAGGAGTGATTCTTGACCCATAATTAGTTTGGAAAATAACAACATTTCCAGTTTGAAATTAATCTGATTTGATCACTAGAATGCCAACAGTACATTTCATGATATTTATAATCATTTGATTTTATTTATATTTAATGATTTTAGATAATCATACTTGTTTTACTTTCAGTTTCAGTACACAAAAACCTCATAAAAACGTTGGGATGTGATCCAGAACCTTTATACAGCGCATGCCATTGTAAAGATTGTAAGACTGTCGAATATGGCATCTACTTTGACTAAGGTCTGTTGTAACTAGGGTAGCAAAATTCCTGGAATTTTCAAAGTTAGACAGTTTCCATGGGAATTAATGGGAAATTATGGGAATAAACTGGAAATTTGCAAAATTGCAGGTTAACCTATAGCAGGAAACTTAAATGTAGTTGAAAATAAAACATCTTGCAGCATAATCTTGGTTAAAACAACCAGATTTAATGCAAATTCAGTTGAATTTCTACTTTCATTTTACATTTTCAATGGGACTTTTTGTGTGTGTGTGTGTGTGTGTGGGGGGGGGGGGTCATAGGGAATATGTTTATTATATTCAACATTCATGATTTTTTGTCATTCTTTTTTGTTCAATGAAAGAGTTGATTGAAAATTCTACTCACAAATAAATCGGTCAAAGATGTCACTTTTATTTGTATTAGTTTGCATGCATGTCTGTTTATATGATCAAACAAAATGTTTGTACATGATACAGTTTGTATAAATTACCCCAAATTTCCAATTCCCTTTAATTCCTGTAAATTCCTGTTAAGTTTGCAACTTGGAATATTTCCAAAATTCCCCAGCTTAACTTCCCATGGAAAGTTTCTGGAAAATGTCTCGAAATTTGACGTCCCTTTGCAATCCTAATTGTAACTAATAACACAAGAAAAAACGAATTGGCTTTTGCATTTAATGTGTGATATTTTTTTAGATTTTGGTTGTCATATTTTTCTTGTTTGAAACCATCCTTCAATTTATTGTTCACAAATATAGATTTGTAAACACACACACAAAAAAAAACTATGGTGCTAAGTGGTATTTTTTCTGTATATCAGTGTGTTACAAACGTTGATATGATATAAACGTTGAGATATTTTACTTCATAACTTGTTAAATATGGATATTTTTTTACACAAACGCATCGCTTCGCTTCAGAAGGCCTTTATTAACCCACCGGAGCCGTGTGGAGCACATGTTTATGATGGATGGAGGCACTTTCTTCAGCTCATACTCATTGATCCCGCTCACTGCCATTATAAAGCTTGGATGCGTCAGGATGTTTATTAATATATCTCCGACTGTGTTCATCAGAAAGAATAAAGTCATATACACCTAGGATGGCTTGAGGGTGAATAAAGCTTGGGGTAATTTTCATTTGAAAGTGAACTAAAATCTAATTTCATCAAAAACTCACAGTCCTTAAGCAACAAGTCACAATAAAAAAAAAGTCATAAAACATATCATATTTCAGTTATGAGTGTCCATGTTTTCTTTATCTGTATGTAAACATTTCATTATTTTGTTTTTTTACTTGTGTTGCATGGATGCATAAATGCTTGTGAATCTTGTGTTGCTGAAGCCAGAATCAAAATAAAGTAATAGTTGCTTGGTTAGTATTTATTTGATCAAGTTTCTGGTTGCAGTTCATTTGGCCGAAGTCCATTAAATATGTGAGCAAAAGTATAATAAATTCACTTAAACTAGGAATCTTTTCTCTTTATTTAGTGTTTAGTTTTATTTAAGATAACATGTTGCAGAATTATATTATTTTACAATGCATTCGAGTATAATGTGGTGGTTACAGTGAGGAGGATGCAGAATGTGGTGTAACCATACTGTAAATAACGGGGTAACTGGGAGTCACTCAGATCCATAGGCCTATATGCTACCAAATCAGGAACTGAAGAAGTTCATGTTTGTGGCCAATCTCTGTACAAAACAGATGGAAACCCCAAGCAAAAAACCCCCACTAAACTAGTTACTGGATTGAACTGACAGTGTACTTTTACACAACTTATAGACCCCCTTGACACGTGTTTAGCCTCAAACGAGTAATTGGAGTCCCTGTACATTTTAGTTTGATGGTTCTTTACCCATTCATGGCGTTATAGATGAGTACCGGACAGAAATCTCTGTGCCTGAAGGGGTTAAATGAAGTCAGTGGGAGGAGAAGGAAGTTTATTTCCCGTAAAGGTTTTTCTGTTGTTCAGTCGTTAAATGAGGTCGCACGTCAACTGAAGTCAGTAGAATCGGTAAGTAAACAGCAGTAAGTAAACGAATTTTTCGACGCTGGAAAAATAGCTTGTAGTATCTATACAAGAGAACTCTTGTATAGATACTACAAGCTATTTTTCCAGCGTCGAAAAATTCGTTCTGCGTAGTAAGTCATAAATAGCTGTTATGATTATGGTTGTGTTTCAAAATCTGGCAAGCTACCTATCTAGGCATCTAGGTATCGTCGCTATAAAATCTAGTAAGCTGCTGCTTAGACGGCATTTTTTTTTTTTTTTTTTTTCGATATCACATCGCAAAAATATCGGAGGCTTTTGGAATACTCTTAGGCCTACTGTTTTGTAATCTAGCTGTTTATGTATACTGTATACATCGGGGACATTAAATTATGTTCAGATCAGTCTAGTAATTTTTATATGCACAGAATATTCATATGACCTACATTTTCAAAAATGTTCGATTAGATACAACCGCGAGCACATTGCGTATAAGTTATCCCAAAATGCAGTGCGATTGACTTATATTTCCATCATTTAGCCACTGTAGTTGTGTGATAAAACACACCTGTAGTTTCCCCCTTATAAGTAGAATAAATAACTACATAATTCAGTTTCAACTGTATAGTTTTAAATAACTTTGTTTACAGCAAACATTCTTAAGCAAACTAAAAAATAGAATTTAAATTTGCAATTTTAATGAGGAAATGAGAAGCAGGTTTGGCAAGTCCTCATGTTTCATGTGTTTTTTGCTTCCTTCTTGTTGCAGCATAAAAGTGAGCCTCATATTGCTGTGAGATATGGCCTCTTCAATGACTACTGAGGCAAATGGAGTGAGGGTAGTGACTCATGTTATCCCACTGGAGTCTCCGGAGTCGGACCTAAAGGCGAGCTTGGTCAAACAAGAAAAGTCCAACCTGCCACCAAAAACAAGGATGTTCCTGAAGGGGAAGCCTCTGTCACTGGGGGTGAGAGCTGGGCACATGTATTCAGATGCAGTTTCATACCAATATTAAATATAAGTTAAGCTTCATTGACAACATGTTGAAGACAGAAAATAATTTGGACTCCCAGAGGATAAATTATATGAGCCTAAATCATTTTAGCAGTTTGTAAAAGATGTTGTCCTTTGAATATTCTCCCTCTGTTTAGATGAAATGTATATTTTCCTGAAGTGTGTTTGTGTTTGTGTAGTTGGTGCAGGTTTTTACTGGTTTGGTAATCATGACTCTGTGCACCGTCACACTACTTGTCGGCATGCTACATGCTGACATTGTAGTCTTCCTTGGACTTCCCGTGAGTGAACATTCTGAGCCCTAATAATACTCCAACATAAGAAATATTAAAATTTATTTATAGTTTTAGAGTCAATAATGCATAATAAATGTCACTGAAATATCATTTAAAGGGTTAGTTCACCCAAAAATGAAAATAATGTCATTAATTACTCACCGTCATGTCGTTCTACAGCCGTAAGACCTTCGTTCATCTTCCAAATACAAATTAAGATATTGTTGATGAAATCCGATGGCTCAGTGAGGCCTCTATTGAGAGCAAGGCCATTCAAACTCTCAAGGTCCATAAAGGTAATAGTTAGGTAATAGTCCATGTGAGTTCAGTGGATCTATCTTAATATTATAAAGCAACAAGAATACTTTTTGTATTCAAAAAAAACAAAATAAAGACTTTTCAACAATATATAGTGATGGGCCAATTTCAAAACACTGCTTCGGAGCTTTACGAATCGTATCAGTGAATCGGAGCGCCAAAGTCACGTGATTTTAGCAGTTTAGCCGTTTGATAGGAGATCCGAATCACTGATTCGAAACAAAAGATTCATAAAGCTCAGAAGCTTCATGAAGCAGTGTTTTGAAATCGGCCCATATAGATACTGTTGAAAAGTCGTTATTTTGTTTTTTTTGGCGCACAAAAAGTACTCTTGTCGCTTTATAATATTAAGATAGAACCACTGAAATATGTTTTTAGTACCTTTATGGATCTTGAGAGTTTGAATGGCTTTGCTCTCTATAGAGTCCTCACTGAGCCATCGGATTTCATCAAAAATATTTTAATTTGTGTTCCGAAGATGAACGAAGGTCTTACAGGTGTAGAACGACATGAGGGTGAGTAATAAATGAAATTATTTTCATTTTTTGGGTGAACTAACCCTTTAATAAATCTGATTATTTATTGTTCATGTCTGAACATATGGATAATTGTGTTTGTATAAGTTTTTTTATTTTGTTTTCTTTCTTTTTATTTACAAGTTCTCATAAAAAGAGCCTCTGTAGTTTGGTTCATGTTAATGAACGAAATAAATTGTACATTCAAATGTATTACATGTTTGTTTTTTCAGTTTGTCATATCTGGGTTTGTGGCAATTGCTGCACACAAGAGATCCAGTCCTGCTCTGGTGAGCCAATTCTCATATTTACTGTATATTTTTACGTCTTTAAAAAAACCACTGCATTTAGCGCATACCTGATGTGTTCAGATATCTTCAGCATTTGACACTCTCTCTGAAGACTCAGTAAATCATCTACAGGATTTCATGTTCAAGTCTTCAAATGTTTCTTAAAAGCCTGAAAACACTTTCTTTCTGTAAGAAAACCAATTTCTTATTTTTTGTGATTGTGCAGATCAAAGCCACACTGGCCATGAACGTGATCTGTGTTCTGCTGGCTGCTGCAGGAACCGGATATTTCAGTTGGGAGCTCAGCATCAGACCGGGGGATAACCCTTGTAACAGCGGAGATTATTGGTCATGTTCAAATATGTTTAGGAGATTTCATGTACGTCTGTAACTAGTAATGATCTCAAGCTTACATTTAATGAATGATGATGCATTTGCCTTCCTGTAGCATATTCATATGACTGATCTTGACTGTCTGTTTGCCATGTGCAATATTTTTTATTTAGAATTTGATGGATGGAGTGAGGGGTCTTCTGCTGGTGCTGTCTTTTCTTCAACTGTGCATGAGCATCTCTCTGTCAATCTTTTCCGGCCGGGCCATCGTCCAGGTAATAAGTGAACTGAATGACTATGTGTCAACTACATGACAAATTAGTGAATTATTAGTAAATGATATTCTGAAAACTTAAGTTCTCAGTTGCTATGTTTCCATCCAAAGGTATAAATTTAACTTATGCGCAAAATTGGAATATCGCATAAAACATTTGCGAATAAAGCATCGTTTCCATCCCATGTGTTCAAGAAAACAAAATGGTCTCTTCCTGGTGCAAAATATCTGTAATAAAAATGGAAGTTGTTGCAGTCAGTAAAATCACTATGGCTCTTTCTTCATACATTATAAATGTCCTGCATCTCAGAGCATGCAGATGAAACGCAATAAACGCTGTCATGTTATCTTGCATTCGGAGGCGGATGCCTGGTGTTTTGGAATGCAATTGTGTGAGACAGTTCTGGGAGGTAATTATACCCAACCATTTTGATGACTGATTCAGGCATTTCAGAATGACCAAACCAACATTTGAGATGAAATCGACTTTAATCCACTGGTTAGTTCGGTTATCCAATCACATCCACTGTTGAGGCAGTCATGTGAGTTTTTTTTTTTTTTTTTTTTTTGTGCATCAAGGGATTTATTCGGTAAATGTGTTTCCATCATAGTTTATGTGCATATGTTCTTATTGGATAAGAAAATTTGTTGTCCTCAATTGAGTACGTATGTTTTTTTATTTTATGCGCATCTTGGCGTTTCAATCCAGCATTTTTTTTAATGAGATATCCCAAAATTTGCATACAAATGTGTGGATGGAAACATAGCTAGTGTAGCCCCTACTCCACAAATCTCACTGTAAAATATCAGAAGTTGAGAAAACTAAAAAACTTGCAACCAGCTTCAGGACTTCTTTGAGTTTACTCAACTTATGGAAAAATTGTTGTATCAACTTAACAATTTAAGTTTGACTTATTGTAACACAACATAATAAGTTCTATGAACTGTTGAAATGTTTTTACTTGTAGATCCATGTTCAATCAGCTTGCATTTTAAGTTAATATAAACATTGATATTATATAATAGTAATAGTAAAATAGAACTTAGTTTATCTAACTTGTGTATCAGTTTGTTGAGCAAACTGAAAAGGCTCCAAAGAATTCTATACACCAAAGCAATTTGTGTATTTGAAGAAATCTCACCAAAAAGAACTCTATTCACTCAAATAGGGACTTAAAACATACAGCTTTTACAACAAATTATAATCAAAAACACTACATAGTGCTGAAACCTCTTTTATTTCAAGATGGTCCTCACTGCAGAACACGAGATCCAGGGGGCGAGGTTGGATCCAGATCCAACTCCTCCCACTTTACATATCCCTAAACCTATCCGTCTCTGCCCTCTGGATCTAAACCTACCCATCTCCACCCCCTGGATCTGGACCCAACTCCTCCCACTTTACATATCCCTTAACCTACCAGTCTCCACCCCCTGGATCTCGTGTGTTCTGCAGTGAGGGGCTGCTGTTTATTTCTGAATAACAAATATTTCTGTCATCATAACTCCCCATGCTTTGACCAAAAATACAAATTATTCAAGTGCACCAACAGTGATCAAACTGAGCATGCTCAGCAGCCTGCTAGTTGAACCCTCACAATCAAACTTGTCATTGTAAGTTCTTGCTGTTTAATTTTTAAGTTGCTGAGACTAAATGGCCAACAAATTAATAAATATTTTATACAATGTCAAATTTGTCTACATGCAATAGTTCAGTCAACCTTTAAAATAAAAGGTGGATTTTTTTACAGTGTGTGTTTTGCTGATTGTGACATACAGATGTGATCTAACAAAATCATCTTTTTTTAAATTCCAGGATGAAACTGATGCTGATCCCCATGGCAGTGACTGCAGTCTCCTGAAGGTTGGGTTGGATTGCCCCCCCAACCCCTGAATGGCCACACACTTATGGCCAAGGCTTATCTAGCCAAAAGTTTAATCATCACATAGGCTAAACTTTATAACATTTGCTTTCTTTCTTTTTGATGGAATTGTTTGATATAATACAGCCATTTCCCATTAAATGGTTTGTCATTTTTGCGGTATCATCTGGTATACACATTTCTGTGCAGGAATGTTCTGTGAGACCTATAGCACACTACTTACTGATTTTATGAATAAAATGCACTTTGTATATCATTATTCCTCTTGCATTGTTTTGAGAACAATAAGTATAGTAGCGCTCACAGCAACAGACGATAACATTGTTTATTATTAGCGCGTGCTGCAGTTGTTATCTGACACTTGCGCTCTTTAAAGTACAGTGGGTTCTGATTGGCTGTTCGCTATTCTCATAGTATTAGACGGATTATTAAAACGTACCATTACAGTTATGCTGTTAGTGTGAACGGGCCTTTTATTATTCATTATTTTTCATTACTTTTTTTCATAATGCTTGCATAAAATTATATAAATTATATAAAAATACAGTGCTTCCCACAGGTTTGAAATATACTTGCGTTGGTAGCCGGGTGAAAAATCCTCCTATTACCCACGGCACAAAAATGGTCTACTACATGTGACAAACAAATAATGTGTGATTTTTTTTTTTTTAACAGTATTTTTATTTATTGAAATTAATTTTAATTACATAGCATACTACTACATTTAATTACATACTAATATTTTGCATTATTATGCATTGTAAATTATGCAAAATTACAGCATTTAAATGGTTCTCCTTTTCCTATGTTCTCCTTGCTATGTCATATAGTGTCTCTCAGTGAATGGGACACAGATTTTACTAGTAAAATTTATATAATGAATAATATATGTGTGTCAAATAATGTTCTTAGTCTTTTCTTCCTGTGGGGGAGACTACAATAATTTACTATGACTTAAATGGAAATCAAATTAAATACAATTTATTGTGTAACCAAAATACCAATAATGCCCAAAAGAAAAAGGAAAAAACTTAGCGTGTGACTTTTAACTATAAACAAGCCCGAAATACACCGGGACTCTTATTTTGAAATGTATACACAATTGCAGGCTGATCCTTCAGATTCTTACAACCGTCTAAAACATTTTATATAAAGGCCATAAAGTAGACAATGTCATAATTCATCAACTTGAGTTCATTAGCAATCGCTTGGCATAAATCTGCGCTTTTCATTGATTGAGAATCACTTTGAAGCAGTCTGAAGCGCTGTTGCGCGAGCTTGTAGAACGCGAAATAGCGCCGCCTTGTGACTTTGCAACATGCAGCGCTCTTTGTGAAATATCCACCGCGTCTCTGCAGCGCCCGTGGGAACATCAGCGGGAGTAAACAGTTCTGACGCACACATAACGAGCAGGTACGAAACGCGTAGGGCGAGGGGAGATTTTCCACTAGTTAATCGATTATCTTGGGGGGGTATATAAGTATAAGAGGATAAAAATAATAAAAGCAAAAATGTGTCTCCAAATATACTTGGGCGGCCGTTAATATACCTGGGCGGCCCGCCCAAGTAAAGTCTATGTGTGGGAAGCACTGAAATGTATATTATTGGAACATTTCATATAATATTTAAAGCATTCAATAAATGTTTTCTGAATGTAATATATATATATATATATATATACACACACACACACACACACACATTTTTTATACTTTTTTTAATTTGCAGTAGAGTCAAGGTTAATGTAGCTAGCACAATCTGTCTTCTCAACTACTATTTACAGTTTTTTGTTCGAACAGCCCATTTAAAGTGGATGTGATGTCGCTACCCTTCAGAGATTGGGCTCATGAATATTTATTATCTCGTGTTGACGTCATCAGGTAATCCACTGTTCAGTCACGTACTGTATCTTAGTAATATTAATAGGGCATCACCTTGATACTATTCATAAATATCCTGTGTGCTGTTACTGCTGTAGTTTTTGTAGGTTACTATACGTTTTCTAAATGTTGTAGGTTACTGGTCATTTCCATGGTCTGACGTCTGTACTTATGTCTTAGTGCTGGGGGAAAAGGGCACATTTCTATCTTGCCATCCAATACGGATGCTAAGGAAAGTGCTCAAGCAACATGTTTTTTCTGCGATTACCTCCTGCAAATACAACTTTGATGTTATATGAAAAAATTATATTTTTTTCATATCCCTCCCCCAACCTTGCTGTTCTGATTTCTTGGAGGCATTCAAACATATTATAAGCCATATTATGCCACATAAGAAAAAAAATCATGCTTATAATTATGAGATGAAGTCATAAATATGACATAAAAAGTCATTATGACAAAAGGTCGAAATTAAGAAAAACTTTCTATTGCATAATTATGACTTAGTATGTCATAGTTTTGACTTTTTATTTTATAATTATAAATTACAAAAGCATTTTTTTCTTATGTGGCAGAAATGGGTTTCCTTATTAATTAGGGGGTCACCGTGATTTTGCCATGTAAGACATGCTCCTGGATCAACATATTTTGTTGATCCTGGAACAACATTCCTGTCTGAAAATTTAGTCCTATCCCTACCCCTAAACCTACCCATAACTTATCCCTGAAATCAGAGGGAAATGATAGGAGAATAACACTGATGTAGAACCACCTAAACCTGGTTGTAAGCCTAAACTTGACATATAAACTGTAAACTGTAAACAAATCTGATTGGTTGATAGGAATATTTGTTCCAGGATCAACAAAGATGTTGATCCAGGAACATAATATTAACCTTAATTAGGTTGGTCAGACTCAGAACCCCCAAACCTCGACAATTCGCACCCTGCTTTTAGCCAATAAAACACTAGAGTTGCGTGACGTATATACTTTACTCTGGTGGTTATCAATCTTTCTAACTCCAAGGTTCTCCACTGTCTACATTTTTTTACGAAGCCCCTGCCCCCTTTTTTTAATTTACAGAAATTAGGAGTGTCCATAGATTGAAATAAATAACTAAAATATTAATATTAAAAATAATTACATTTTAGATTTCCAGAAGTTGTGGGGTGAATTAAAATAAGAAATCTGATTGTTGTTGTCTTTTTTTTTTCTTCTTCTCAATTTCACTTTTAGTGTGTAATGTTGCTGTTTGAGCATAAAAACATCTGCAAAGTTACGACGCTCTAAGTTTAATGCAAAGGGAGATATTTTCTTTTACAGAAATCGCTTTTTAAAGGACTACAACAAACGGCTGGTAGGGACTACAACAAGTTCTTCCCGGGTTGGTGACATCACTAACCCTAAAATTTACATAAACCCTGCCCCGAGAACACGCAACAAAGGGGGTGAAGCCATGTTGGGCTGCTTTAGAGAAGAGGAAGAGTTGTTGTAGGAGAGTGTTGTTACCATGCCGTCATTTTAAGCCAGACTGCTTCACAAACTAGAGTCAATTCAATGCTGGATTTGCACAAAAGATTAACATGACGGCACATGCTAGTCGATGAGTTGAATCATCTCCACAGCAACTACATAAATTTATCCACTAACCGTTCAGAAATGTCCAGATGCATAAAAGTTATAACTTCTTCCTGAGTTTCTCCATCAGTGTCCAACTCCGATTTGAACAATGTAAGGCTGAACACCGTTACTGACAATTGTCATTTTGGCTGCATGAGATTCTCCAACTTTGTTGTTGTTGAGCAACCAAAAGCTTCGCCCTCTTTGGAAAGTGGGCTGGGAGCAGCAGCTCATTGGAATTTAGAGGAACACACACAAAAACGACGTGTTTTTGCTCACACCCAAATGGGGCAAATTTGATAAATTAAAGTTATAATAAACGATCTGTGGAGTATTTTGAGCTGAAACTTCAGACACATTCTGGGGACACCAGAGACTTATATTACATCTTGTAAAAGGGGCATTATAGGTCCCCTTTAAGTTATCTTTAGATCCGCAGACACAACTAATTTTTCTGTATTATGCGGACCAGACAAGTAATTTGGCAAATATCACTTTTTTAAAAAAAAAAAAAAAAAGACCAAGCTTCTGCGCACATACACACTCAAACGCGTAAAACCTATAGACTAAACGTGTAAATGAACGGCAAGAATGCATTAAAGGTATTCGGTTTTCAGTAGGAAAGATGTCATTTAAAGGTGCAATATGTAATATTTTTGCAGTAAAATATCCAAAAACCACTAGGCCATATATATATTTTGTTCACTTGAGTACTTACAATATCCCAAATGTTTCCAACTATTTGTAAATTGTGAGAAAATTGCAATTTTAACCAAGGCTCCGGGACGTGTGAGGAGTCGCCTGTCAATTGCGTCATACCCGCTTTAACCCTCGGTCTGCCTCGGTTTTCAGTTTTATTTTGTAGAAACCATGGAAACACCAAAGACGCTTTAATATATTACACTTTTTAATAGACAAGGCAACAACTGTTTTGATACATTTATAGACAGAAAACTAATTATTGTTATATCTCAATACGTTTAGTCTTATTGTTTAAATCTAATTTTCTTGATTTTTTGCGAGTACCATGCTTTACCATGCCTCAGAGAAAAACACTATTTTGTCAAGTAACTAACATAGCATAATCAGATACAGCTTTATTTTTAGTAACAGTAATACAGAATTTTCTCCATCATACAATACGTTTTAAAATGAATTGCATGCCATTTATCAACACAAGCCATCCAGCATTTAATATGATATTCAAAATCGATCTATCTTACTGCAAGTGTCTCACAGCAGCCACTGAGCGAACACACAGAGTAACGTTATAACATCATTTTCAACACACTCAAATGTATCTAATATGATAAACAGAGCTGCGTTAGCTCATACTCATGACCGGAAAAGCGGAAGCGGCGCCGGCGACTGTGGCATAATAAAAGTTCCGCTGCTCGTGAGGCGTGTGTTGCGCAATCGCTCCAGCGGCCTCATTCAGCTCCCACAACACTCGGTCCTGCTCTGCTTCATACTACAGTAACGTTAATAATCGCATCCATGAACATGATTTCTTCCTGAGTCCTATCCCTATTCTTTTGCACCGTCCGTTGAGGTGAAGACCACATGTCCCAAGATTCCGCGCTCAAACTTGGCGTCATCAAACTACGCCTTTGTTTTGAATAGGCCTCTAGCGGACAAAATGTTTACATATTGTACCTTTAAGCGGCCCCTAAAGTAATAATTAACAGTTTTTACAATGGAAGTGATTCAATCAAAAACCATCTTTAGCTCGATAATAATTTTCCTATTGTCACTGTGAAGCTGCTTTTAAACAAATTGTTTAGTGAAAAGCGCTATATAAATGAAGATGACTTGACTTGACTTATCTATCCCCTTGGAAGTTTGCTGAGGCCCCCTAGTGGGTCCCGGACCCCTGGTTGAAAACCACTACTTTACTAAGACATACACACCCATCCATAGCCTATATATGCAAGACATTATTTAGGAAGAAGATAATAAACAGATGTTTCACGAATTTATTAGTCTGCAGTTTCTCAGAGCACACTCAGCTCTTATCCTCTACATAATTCATAACCTGGTTAAAAATACCCACTCTTGAGCGCTTGCAAGGGTATTTTCTAGAAAAAGGGCCGGTGGGATGAGTAAATTGTGCTCGGGACCGAGCCAACCTGAATTTCTCCTTGTTTAGCCGCCGCCTCCCCTCATGACATCAACACTGCGGAGAGCCGCCGCGCGCTCAGACTCTGCTGCAGAGTGCAGAACGCCAGTGCGCAAAGGTAAGCGAGCGCTCCTCATCACACACGAGCCTGATAGTACACATAAAGAGTGTGTGGATTGCAAATATTATTCTCAATATGCATGGGGAATGCATTAGCTCGTATCCACGCCATACCAGCATGTTATGTTGATGCATGCTGTTGTGCTTGTGTTTGCAGCGGATCGTGTGGTATTGATGAGTGATTGGTGATCTATCAGGATGTCGCTGTACGCGTCTCAGATTAAAGCTTTTAAACGCGCAGAACCCAAGACACTTGGCGTGAGTTTCACTACAGCACACTATCATATTATTTTATCGATATTTGCTGCTATTTTACCTCTGCCATTACAGATGTTTTAATAACTAGCCTGTATCATGCTGGATGTTATAGACTGAGCAGATTGTTTACATATTGTTGGAATGCTGCATATGAGATTTTAGTCATTCAACCAGTGGTGTCCTTATAGAAGATAATATTTAGGTTTAAGTTTAATATAAATACACAATGCACACGTAGTTTATTTATTAAAAGACATCTGGCCAACATCCAAGGACACACCCATATCTGAGATGAAACACACACATACTGACAGACTAAATAAAATAAAATTAAAACAATTCAAAATTAAATTAAACAGCAATTGCAATTCTAATATTTTATTTACTTTGGTTTAGGCTATTGAGATCATAATTGGAGTGTTGACTGTCATTTTGAGCTCAGTTGTGTATAAGCTGCACTATCATATCCAGCGGGAAATCATCATCCTCATCATCAACGGTGCTCAGGTACAAATACACATACATGTGAATAGATTTGGGATGTTTAAAATCAGTAATGTGACCTATGGCATTGTTTCCTACAGCTTGTCATAACTGGTGTTGTCCTGGTGCACACTGGGAGGAAGCCAACTAAATGCCTGGTATGAACACACAAATATTTAAATCATCTGAAAATAAGAAAGTGTAAGAAAAAGAAGCTTGAACAAGTTGCAGTTAGCTTATACACTTAGTACACTCTTAGAAGAAAAGGTTTTATATAGAAACTTAAACTGTCAGGTGCTTCATATAGAACATTTTATGGGTTTAGTTTTGTTTTAATTCATTTTTAATTGTAATTAAATGTTATTAATTAAACAGCTTGTGAACTTACTTTATCACTAGAAAAAAATTGAAATAACCATTAAACATCATAGAATTATGAAATCATTCAAGACATTTCTCCTTATATAGAACCATTTTGACATAAACGGTTCTTAAAAATTGAGTCAAGAACCCTAGGGTTCTTTATAAAAACCCCATTGAACCTTTTTTCTAACAGTGTTAGTACAGTTACAACCTTTGAGTTTTTGAAAAGTTTCACATTGCCAAACGATCCCCGTTCACACGTATCCACGAAAAATGCTGTATTATGCATGCTAGGCCAGTAGTTGGCAATGTCACATTGAAAAGAAACACTACGCGCCTGCGCACATACGCATTCTTCCACGTATGTAAATAATGCATCTCTGCTGGCTGTAGTAGTGGTGCAGTAAATCCACATTTTGCTGGAGAAGCGTCAATAAACTCGGTATCTTGAGCAGTACAAACACAGTTCTGTAGTCCCCTCTAGTGACAAATTGGGTCCCCCCCAAAATCGGGTCTCCATTAGGACCCCATGCGATCCCATTGATTCAAATTTCTTTTAATAGGTATTCTCTTTAGCACCTGAGTACAATCCCTACAAAATCATGTTATGATAAATGCTGTTTCAGCTACGTTATAATGACCATATATTTCTGTATTAGTTAGCTTATGTACTAGCATAGCATACAGATACCCGATTAGCCTGATAGCTTAGTTTATACACGCATTTGCACTTACCTTACATGTATTCACAATAGTCTTTAATGCAGTTAAGTGTTAAATGTCCAAATATTTCAGTTCTAAACAAAACAAATTAATGATTTTCAATTATTCACTTAATAGGCTATTATTAATATTATTTATTAATTAACAGTTAATCAAGTGTAAGAAATTACATTCAATTGGTTTTATTATGCTCTAATTTGTTTTCTTACGCATTATATAGCTATATGCGTATTTTAAATAAATATAATTCGTATATACTTAGGATAATCATCACCTGACAGTTTGTGGAGACCTGATTTTGAGGGAGGACCCGATTTGTCATGACACCGCCATTGTTGTTTTGGTTGTCAAGTACTCGCGCATGCATAGACTGGACACGTAATGTCACCGTTTTCACAAATTTGCGTTTTTGTAATTTACACAGAGATGATAACTTTACAAGATGAACGGCCAAAACACATAAAACGTTTTTAGCTGAAAACGGTGTCATGTAACGTCCCCTGAGACTCCAAATATAAAGATTTATATTAACATCTACTCTTGAATGCAAACAGGAAATTTTAAACAACTACAGTTGACACAAATCATATCAGTCTTGCTCTCCTCATTTAAAATCCTTTAAGGTCCCTCCGTCTGAAAGGACCTTGCACCCCGTCCTGTATTGACCAAATTAAGTGCAGGCTCAGCAACAGTAGTCTTGTGTAGTCAAACTTCTGATGACAAAGGTTCTTCTTTACATGTTATTTTGGCCAAGAACCGCCCACTTAGATTGCAAGACATTGGCTGCATCCGAAATCGCATACTTCCCTACTATATAGTAGGCAAAAAACAGTATGTGACAAAAGAAGTATGTCCGAATTCACAGTACTCATAAAAGAGTAGGCAAAAAGTACCCGGATGACCTACTACTTCCGGTTAGATTCTAAAGTGTGCATTCAAAAGATCAAAAGAAAGTGTGCGGGTCAAAAGAAAGACCCGCACACTATCAGAGCTTGCAAAAAGTATCAAAATTTTTTATTTATCGCATGTTTCGGTCCCATGACCTTCATCAGACCTTCATTATCGGAAATGAGATTATTAGTATGAGATTGGAAATGCGATTATTATTTATTGTTGAAATACATGTCCGTTCGTTTGTCGCAGGTGCTGACAACCATTGTTCTGCAGTTACTAACAGCAGCATTTGATATTGTTGGATTTGGGCTCATGGCCAGACACATCCCATTCAGAGGAGAGTCGTACTACTACAGAGACACAGAGGTAAACAAACAGAGACGCCCCATCCTGTTCATCCTCGAGCCAAGGCACCTACATTCCCACAAGTGAAAGAAGATTACTATACTATAAACAAAACTGATCATATAATCGGTTATTATATATTTTAAAAAAATGGGAAAATGTTATACTTCAACCTTGCTTTGTTCAAAAAATGATTTTAGTCCAATTTTGAGAGCTGAAAAGCCGATGATTTTGAGAGTAGGAATCAGGAAGCCGTGCATCGATCTGAACAGACGGCAGACTGTGGTTGAGTGTGTGTGAGCAGAAAGAGAGATGTGACTCCAGGCTCTGTCCTGCTTGTTTCAGTGGTGTTGTGACCCACTTCACTCTGTTTGGGCTTGCTGTGGAGAAGGAGAGAAAGGGGGACATAAAGAGGTGAGTCGCATTACAAGCTTTACGATGCAGCAGGGAATACTACAAACACATCCTGAACAGGATTAAAACTGTAATTCGGTTCAAGATGAATCTAACCTGAATTTCCCCCCAGTTATAGACAAACACAGATTTAATGCATATTTCTCAGTGTTTTAGGAGAGAACACACAAGCGTTTATTCATTTAGAAGAACTTAAATGATTAAAAATCATTTTTTTTATTGAAATAAAGCTGAAATAAAATATATTCATTATTTTTAAAATTATTTTAAAACTTACATTATAAAAATTTAAGTTGAAGTGCTAAAACTATAACTGAACTATAACTGAAAAAAAAAATCTAAATTGAACTAAAATGACGAAAATTACTAAAACTAAAATTAGTAAAATTAAAATGTAAACTAAACATATAAAATGAAAGCTAATATACTATAACAGTATATAAATAATACTTTTATAGCTAATTATAGCAAATTAAATATATGCATATACTCTACAATTACATTTACTTAAAAAAAGTGTGAAAATAGAAATTATGCATGATAAAAATGTACAAATATCAAAGTTTATCACTAAATTAGACTTTTGGAATGATTAATTGAAGTATAACATTTTCCATTTTCCCTCTCTGTTCATATTCATTATTTTTGGGCCATTATTTTGAATATGATTATTATTTACCATGTAAAAAGTCATAAAAATACAGGGGTGTTGGTATATATTGCTTTATCATAGAATTGTGCTGTTGGATTATATTATTGTATCTGTGGTTTGTATTACAGTTCTTAGTGAATGGGATCTTGGGAACACTGATCGGTTTCCTGGTGCTAGCATGTATCATTGGTTTGGTTGTGTCTCTTTTTGGGGTCTACGCCCTTTCTGTTAGTGCCATTAAGGTACGTAGTTCAGCACTGCTATTAAGGAGATCCCAATATCAGATAATTATGTTCTGTTCCAGATATCTGTTAATGTTTTAAAGCTAATTTATAATGAAACTGACTGTCCAATTCACTGTTTTTTTCTCAGGAGCTGACGCCCATCCCTCACTCTACAGCAAACCAATATTATGGTGCTGGCGTTCAGGCCCAGAATATGATCCATGCTGGAAACTGACAAATAAAAGATGTTCAAAGCAGAAGGGCACAGTTTTAGCACAGTTTTACACCAACTGCTAACTACAAACTACAAACCACTCACAGGTAAACAACCACAACTACAGAAAGAAAAAAAAAAAAGAAAAAAATTTTGTGAAGTTGTAAATAATTTTTTGAAAATAAAATGGATAAAATCTCGTTTTTTGCTTGGCTGTTGCTGTCACAGGCTGTAGGACTGCTGTAATTTCGAATGCTCAACTTAATAGTTATTCGTACCTCATTAATTTTTGCTCTTACAAACTGAAGCTTCTTAGCATGTAATTCTAATTAAATGTCTACCCAAAAATCTTGACCAGAATCCAGTGTTATAGATGTATGTTAGAGGGGTAAATGTGTTTATCATTCTTAGGATATGTGAAATTCAGCATTAGGTACATAAAAGAAACGGAAAAGGAATTATGGTGGATGGGAACGGTAAGAAGGTTCTGTGATTCTGACTTTTGTAGAATTTTGTACCACCTTTTGCATGAATCTTTATTGTTATTTAATCTTGTTTTAGCCACATGAGGACATATGGGCAACATTTTATCAAGTTGATATTTGTTTATTTGAATTGCAATTTGAAACCGTAAAAATCTAACAACATTGTAAGCTGGCCAAATAATTATATATATATATATATATATATATATATATATGCTTACAAAAAAATCCTGGCTTGATAAATGTGGCCCATGTTCAGTGAAACTCCTCTAAAGCAGAGTAATGTGAATTTAAACACCAGTGAATAACTAAACAGCATCGCTTGGCTTTTTTGTCATCTCGTTTTATCCGTACTGATTCTTCAGGAAAGCTATGATGACTGCCAACTCTGTAAGTGCCACCACTTGTGACCAAAATCATGGACACCCTAATGACTAAAGGTCAGAGGTTGAACCCTCAGTCAAGGGCTCGACTTTGGTGATGTAAAATCCTCTTGTGGAAGCATGTGTCGTTCGTTCTGTGTCTGTAGATCTTTGTCTTTATGACAGCATGTGAGATTTACATTGTGCCTGTTCTCAGTGACCTCTTGATGTGTAGTAAAATGAAACCATGTAGTATGTAGTAATATGGCTGTGTTTGTGTTTGTATTTGACTGAATGATATTTCAAATAAACTTGATTTAATACACAATCGGATGCTCTCACTTTATTGCTTTATTTTCCACAGTGCACTAACTTAGTCAAATTAGAAGATATGAATATAAACTCTCAGCAAGTCATTGAGAGTACAATTTAATGCAGAAAATGGGTTTCAAAATTTAGATGCATTTTTTTAAATGTGACCCTGGACCACAAAACTAGTCATAAGTCGCACAGGTATATTTGTAGCAATAGCCAACAATACATTGTATGGGTCAAAATTATCGATTTTTCTTTTATGCCAAAAATCATTAGGATATTAAGGAAAGATCATGTTCCATGAAGATATTTTGCAAATTACTGTAAATGTATCAAAAAAATATTTTTGTGAGTGGATATGCATTGCTGAGGACTTCATTTGGACAACTTTAAAGTTGATTTTCTCAATATTTTGATTTTTTTGCACCCTCAGATTCCAGATTTTCAAATAGTTGTATCTCAGCCAAATATTGGAGAACTGTCCTATCCTAACAAATCATACATCAATGGAAAGCTTATTTATTCAGCTTTCATATGATGTATAAACCTCAATTTCAAAAAAATGACCCTTACGACTGGTTTTGTGGTCCAGGGTCACATATAGAATTTCTTTGTGAATTACTAGGCTATGGAAGCTTGTTTCCCCCATGGAATTTAAAAAAAAAAAAAAAAAGGTCATTACGACTTTTATCTAACAATCTTAACAATTTTATCTATCTTTTTTTGCAACTGTGAGTTTCAATTCTGAGGAAAAAAAGTCCGAATTTCAAGATATAAACTAACAATTCTGAAAGGGGAAAAAGTCATAACTGAAATTAGTGTAATAAATATCAATTTAACACTTTAGTTATAGAAATAGGCTAAAAAAAACAGACTTTTATTCTAAAACTTCAGGAGAAGGCGTTCGAGTTGACCCATTTCCGAAGCTCATGAATATTTATTACGTAGATTTACGTTCGCTTAGTATTTCTTCCTGATTTGCTGCAAGGTTTCTGAACGAATTAATAACACTACGTAACTGAGTTAATATTCATAGAGGAGCCTTAAAGCACTGTAAATAGTTAGACTTTTATTTTAAAACATCAGAAGCCATTTTCCGGAGGATCAGTTCGGAATCGGATGGTGTTTGTTATGGTCTGGGGTTTGGGTTCAGAGTCTGGACACTGACAGCATGTTTGTGTTTCCGCTCTAAACTCTCATTCATGCGCTCCGACGATCTCCTGGATAGTTAAGTGGTTCACCCTGATTACTAGTACTGTATCCAATACAATATGAATATTTTGTAGTGATATGTCAAATCATGAATGAATAAAGTTAATTATCATATTCTGTGATGATGTCATACAGTATGGAGAAGGTCCGAAAGATTCTGGTTCATCTGTCGAAGGAAAACGCCGCTCCGCAGTGCGCGCGATTCGTGCAGGTCAGCTGAACTCATATTCCAGGTCCCATTAGTTAACGTTAGTTAATATATTAAATAATAATGAGCAATACATTTGTTACAGTATTTATTAACGTTAGTTAGTAAAAAATAGAATTGTTCTTTGTTAGTTCATGTTAGCTCAGGTCCATTAAATAATATAAACAAAATGCAACTTGTTATTTTGATAATGTATTAATGTTGACATTAATAAGAACTAGTAAATTCTTAAGACTTATTTTTTCATTGGTTAGTTCATGTTAACTTGTGTAGTTAACTAATGTTCACAAATTAAATGTTATTATTGTAAAGTGTTAAATATGCATATAATTTGAAAATATTCAGTTATATATTATAATTTTTAATAACAATCTGTTTAAAACAATCATATATGATAGCACCAGGTCCAGTGCATATGTGCACATCCAGAGTTGGAAAAACAAATAAATAAATAAATAAAAATATTTCTTATTTATTTTAATATTTTTTATTATTATGTTTTCTTTTAGCAGCAAAATACTGAGAAAATCGCCTTTAAAGTTGTCCAAATGAAGTCCTTAGCAATGCATATCCACTCACAAAAATACATTTTTGATATATCTTTGGTAGGAAATTTACTAAATATTTTCATGGAACATGATCTTTACTTAATATCCTAATGATTTTTGGCAAAAAAGAAAAATCGATAATTTTGACCCATACAATGTTTTGTTATTGCTACAAATATACCCATGCGACTTATGACTGGTTTTGTGGTCCAGGGTCACATATGTGTTTTATTTTTTCCAGAGCATAACTGGACACTTTGTTGGGAGTGAGGATCAGGTAAATGTAAGCTGTTCTTTGGAGAATAACAGATTTATTTTATGTGACCGGTTGTGTGATGGAGGAGTTCCTCTGAAGGTGAGATCACACTGAATTTATATTATGGCCATTTCAGTTTTGTTAATTGAATCCAGTTAATACAGGAAATTTCTTTGTGGATCAAACTCATTGTCTGACCCTAGAGGGCGTCATTTTGCCCCATCAAATACCTGTCTCACTCAGAGGCAGTCTCCCTGCCTCCAGACACCCTCAGCCGTGGGGTAGACGTGGGCGTGGCTGTGCTGCTGCAGTCCTCCAATCAGAGACTGTTGCTAACGCGTCGTGCCTCCAGCCTCCGGATCTTCCCCAATGTTTGGGTTCCACCTGGTGAGTGAGTTATTCCGCACCGACCCAAATGACCACTCAAATAAGTGCGTGCTCATGTTTATGATTTACAGATGAGTGAGGTCATTTTAGTCAGCTTTATCTGGTTCTGAGGACCACAGTTTTAAACGGTTATTTAGTTTCATTATCTGTCGAATCTCAGATCTGACTTTCCATCAGAGACTAATGTTGTTAGCTGAAATTAGTTACAGAAATGTGGCCAGCATGTGTGTGTGAGAATACTGTGGTGTTCAGGACTAATGGATGAATTTGTTTGTTCAGGAGGCCATGTGGAGCTGGATGAAAAGGTACATGCTGTATTGCATAAACAGTGAGCTATCAGTCGATCAATCAATCAGTCAGTCATTAAAGGTGCAGTAAGGGATTCCAGAGAAACGCTGTTGATATTTGAAATTAAAAGATTAGTTTACTTCAGAAGTAAAATTTCCTAATAATTTACTCACCCCCATGTCATCCAAGATGTTTAAGTCTTTCTGTCTTCAGTTGAAAAGAAATTAAGGTTTTTGAGGAAAACATTCCAGGATTTTTCTCCATATAGTGGATTTTAACAGGGACCAACGGGTTGAAGGTCCAGATTGCAGTTTCAATGCAGCTTCAAAGGGCTCTACATGATCCCAGCCGAGGAATAAGGGTCTTATCTAGCGAATTTTCTAAAAAAAATATAATTTATATACTTTTTAACCACAAATGCTCATCTTGGAATCACATTGGAAAGGTCCACATTGGAGGAGAAAATGAGATGGAGTTTTTCAGCCTACCGCGGTACTTCCGCCTATGTCACGCGTGATCTTTCCAACGTGATTACGTAATGCGTGGCGGATCACAGAGCTATTATATCTTGGTTCTGTGAAACAGCAAAACCAATGTTACTCACGTATGGAGCAGAAACAAAGCAACCTGAGCATCTGTTTTCAGGCCTTCCCGCTTAGGTCTCTCCAGCGCTGGAAAGCTTTTCTAATATTAACGCGGGTCCTAAAGCTCATGCCTGATCATAACCCTTCTCTTTCCAGTGATATTCCTCTGACCTTTTCTCTTTTGTAATGTCTCTCCGGTATCTCTCTTTCTACAGTCTTTCTTCAAATCTCCCTCTTGCTCACTCTTTCTCCTCCCCCATCATGTGCTGCTCAGTCTGATCCACTTTCAACAGCGTTTCTCCGAAAACGCTTACTGCAACTTTGACAAATATTGTGAAGTAATTTTAAATTGCTTGAGAGAATTAGTTTGTGATTGATGGATTGATTGATGTCCAAAATCTGAGACTACTTTTTGCATTCTTTTTAAATTTAATACAGTATTTTTCATTACCAATTATATTATCAGCATAGCAAACTGAGTGATCAAATTGTTTGTTGACAGCAGCAAAACAGTAATATTGTGAAATATTATAATTAATAACTGTTTTCAATTTGAATTTATTTTAAAATGTAATTTATTTCTGTGATGACAGCAGAATTTTTACTTCAGTCTACAATGTCATGTGATTTTAAGGATTCATTGATAAATAGAAAAAAAAAAAAAAAACGCATTTATTTAAAATAGAAATCTTTTGTAACATTATGAATGTCTTTACTGTCACCTTTAATCAATTTAATGCATCCTTGCTGAATAAAAGTATGAATTTCCTTAAAAGAAATCTTCCTGACCCCAAAGTTTGGAATGCTAGTGTACATTTTATAATTATATTTTTATAAGTAATTCTATATTAATATAATAATGTCACCAAGTGAATTAGATTGAATTAAAGGCACAATATGTAAGATTTTTGGATTAAAATACCCAAAAACCACTAGAACAATGTATTATATTTTGTTGACTTTTGTACTTGCATTATCCCAAATGTTTCCAAGAATGTTTAAATCCAGAGAAATAAGCAATTTTAACCAGGACACGGACTGTGTCCGTGCGTCGCCTATCAAATCAAGGCGTCATCAAGCTACACCTTGGTTTTGAATAAGCGACCTCTAGTGGCGAAAATTTACTGTGCCTTTAATGAACAGCTAAGATATTATTCTGAATGAATGAATGGCCCATGGCTCAGTGATTTCTTTCTGTGTGTGTGTATAAACTAGCTGTTGGATGCAGGACTCAGGGAACTCCAGGAAGAGACTGGCCTGAAACTGAGCCCTGATGAAATCTCCTCTCAGCTGCTCGGCATGTGGGAGGTGTGTGTTTATAGCACAATGTTTTTAGTGAGACCTGCAGCCAAAGTCCAAAGGGGCCACTGCACAGAGACACTGAATTTGACAGACCGAGGCCGATTGTTTACAAACCGTAATTGTGTAACCTGGAACAATCAGGCGCTGCACACATCTGTTGTCTATCTCAAAGTATTAATCATTGACATTAATCTGTTGGCTCAAGATGTAAATCTAATCAAGCTAATCCAGGGGGTTTACTTTAATTTTCACAAAAAAACAAACATATGAGATGGTAAAGGAATAGTTCATCCAATGATGTTGTCGTCATGTCCTCATCTCCATGTTGCATGATTTTATTTTTTTCCATGAACACAAAATATCTGAGGTACTCTTTTCCATGCCCGGAAAGTAAATGAAAAAGGACATTAAAAGTTGAGTACATGACTAGTGTGCTCTCTTCCAATACTTTTGAATCCAAACACTGAATTCATGTGAGCAACAGACTGAAAATTTGAACATCCATGTTCATTGATAATCTTCATCTCTGCCGTAACTTTGCCATTCGACGTAATGGATTTTATTCCTGTAATGCAAAGCTGAATTTTCAGCATCATTACTCCAGTTTTCAGTGTCACGTGATCCTTCAGAAATCATTCTGATATGATGATTTGCTGCTCACGAAACATTTTTTTATTATTATCAGTGTTGTAAACAGTTGTGCTGCTTAATACTTTTGTGAAAACTGTAATGGAAACTGTTTTTTTCCCCAGGATTCTTTGAATAGAAAGTTCAAAAGAACAGCATTTATTTGAAATACGTTAGAAATCATGTCCCTTTTGATCAATTTAATGCACCCTTGATGAATAAATGTATTAAAATCTTACTGACCCCAAACTTCTTTCAAAAAAAGATGAATAAATAAAAAATAAAAAAATATTTTATGTATTAAACTCTTATTCTCTGTCCAGTCAGTGTATCCGCCCATGTTGTCCAGAGGACCACCTCAGAGACATCATATTGTGACGTACATGCTTCTGAAGAGCTCTCAATCACACCTGCAGCTTCAGGTACACCTTTGGGTCTTCAACAGATAGGAACATGTTTACACCCACTGCTGATCTGAGGTCCATGTGCTCCATAAGTTCTCTCTTCTTCTTTCTCAGGCTTGTTTGCACCCAGATCCTGCTGAAGTCAGTGCGTGTGTGTGGGTCGATGCAGGTCTGGTGAAAGCTGTGGTATCTGCTGTAGATGGTGAGAAGGATTCTGTTCGAATACCAGCTGACCTGCCACAGACCATCAGGTATGGAGAACTTCATTAATCTCTATTAACCCTGACATATGAAATAATAGTCAGAAAAATCTTATTTTTTGAAATGAAACAGTTTATTGAACCTTTATTTATATATATATATATATATATATATATATATATAAGTTTTTTTTTTTTAATCATATTTGATACATCAGGCTTTTATGACTCATATGGTGTGATATAGAAGAATATAGAGCTCATACTTGAGGAGTAAAAACACCTCAGTTTCATTTAGAGCCCCACAATGAGCAAAAATACGCAATTTGGTGCAATTCTAATAACTTGTGATGTAAATCAATGAGATCTTTATAACAGTATACCAAAATACTTACATAAAATGCATATAAATATCAGTTGTCACTTTATGGGCCAAATTTATTAAACAAGGCAAATTAGCGTGAGCGCGCAATTCCAAAAAAGCGCCAATTGGAGTGGAAAGTTCTGCGCTTGATCTACTGACGACACACAAATTAAAGATCACAGATGCAGCCAGATCATTTCCATAATGACCAACGCAATCTATCAAGAGCAGTGCAAATTAGCGTCTGGTTTAAGACATGCTTTTTTGGGGGGTGGTAAATAATGCCGCAAATACTAGTAAAACGACTAGCGCAAACCTTAGTAAATCACCATGCATGATTCATTTAAATGCTCTCCTCCCATAAATTTTGCCACAAAAATAACTGTGTCCATGTCTTTTCAGCGCTAATTTTTCACTGCGTGTCTTTAGTAAATTCTGACAGTAGTTTTTTAACGCCAAAAGAGGGTTTGCGCTGGCGCAAGATGTTAGTAAATCTGGACCTATATCTCCAATAATATGTCTTAGTAAGATGAAATTTAAATGTTTAATTTTATGATCAAAGCTCTGTAGTTTTTATTGTGGGGGAAAAGCATATAATGGAATGCATTACAATGATGATTGAGAGATGTACATGTAAACGTTCCTCAAAAGCCTGATGTATCATATTAGATACTCATATTTGACCATGATTTTTCTAAAAATGATGTATAATCATGGACAATCAAGTAAATCTAATTTGCTTCAGTCCAGTATGTGTTCATCTTGAAATATAACTATATAAAATGTATGTGTTTACTTTATATACAGTTGCAAGAAAAAGTATGTGAACCACTTGCAGAATCTGTGAAAATGTTAATAATTTTAACAAAATAAGGGAGATAATACAAAATGCATGTTATTTTTTATTTAGTACTGTCCTGAGTAAGATATTTTACATAAAAGATGTTTACATATAATCCACAAGACAAAAAAAAATAGCTGAATTTATTAAAATAACCCCATTGTGAACCATTGATTCTTAATACTGTGTGTGGTTACCTGGATGATCTACGACTGTTTTTTTGTTTTGTGATGGTTGTTCATGAGTCCCTTGTTTGTCCTGAGCAGTTAAACTGAGCTCTGTTCTTCAGAAAAAATCTCCAGGTCCTGCAGATTCTTCAGTTTTCCAGCATTTTTTGCATATTTGAACCCTTTACAGCAGTGACTGAATGATTTTGAGATCCGTCTTTTCACACTGAGGACAACTGAGGGACTCAAACACAACTTTTAAAAAAGGTTCAAACATTCACTGATGCTCCAGAAAAAAAACATGATGCATTAATAGATGGGGGGTGAAAACATTTGGAATTTGAAGATCAAGGTAAATTGTATTTAATTTGTCTTCAGGGAAACATGCAAGTATTTTCTGTTGCTTCCGAAGGGCAGTACTAAATGGAAAAAAAATGATATTCAAGCGAAATAAGAAAAATTTGGACCCCTTCATCCTGTTCAAAAGTTTTCACCCCCCGACTCTTAATGCATCGTGTTTCCTTCTGAAGCATCAGTGAATGTTTGAACCTTTTTTAATAGTTGTGTTTGAGTCCCTCAGTTGTCCTCCATGTGAAAAGATGGATCTCAAAATCATTCAGTCGCTGTTGTAAAGGGTTCAAATATGCAAAAGATGGTGGAAAACTGAAGAATGTTTGGGACCTGGAGATTTTTTCTGAAGAACAGAGCTCAGTTTAACTGCTCAGAATAAACAAGGGACTCATGAACAACCATCACACAACAAAAAAACAGTCGTAGATCATCCAGGTAACCACACACAGTATTAAGAATCAATGGTTCACAAACTTTTGAACTGGGTCATTTTAATAAATTCAGCTATTTTTTTGTCTTATGGATTATATGTAAACATCTTTATGTAAAATATCTTACTCAGGACAGTACTAAATAAAAAATAACATGCATTTTGTATGATCTCTCTTATTTTGTTAAAATTTTGCACATTGTCACAGATTCTGCAAGTGGTTCACATACTTTTTCTTGCAACTGTAAATCACTAGAAGATTTCATAGTAAAAAGACAAGTGTGCCACGACCTAAAGGGGTACATTTTTAGAATTATACATTTACTTGCTAAAAATGTATAAACTATCAATGAGAAGACATGTAGTAGATGGTGTATAACAGCAAAGTTTTGATCATGTTGATAATATGATACAGTAGGCTTTATTTATTCCATTGTTTTGAGTGTTCATTTCCTGTATGTTGTCAGTGTGACGGAGGTGTCTTCACGCGGTGAGCTGAGCGAGACCTCTCTGCCCGTTTCTTTGTTCTGTAACCGGGCCCTGGATCATGGCGAGGACATTGAACGAGTCAGCACTGGAACCAAATTTGCATTAGAACTGTGGTTGAAAACACTGGAGTCTCATGCTGAGATGGGCTGACGACGACTCTCTGTTAGCTTCTGTTTATGTTTGTTACCATTTAACCAGTGCCTTGAGGAAGACAGCACCACCTGCTGGACTGGAGCTATTTCAGCAGGGCATGTTTATTCAGGCACAACATTAAAATCTAAATTTTGCCATAAAGCCTCAACAGCCTTAGAATAACAATTTTCATTAGAATATGATTTTATTTTCATCAAAATATTTATTTAACCCTTGTCAACACGCAACATTTTTCAGCATTTTTTAAAATTACAACAGAAACATCTCTGCCTACCACAAGGAGATGGTAGAAACTGTGTCCCCTCTGCTAAAGCTGGCAAATTAAAGTTGGTTTAAAGGCAAATTAAATAATTTTTCTACATAAAGGTGTTGAGATCACATCTGAATATTCACTTTGTCTCTTTTTAACTCCACAATGATCAGACTCTTTAATATGCAGAATAAATTAATCATGACAAATACACCTATTAATAGTATATAATCAAGTGTGTGTGTGTGTGCTTGTACAGTTATCTTTTTGAGTCCGATTTGAGTTTTAAACCATCGGAGAGACAAAGAGAGTAAAGTGAGGACACTTTGGCTGGTCCGCACTTTCTGAGACCCCTTTAAAGGCCTGTTTTAGAGTCAAGACTTTGTTTTTGGCAACAAGGTTATAATTAGGTTTAGGGTTCAGGCTACGCACTTAGTTGTGATGGGTAAGGTTAGGGTAAGGAGCTAGAGATTGCATTGTCAATGTATGTCCTCACAAAGATAGATGTACAAGAACGTGTGTGTGTGTGTGTGTGTGTGTGTGCGCATGCACACCTGTGGATTCAGAGTCAGTGTGACCAGAAGCTTTGAGACGAAAATATGAGAAAAATTCAATTTCATCAGAGATTACACTTTACCTCAAAGATAATCTGCAGCATTTCACTTGCCTAATCCTTCCTCTAAAACAGTGGTTCCCAAACCTGTCCTGAAGGACCCCAGCACTGCACATTTTGTATGTCGCCCTTATCTGACACACCTACTTCAGGTCTTGCTGTCTCTACTAATGAGCTGATGAGTTGAATCAGGTGTGTTAGATGAGAGAGACATCCAAAATGTGCAGTGCTGGGGGTCCTCCAGGACAGGTTTGGAAACCACTGCTCTAAAACATTGTATTCTTGCTGTTCAAATACTCCATATCTTGATTTCTCCATCAGGATATTTTTCCTCTCTTTGCTTTTAAGCAGAATTTGACCTGAAGTGACACAGAGCCCCTCTTATGACCATCTAGTTCTGTTCAGTTGATTCTGTTCACCTGATGCACAGTAATGAGCCACGTTTATGCTCTTTCTCAGAGCCAAAAATTATGTTACACTTACAGAAGGTTACACTATCATTCTACATTGCAATTTAAACATAAATGTTGCATTATGTGACTCATTTCAGCTCTGATTCTTGACCTCAATCCTCCAGAGAACAGACTAGTCATCCCACGGCCTTTTTTCAGAAACTCTTTAATTTCACTAAATCACTGTTAATACATCACATCATTCAATCAATGTGTAAAAGTTACAAAGTACATTGTGCAAAGGTATATTGTAGGAAAATAAATTCTAAATAGATCGTAATGGCATGTAAAATCATTTCCCTGTCTGTTCAGCTTCCTGCAGTACAGTGCCGGTTGTATGACAGTTATTCTTCCAACAAAAATTTTCCTCGGGCCTTGTTCTTCACACATGGAGTGAGTGACAATGCTGGGGGGTCAGAGAACCTGAATGATGGAGTCAAAGTGTGAGATTGAGCTCTGTTGGGTTTGTTTACTGTAAGTGTGTCACAGGTACTGCTGCATGTGTGTGTTTTACTGTACCTGTGTCTATCATTTGTTCACCACGTACATTCCTGTTCGAATTTTCGGAGGTTTTTCTCTGACGTCCTGTTATTAACAGAGTCAGTTATTATTACATGTATGCACATCACAACACCAATTCTGAAAATAAAACTATACTGCCTTCAGCATCAGACATAAAACTACAATGTCAAAAGTAACCCCCTTTATTTATTTTTATGAAGTTTGAACTCTTTTTATTTACTGTTTTGTTTTTAAATCTACAACCTGAATTCCGGAAATGTCATTTTTTTTAAATTTGAATAAAATGAAAACTAAAAGACTTTCAAATCACATGAGCCAATATCACAATAGAACATAGATAACATAAGAAATGTTTAAAGAGAGAAATTTTACACTTTTATCCACTAAATGAGCTCATTTCAAATTTGATGCCTGCTACAGGTCTCAAAAAAGTTGGCACGGGGGCAACAAATGGCTGAAAAAGCAAGAAATTTTGAAAAGATTCAGCTGGGAGACCATCTAGCAACTATTTAAGTTAATTGATAACAGGTCTGTAACAAATTGCAAAGGCTTTGCAAATCTCATCATCTGCAGTGCATAACATCATCAAAAGATTCAGAGAAACTGGAGAAATCTCTGTGCGTAAGGGACAAGGCCGAAGACCTTTATTGGATGCCCGTGGTCTTTGGGCCCTCAGATGACACTGCATCACTCATCGGCATGATTGTGTCAATGACATTACTAAATGGGCCCAGGAATACTTCCAGAAACCACTGTCGGTAAACACAATCCGCCGTGCCATCTGCAGATGCCAACTAAAGCTCTATCATGCAAAAAGGAAGCCATATGTGAACATGGTCCAGAAGCGCCGTCGTGTCCTGTGGGCCAAGGCTCATTTAAAATGGACTGTTTCAAAGTGGAAAAGTGTTCTATGGTCAGACGAGTCCAAATTTGACATTCTTGTTAGAAATCACGGCCGCTGTGTCCTCCAGGCTAAAGAGGAGGGAGATCTTCCAGCGTGTTATCAGCATTCAGTTTAAAAGCCAGCATCTCTGATGGTATGGGGGTGCATAAGTGCATATGGTATGGGTAGCTTGCATGTTTTGGAAGGCACTATGAATGCTGAAAGGTATATAAAGGTTTTAGAGCAACATATGCTCCTCTCCAGATGATGTCTATTTCAGGGAAGGCCTTGTGTATTTCATCAGGACAATGCAAAACCACACACTGCAGCTATTACAACAGCATGACTTTGTCGTAGAAGAGTCCGGGTGCTGAATTGGCCTGCCTGCAGTCCAGATCTTTCATCTATAGAGAACATTTGGCGCATCATTAAACGAAAAATACATCAAAGACGACCACGAACTCTTCAGCAGCTGGAAACCTATGTCAGGCAAGAATGGGACCAAATTCCAAACACCAAAACTCCAGAAACTCACAACCTTGATGCCCAGACGTCTTCACACTGTTTTGAAAAGAAGAGGAGATGCTACACCATGGTAAACATGTCCCCGTCCCAACTATTTTGACCTGTAGCAGACATCAAATTTGAAATGAGCTCATTTTGTGCATAAAACTGTAAAATTTCTCAGTTTAAATATTTGTTATGTTATCTATGTTCTATTGTGAATAAAATATTGGCTCATGTGATTTGAAAGTCTTTTATTTTTCATTTTATTCAAATTTAAAAAACGTCCCAACATTTCCGGAATATTTTGTTTATTTTATAAAATGTTGTTGGTTTTATTTGTGATATTTTTTTATTTAAATTATTTATTTATATTTTATATATTTACTTTTATTATTTTATATGTTGCATATTTTTTTCATTTTTTACTATTTTTTTATTTAATATATTTTTATATTATAAATAATTTTATATTTCTTTTATTTTTGTTTGTTTGTTTGTTTATTTTATTGTATGACTACAATCAAAAAAAAATTCAGCCTGTTTTTAAGATTTACATATTTCAATTGTACAGTAAAATTCGATCAGATTGAATTGAATAATCCTTACATATTATTTATATTATGGATTAATCATTTTAAATGAGTAAAAAAAAACCTAGAGTTTAATAAAACATTTTGTATAAATCTTAATGGAACAAGGAAATGGGCCATTTCAGTTTGTGATTTGTATTCATAATTTTTTTAAAAAAGAAAAGAAAATATGTTTACATTTATGAATATAAATCACATAAACTAAATGGTCTATTCCCTTGTTCCATTAAACAAAATGTTTATTTACTCATTTAAAATTATTAATCCATAATATGAATAATATGTAAGGATTATTCAATTCAATTTGATGGAATTTTACTATACAGCTTTTTTTTATTTTGAGTTGTTAAAATACACTTTTTCATCCTTTTCAGCTTGATGAGGTCTTGCATAACCTGCAGTACAGGAAGTGCTAAAACAAATGTTTTATAAAAGATTTATAAATCTTTTTTCTGTTTAGTTTAATGGTTACGCCCCTGTTTCTTCCATTTTAGTCTGCCATTTTGTGTTTGGGGTCCATAAGGAAAGTAAGTTGGGGAATTTAGGGGGATTTTGATCATTTTGTTTTCATTATCACTGTGAATCATCCCAGCTTGTTATTAATATAAATGCCAGTGCCCTAACAAACGCCTCCGTTCAGCTCAGTTCAGTTAATCACTCTCTGCTCTGATCAGCTGTCAACCAAAAACTGCTGCTCAGATGCATTCAGCCCTGGAGGCCTCAAGGGTTAGATTCAGAGTTTAAGTCTTTCTCTCCTGGCTCCCGTTATTGTTCGAATGTAGGCAGGGCATTGTGAGCGGTGACGCCGTGGCTACTGGACGATGGAGGAGACGCAGATGGAGGCCTCACAGTCTCTGAACGAGAGTCGAGTTTCCCACGCTTCAGGTTTCTTAGTCAGAGCTGCACAAAGAGGGGCCTGTGCAGGCGACGGGGACGCTGGAACGCCAGGTAACAGTAGCCAATTTTCCCCAGTTCTGATCCGTGATTGTGGGGTCAGTGTTTTACATGGACACAGATAGTGATGGAGAACCCTCCTGAAAACCCCATTGTTTCCCTCCACAATAAAGATGCAGTTCTATTTATACAGTTAAAAGTTGCAAAACAAGATTTGCGTTTGTTTTCAGTCTTAACGTTGGCTTTATGTTGCATTGTTATTCGTGTGAACAGGTTAAAGTTTTTGCATTAAAGTACAAGGTTCTTGATGCTTTTTTGAGCTGCATGTAAGGCTGCATTCACACAGTGTTTTCACTCTCTGCATTTACTAATAGGTGTGACTCTCAAATTCTCCTATTCATTCATCAGCAGGCAGGAGCAGATCCATTATGTCTGTATGAGCAGGTAACCAAAGTTAATCCCCCTTTTTAACTTGAGAATAAGTCCTGTAGCTGTAGATAACTATTGTAAATATCGAGATGTGTACTGTGCCTTTAAGGATTTTATACTTAAAATCTCCTGCTGCTTTCATCCTCTCAAAAAATGCTGTGGTTCTGTTTTTGTCTAATTCAGGGGTTGCTTTTTTACTCTATTGCTGTGTTATTTAATGTTTATATAGGCCTACTATTATAGTATTTTCTTTTCATATTTTTAAATAGCTTTTATTTTTTTATTTTCAGTTTTCATTTTAATTAGGTAATTTTGATACGAGCTGTTGTCGTTTTTTTATTTTTTTTATTTTCATATTTCTATTTAGATTTTATATCAGTTAAATTTTTATATCAGTTTTATTAATTTTAATACTTCAACTTAAACTCGTTTTGTTTTAGTTAGTTGCCAAGACAACATTTTCTAATTTTTGTGTAAGTTTTCGTTTTAGATAACAATAACACAGCTGTCTTGAGCACACAATTTCGACAGCCTACATGAATTACTGACAGACAGCAAAGAATAAGCATTTGTCAGAGTTGATTCTGTTCATAATGCACATACTATCTGAACTCGCTGGTATGAAGTCCTAAAATTTAAGGGAGTCACTTTTGTTATAGAATCTAGTTTCATAAACGAACTGTATAGGAACAAAATGCAAGCTAAGTTGCGTCAGAGTGAATTATGGATAGTATCGCACCGCTTGTTTGCCGTTGGCTGTATCAAACGTGCTTTGCGTTGAGTACATGGGGATGTCTGGATTGTAGTACATGGGAGGATTCATCTCTTCAGGTTCATTCACGAAAACTCTTCGTTTCGGACAACAGCACCAGAGCACCACCTGAGAGGAGGAACACTTTTGTCCTTTAACAGTACAGTCACTGACAAAAAAGTACCACATTACATTCGCTTTTTGGACATATTTATGATGGTTTTATGTACATGTACATGAACCATGGTATTATTTTGAGTATGTTACCATAAATACATTGTTTTATCCACCTTATTTTTGACGTAAGAGCGCGGGCGCGGCCATTTGTAAAATGAATGTGTCTGGCTTCCGGTGTCATTCACTTTCAGCTATTTTTAGATGTATAAAACACGCGTTATGCTGCTTGATATTGCAAACTGGTATTTCTTAGCATATTATTTTAATGAACTGTCTTAAACACACTGATTTTTAGTGCAAACAGTTTTACCGTTTACTGCACGTTGATATTCTTCTTGTTACTTCTTTATGGAGAACAATGAATCGAAAGTCTCGCACATTCACAGAAAACAGCTTACTTCCGCTTTGAAAAATAAGGTGGATAGATAAATATGGTAATTATTTAGTTGTTTGGTATGTATCATAATCTGATAAGTTACCACCACTAATATAGATGTTGGTCAGTTTTATTATTTATTCAAATGAATATACAATCAATACAAATTTAAAAGTTGCTACCATGTTCTCCATAAAACCAAAAGTTCATACAATATTGATCCTACACCCTCGATCACTCACCAGAATGATGAGGATGATGAGGAGGAAGAGACTGACAGCCGCCAGCGCTAAGAGGGCGATGCCCCATCCAGGCACCAGAGCAGAGGCCGTGGTAGGTGAATAATTCACTGGCGTGGTCTTCGAGGGCTTTGCTGTTGGAAATGGAGTGGAGCTGAATGTCGGGTTCACAACAGTGATGTGGATGGAGGTAAAAGTGGTCTTGAGGGCTGTAGTGGTGGTGTCACTGGGGGCTGTGGTGGTGGTGTCATTTGGGGTGGCAGTGATGGTGGAATTTGGGACTGTAGTGATGGTGTCAGTGGTGGTGGTGCTATTGGAAGGTAAAGTGATGGTACCAATGGGTGCTGTTGTGGTGGTCACAATGGGGACTTCTGTTGTGGTCCCATTGGTTACTTCATTGGTGGTGCTGTTGGGTGCTGCAGAAATACTTGCATTATTCATCGGTGAGTTGGTTGTGGTGTTTGGGTGCATTGTGGTGGCGTTAAAGGGTGTGGAGGTGATGGAGTAGATGAAGTGTGTGATGTTTCCTACAACAGTAGAGGTGGACATGTTGGGTGTGTGTGTGGATGAAAGGCGGCTGGTGAGGGATTCGGCATCCGTTATGATGTCAGGAGTGGAAGTGAGGGGCGTGGCCATGGAGGGCGTGGTCGTAAAAGGTGTTCCTATGTGTGTTGTCGTTGGTGGTCTGCTGAAGGTCTTCTCTTCTTCAAAAGGTTCTTCAGTTGATAGTTTATCTGCGGGTGGGATTGAATGTATACTTTTCATTAGTTGTTGATGTATTTGTCAACAATCTCATGGCAATTCATATCTGTTTTACATTTTGGCAAATTGGTGGCTAATTCATATGAATGTGTACTAATCTCATCATGCTTTCAGCTTACGCCTTAGTGATGGTTATGTTTAGGGGTGGAGCTTCATACTTACTTTTTCTAAAAATCTAACATTTTCGTATGATTCACCTTGTATGGATTCATACAAAACCTGTGAGATTGGGTTGTATTTGTCTGATTTAGATGGTCATTTCTTAACTTTTAATGCTACAAGTAAAACCCCAGTCAATGAACAATGTGAAAACAATGTGAAATCAACCATTGTTGACTGTTATTTTACTTTCAGTGTAGCTGAGGTCGATCTCTAGTGCCGGCGATGGAATTTGTTTGTACGCAGGCAAAAAGATGTCTCTCACAATCTCTGGATTGACTTGGGTCGGCCCAAACAGCAGTCGAGAAGTGGCGATCACAGACCCATTACTGCAAGAGAAGCACTCATAAGATCACATATTCTCTGTCGCTTGGTTATATTGGATGTAAATCTAAGATTATGAGTTGATCAAACCTGAAGATCATTTCTTCTGTCCCCAAATATATCAGGTGAGTGGTGTTAAATGGTTGAGCATAAATATCTTCAAACTGGAAAAAGGAAAGAACAAAAGTGAAAAAGTCATCAGAGTAAAATCAATTTTAGAGGCCGTTTACACGACAGTGTTTTCAACTAAAAACTGATAATTGTTTTGGCCATCCATTTACACGACAATGTTGTTTTGGGGACCTGAAAACGAAAACTTTTGAAAACGGGTTTCATAGTGCAGCTATACCATTATTGTCTAACCCTAACCCTAACCTTACAAAAACGGCGAAAATGGTGACGTCATGTGCATGTGTATTGCGAGTTCGGTCTATAGGCGTGTAGTGTTAATTTACAAACTGACATCGCCAACTACTGGCCTGGCATGTATAATACAGCACTTTTAGTAGTTTTCGCGGATCCGTGTGAACAGGGATCATTTTGGCAACATCGTTGTCTGTACTCGGAAAATGCATAGGAATTTTTTTTCTGTTTTTAGTACATCGTTGTCATGTAAACGTACCCTCAGTCATCTCAACTGACCCTTTAAAATGTTCGCTATGTTGATTTAGTTTTATTGATAATTTAACTTTAAAAGTACCATGAAATCACTGTATTTTTGGACTTGGTACCATGGTAATGCATGGTAATGTTTCCATTACATTTATGCATTTGGCAAATGATTTTATCGAAAGCAACTTACATCGCATTCAAGATATATAGTACATTTAATCAGTTCAATTTATCACCTTGATAATACTGTGGTATTCTATAAGGTACTTTAGTTCATTAGCATGTCTTATTTTATTGGTAACATGGTAATACCATGGTTTCTTAGATGTGCCAACATTGTAATATCTTGTAAATACTTTGGTAAATAAATCTGATAACTTTACAAAACATTACTGTACCATGGCAGTACCGTGGTATGATGGCATTACCATGGTACTTTAATATAAACTGTGGTATTAACATGGTATTCTAAGATAAATGGTACTTCTTTGTAAGTGTAATCATTCAATTCCATAACATATCAAAATACCATGGTACTTCCATCTGAGACCATTACTGTACCATGATATATTTTTCAAAGGATTTCTGGACAACCACTAGTCATTGACCTGACCACTCAAATGATTTACTTTCATCTATGGCTTACTGTATATCTATTGGATGTATGTGATATATCCCAGAATACTGTAAATACCCCATGAATGCTTCACATATACAAGCATGATTAAAAAGAGACCCTCACCAGTTGGTCCACTTCTTGCTTGAGTGTTGTATACTCTGCTGATTGCTGGTCAGCCAGTGAGTCATTATAAACACGGTTAGTGATTCTGAGATCCATGAAAACTGATGTTAAAGCATGTGGAGTCAAGGCATCTGTGCTTTCAGTTGGGGAATCCAACGCAGAGTTATTGATAGAGTTTACACCTGAATCAGATTTTGATATATTCATCACAAAAAGTTTTTTTGTGCGTGTCTTTATCTTTTTTTGCATAATATTTATAATTAATTATTTCACAAAAAATGAAAAATTTGTCATCAGTTATTCACCCTCGTGTCATGAGACAAAAGAAGACATTTTGAAGAATGTGTTTATTCTATACAGTGAAAGTCAATGTTCTCAAAAACAACAAATACAATTACTTTCATTGTATGGACCAAAAAAAAAACAAACAAAAAAAAACACTGAGAAATGTTTCAAAATATCTTCTTTTGTGCTTCACAGAGGAAAGAATGTCATACAGGCTTGGAACAACATGAGGGTGAGTAAATAATGACAGAATTTTCATTTTTGGGAAACCTATCTCTGTTACGATGATAAATAAAAAGTAATTGTCATATTTTAAAATATTTTGTGATTCACATTTTTAAAACATAGCTGCTACTTACCCATGAAAAGTGCAATCCAACCAACAGCTAAGGTGGTGGAGGCTCTTAGTATAATCTTCATCATCTTTGAAGACGAGTAATCCTTCAGCGTGTGATCTGTGCCAGCGGGTTGAGTCAACATCAACTAATGTTCTGGACTCTGGAGAAAGTGCCTCTTTATCAGAGTGAACAGTCCTTTTATTGTTTGAGCACCTGAGCAGGTACCACACACAGGTGGGTGGAGCTCCTGCGCCGCTTTTCTCTAATGTTTGTGTTTAAATGAGTAAAAAAAGATGATGCATTTTATAAAACCTCACAAATGAGATTGTTTCTTTTTGACAGCAATTAGATTAAATGGAGACTTTTTCTTATGTCTCATGCTTTTCAGATGGTTCAGAAACCTGTGATTCCACATGACTCCAGTAGAGTTTCAGAAGAGTTCTCAACAGTGTCTCACTTTGTGCTCAAATTTGCCAATAAGTCTGTCACAAGTCTTTTTTAAAAAGATTTTTTTTTCTCCAAGACCAAGACCATGATCTGAGCTATGTTATCCACATTGATTTTATAGCTCTATATTCTTGATGTCAACATTTGTCTAGACTGTTTTTTTTTTTATTATTTCTTTTTTTTATTATTATTTCCTCCAAGGAACTTTAGGTAAAGCATCTGAGACAATGTTTTGCTATTTTGGCGTTAAGTTATTTCTGAATGTTCAACGTTTTATACATTGGTTATGCAAACATTTAGGGAACATTCTATTTTATGATTTTGCAAACATTTAGGGAACTTTACTTTTGAATGTTCACTGAACGTTCTGAAACAAGTAACATTTAAAGAACATTAGACGAATGTCCAGAAAAAAACATTTCAGAAAAACAGTTCCATGAATGAAGTATAAATAATGTTTTTGTGCTAACTTTATGAGAACATTTTAAAAGACCAGATAACTTTGAACAAATATTCTATTAACATTGCTTTGAGGAATGTTTTGTTTATAACTTTGACATTAAATGTTCCCTGTTTGCTGGGTTGGTACTTTTAAGTTGGTTGATCATGATTTCACTTTTTTTTAACTTTAGTTAGTGTGTAATGTTGCTGTTTGAGCATAAACAACATCTGCAAAGTTACGACGCTCAAAGTTCAAAGCAAAGGAAGATCTTTTCTTTTAAAGAATTTTCTGTTTAGGGACTACAACGAGCTTCTTCCCGGGTTAGTGACATCACTAACCCTAAAATTTACATAAACCCTGCCTCCGGGAACACGCTACAAAGGGGGTGAGGCCATGTGGGGAAGAGGAAGAGTTGTTGTAGTAGAGTGTTGCCATGCCGTCATTTTACGCCGGACTGCTTCACAAACGAGGGTCAATTCAATGCTGGATTTGCACAAAAGATTAACATGACGGCACATGCTAGTCGATGAGTTGAATCAACTCCACAGCAGCTACATAAATTTATCCACTAACCGTTCAGAAATGTCCAGTTGCATTCTAAAATTTGTAACTTCTTCCTGAGTCTCTCCATCAGTGTCCGACTCCAGTTTGAACAATGTAAGGCTGAACACCGTTACTGACAGTCGTCATTTTGGCACCGTGAGATTCTCAAGCTTTGTTGTTGTTGAGCTGTTATAGCTCCGCCCTCTTCTGGAAAGCAGCCGGGAGCAGCAGCTCATTTGCATTTAAAGGAACACACAAAAATGGCGTGTTTTTGCTCACACCCAAATAGGGCCAAATTTGACAAGCTATAATAAATGATCTGTGGAGTATTTTGAGCTGAGACTTCACAGACACATTCTGGGGACACCAGAGACTTATATTACATCTTGTAAAAGGGGCATAATAGATCCCCTTTAATGAAACTGAGAACACACAAGCAATGAAAGAGCAACATCAGAGCGCAACAGATTGTTCCTTGACAGTGCTTTTAAAAGCATTGATTTGAATCAGTTCTGTAGATATGCACAAGTGCCTGTGCAATATAAATCTGATTTACTTTGAATAGAGATATAAAATTGTGAGAGAGTAAGAAAAACATGAACAGAATGGACATAAATATTTACATGAGGTTTTGTCTAAATGCATTTCATGCACCTTAAATTCAGTTTCTCTCCAGAAGACGTTTGGCTTTCAGCTTTATGGTCATAGCATCTCACCATAAATAGCACATCTCACCTTTGCAGAATTGTATGTGATGACATCATCTATGACATCAGCAGTGACATTATCCAGCAGGGTAAGTGGGTGTGTGTGTGTGTGTGTGTGTGTGTGTGTGTGTGTGTGTTTCCTCTGGCTTTAGCAGGAGACATCTCTCTCCTTCTGACCATTTCAACCACATCTGTCAGCCTTTTTTAAGTATCCGCTCAGATTAATAAGATAATAACAGGGTCTCTTACTGTGTTCCCAGCTAACAAAAATGTGTTCTAAGAACGTTTTGCTAACATTCCTTTAAGTTATGAAAACGTTATTTCTATTCACAACGTCCAGTTTTTAAAATGTTTTAAAATCTTTTTTTTCTTGGTTATGCAAACGTTACGGAAACAATCCATTTTATAATTCTTCAAACATTTTGAGATTGTTACTTTTGAATGTTCTCCGAACTTTCTGAAAAAAGTAACATGTAAAAAACATTAGACGAACATCCAACTAAAACATTTCAGAAAAAAAACATTCGATGAACGGTGTATAAACAATGTTTTTGTGCTAATGTTTTGAGAACATTATTAAAGACCAGATAACTCTGAACTAACGTTTTATTAACGTTACTGGAAGAATGTTTGTTCATAAATTTGAACCTTGCCAGAACTGGGTTGCCAGTTGCATTAAAGTTAAATTATTATTGTGGCATGTTTGTGTCAGATGGTTCAACAGAATCATCTGCATTCACATAAATATTTTAAACTCCTTGATGTTTTTTTTCTCCAGGTCAGAAATGCTGTGGTAAGAACTCTTCCCCTTGGGTCAGTGATGTTTTATTCACTTGAGGTTTGAGTGTTTGTCTGTGTCTGAAATTTGAGTTGTTAAACGGGTCATTTGGTTTTTCCACAGAGCTTCAGTGAAGTGCTTTATGCCACCCTGATGTTTGCTCGTGGGAGGATGGACGTCATCTTACCACACACAGTCTGAATTGTTTAGAGACGCTCAAGTTTAGTGACAGAATTTACACTCTTCAGTGTCTTATTTGCTATTTTAGTTTATTTTCCAGTCTTGTGTTTTTGAATATTTAAAAATGCACACAATGTGGTCTATGAAATCTGGAGAACATTATCCATCAGCATTTCCATTCATGGCAGTTGCTTGGCTGGTGCAGGTGTGCATATTTTTTTTTAAGTACTATTGAATTCTTTAAAAAATATTTTAATGTTGGAAAAATTATTGCATGTCTTTTAGAAATAAGTACTAAGTACACATAGTGAAAATGTGCAAGGCTCCTTTTGTCCTTTAGTTGTTCTTGGAACAATTTCAAAGAATTCTAGAATGTCCCAATGATGCCCAAAGCCCTTTTCCAGAGATTTTCACAATATGTTGAACTTTTTTTGTCTTCACCCTTGATGAAACTTAATTATCTAAATGGGAACACACAGTTACATTAAGTGGTTACATATGTGATTTTTTTCAGGCCATAGATTGAGTAAATGTGGTCTAAAGAAAGAGAAGAGGATTACTGAAACTAACTCAGAGTTCACACAAACGGACAGGATGGGTACTCATGGCCTAAACAGGAATGTACTGGACTCTATCAGTCCCTTGGGTCTCAGGAGATGATGTCATCATGTGTGCATGTGGTTTTTTCTCATGAATTCTTGGCAGATTCCTGGGATGGAGAGTTGCAACATATGCAGCTGATTGTCCATTTGGCCAAGGGATGAAGTCTCCGCTCTTTCCTACAGGCCCACTTCAAGCAATGATATAACATGTTAGGCTTGTTTGAGATGGATCGGCTCTGCGCAAACCGATCGGCATATGACATCAAAGTACCACGAAAGCGTTTGGAGAGCAAACGACTCCTTATGGTTTTGAATCTCTCTCGCGGTACTTTGATGTCATATGCTGATCAGTCTGCACAGTGCCGATGCATCTCAAACAAGCCTAATGACACACAGTTCAATCAAATTACCTTACAAATCATGCCATGTTAGTCTCAGCCTCAGACGTCACGCCCACGGACCGTTGGCTGAACATCTGATGCATATTGCACACTTAAGTGGAAACACTTCAGGATTTTCCAAGTCGTCATCTGGTTGGTTGAATTCTACAGGATGTCCGGGAGACGTGTGTGTTGCGTTCTTTAACGGTCCACCTGGAAACAAATGCCGTGATGCCAAACCCCGTTTATAACTGTGACAATGAGCACTTTCCAGGATCAACTAAACTCTGGATTTTCAAAAGTATGTAAAGTTCGTGGTTCCATTGTTGCAGTAAACTTGCACAACTTTCTTGAATGAATAATTTATTAGATGCACGCAGGTCTGTTATTGTAGGGACATCAACTTTACATTTTCACGCTCTTAAACATGACGCGTAACAAAACAAACTGTGATTGGTTGCGTTACATGTCAGTCAAACGTTCTCTTGGGCGGTCTTTGGCCAATGAAAGCTGCGATAGAGTGCCGTCAGTCTGAAGGTCTGGCTACATGAGACTAATGCCATGGTAATCTGGACTGAAAGACTGTTGGACTCTGGCATATTGTTTTATTGTTATAATATGACAATGATGACAATTGTTGTTACTGTTTTTTTCTTCTCCAAGCATTTAATAAAAATAAATAAAAAAAACTAATGCCATGGTAACCAAATTGCATCTTGTATTGTGTCTTGGTTTCTGCCAAGACACAATACACTTATTGTTACTACAAAAGTTTAAAAAAAAATATACATGAACATACACTACTGTTTTTTTTAATGATTAAAAAAAAAAAAGTCTCTTATGCTCACCAAGGCTGCATTTATTTGATAAAAAATACATTAAATCAGTAATATTCTGAAATATTATTACAATTTAAATGAACTGTTTTCTATTTTAATATATTATAAAGTGCAATTTATTCCTGTGATGGAAAAGCTGTATTTTCATCATTAGTCCAGTCTTCAGTCTCACATTGTCCTTCAGAAATCTTTCTAATATGCCGATTTGGTCCTCAAGAAACAGTTAAAATTATTCTCATCAGTGTTGAAAACAGTTGTTTTTTTTTTTTTTTCCAGGATTCTTTAATGATTAGGAAGTTCAGAAGAACAGCATTTATTTAAATTAAAAATCTTTTATCTTGATGAAATTACAACTTGCTGAAGTTAATTATTAAATTAATTTAATAAATTAATAAAATTAGTGCGGTATGTATGAACATATCACAAATTATTTTACACACCCACAGACTTAAAATGTGCGTTCCGAAGTACCCCTACTACACCACGATCAAGCCGATCACTTTCTAGCGTTCATTTAAACACCACCCTCAGATTCATCAGTAGGAATGAATTCATTCCGATTGAAACAAGAGATGTGCTTGTAAACATAGCTGTCTGTTCACCTGTGAGTAGAACGCATCCACAAAGTTATTGGGACTTTTATTTGTCAACGCAGCAGCAGCTCCGGGTCAAAGGTGTTTGGTTTGTGAAGATGGCGGCTCCCTGTGAGCTGTTTTGCTGGAAAGCTGGTTTGGGTTTACCTTCAGTAAATACGGACTGCCTCATCGTGCTGGTGAGTTTTCATCACAGGCTCATGTAGACTGGATATTTATATGGGTTGGGTTCTGCTCACGTGTCCATGTTTGTACAGCGACTCGGCTCGGTACCGCCCTTACTACAGTGTGGGTACCATGGTACAGTGATATCACATAGTCTGATAGTCATGCCTTATATATAACCATATTTGTGTCACATGCGTGTTATTTAAATACAAGGCACTTCAAATCTTTAAATATAGAAATATAGTTTTATGTGAGTAGTGGTCTCAGCTGTTTATTATATATATATATATATATATATATATATATATATATATATATATATATATATATATATGCATTTTTGTATAATATATTTAATATTTACTATTATTATTAGTATTATTATTCGTGTTATAATAATAATAATAAATATTTATTTGTTTAATTTCTCTGTTCTGTGAAACATAACATTTTCCAGAATGAAAGTCTGGAGATTATCAAGATGATCACTAGGCCCCAGCTACTATATTTATCCATTTTATTTATAGCATACCAAATTATGTATACTCATTGTTTTGTTTTGGTTTTTAGTCAAAGGGGTAGGAAAAGAGGTCTGCCACTACGGTTGCCCAGGGCCTCACGTGACCACAATCTGACCCTGTCTAAATACCAGTCAGATCATGCTGCCCTTTGAAAGTGCAAATCTCCACTGTTTACTCTTCATGTTTCAAGCTGAAATTCATATCTCAGTTTTTTTCCATAGCCAAGGTGCTTATCAACAGATATTTTTATTGCATGAATCATCATGTGGGAAGTTTCCTCCACTTTTTCTTATTTTTCCACTTCAGTTTGGTCACACCAGGGCGCCACCTGTCTGTGCTACTGTAAACCACAAACCCACCACTGTCATCTGGAGTTAGCATCAATCTCATCTCCCATCGGCAGCTTTGGAGATGGAATTCAGATCCATTTTATTCCTAATCAACAAAGGTTGTGTGTGGGCACAGAACCAGGTTACTATTGCTGAAAACGCATGTTAAAGTGATTAGGTTGCATCAGTGCTGTGTGTTTTGGACTCTCTGAGTGTTGTGGGATTTTTCCAGTTCGCCAGCGGTCGGGTTGATGTCTGTGCGTTACAGTCTGTCTGCACCTACTGAGGGCGCTTTAAAAACCGCAGGCATGTTTTGCTCCCTCTGTCTGATGGTTTGGTAATGTGAAGTTCATTCAGAATTTTCCAGATTATCTCACTGCACCAGAAAGGATATAGTTGGATTAAATTGTGACTGCATGTGAAGGCCTGAGGATGTTTGGAGATTTGCCTGTCAGCTGCCAACTTGAAGTTAGGCCTGTCATAACATTATAACATCATAACATTTTTGACAGTTGTGCAAGTAATTGTGATTGATTTAATTATTATTTTTTCATTAGTCTTGCAGTGTATGCATATTATACATCTTTTAAAGACACAATATGTAATTTTTCACCGCTAGAGGTATTTATTCAAAACAAAGGCGTAGATTGATGATGCCTTGATTTCGTGGAATCATGGGAGGTGTTGTCTTCACGTCTACAGCCGGTGGAAAAGAATCCGACGGGACACAGGCAGAAATAATATTCATGAATGAGTTAATGTATCAAAGATTTGTTAACGTTACTGTAGTATGAAACAGGGTGTGGCGGAAAGCCGCTGAAGCAGAACGAGGCTCCTAGAGCGATTGCAAATGAGAGACGAGTGCAACACACGTCTCGAGAGTAGTGGAGCTTTTATTATGCCGCAGTCGCTGCTTTCGCTTCTTCCGGTCAAGCGTATGATGAAACAGTGCTGCGTTACTCCACATATTAGATATATATGTGTGTTGAAAGTTGTTATAGTGCTACTCTGTGTTCACTCGGCGGCTACTATGAGACACTTAATGCACACTGCAGTAAGCTAGATCGATATTAGGCATGGTAAAACATGGTACTCGCGGTAAATCAAGAAAACGAAATTTAAACAACTTACTGTGTTGAGCTATATAACATATTTTTCTGTCGATGAATCTATTCAAACAGTTGCTCACCTGTCTAATAAAACACATAATATATTAAAGCGTCTTTTGTGTTTCCATGGTTTCTACAAAATAAAACCGGGAATCGAGGATAACACGGGTATGATGTCATTGATAGTCGACGCACAGATATGGCCCGTGTCCTGGTTAAAATTGCTTATTTCTCTGGATTTAAACATTCTTGGAAACATTTGGGATAATGCAAGTACACAAGTCAACAAAATATGTAATATTGTTCTAGTGGTTTTTGGATATTTTAATCCAAAAATCTTACATATTGTGCCTTTAAGTACATATTCATTAGTCATGTTAACTTAAATTTTTATGCCTTGAATAAATGGCATACAAAAATATAAATATGTATTAAAATTAAAATATTTAACTGCTTTGGAGCGTTCCCATATCCCATTACTGCACCTGGAAGGGAGAAATAAAATTAAATAAAAACATAATTTAATTGCATTTCTTGTATTTGTTTAAAAGTGTTTTATTTTATTTTTGCAATATATGAATGGAATTTAACATTATTTGACCAAATTATAATATAATATAACATAAAAATTATTAAAAATAATAATATAACAATACATCAAATAATCTGACCAGGCAATTGTGTAATAATTATGACAGGCCTACTTTTAGTTAAGAGATTACTTGTGATGTTATCTTAAACTATAATATGCTTATTTGACATTTAGGAAGTCATTTTATTTCTTTATGTTATGCTTGATGTTTTGCAGTGGTCTATTAATTTATAGTTTATAGTAAAGTGTATCCAGTGTAAAAGAACTATGCTTTTCTTTTCATAGTAAACTTACTATTTAGTTACTTGGTGCACCTTTAGATGTTAAAATTAATGAAAAATTGCTCTGATGTGGAAAAACAATGAAATGTTACTGTTCAGCAAAAACATTTACTCTAGCGTTTGATTATTGATGATTTAACCCCTGCTGTGGCTGCTTTTTGTTGGTGTATTAACACTCCCTTAACGACAAAGCAGTGATTGGATGCACAGCAAGACCTGGGCAGATCTTAAAATCAGGACAGCCCAATCATAATCTGCGCCACTCTTTTTAAGGATCTTATGGAAGGCTCAAACTAATTATTACCATCTGCACTTTCAAGAGAAGCTGTTCTGTCATCCGTGGCCTAATTTGAGTGTGTTTATGTGTACAGCAGGAGTCTGATGAACTGCTTTTACTGTGGGCAAAGTGAACTTCAGCCAGCTGTAGTTTTCCTTCTTGTGTTTGTTTTGGACTATACCAGTTGTTCACGTAGGAATGATTTATTTCCAAACTTGATCCTCTCCACTTTACGAGCAACAATTTAGGATGCTGTAGGAATCAATCTAGTAATAAATCTGAGGTTATGATGTCAGCCTTTGATGGCGTTAACCGCGCTTTTCCAGCTCACCGCGTAACTGCTACCGGGAAAAGGAGAAAATCTCAGAACTCAATACTCAGCTCTTTCCACAAATCTAAGTTTCCTCTCCCCCTTTTACAGTCACTGTGAGTTTTAGAGTTCTGTGAGTGCTGGCAGCCTAACGTTAAAGAAATCATCCAGAAATGAAAATTCTGCTGGTATTCTACGGCTGTTTTTTCACTGAAACACAGGAAAAGATCTGAAGCATCTTTATGCAGTTCTTTTCCATTAAAGGACAATATATTGTGACGAAAGCTCCAAAACTAGCATAAAAAAGATATTCATGCACTATATTCCATGTCTCTTACATAATAAAATATATCTGAGGGACAGACATGGCATAATTTTATGGGATAATTATGTCCATCCATTTTCTATACCAACTTATACTATGTAGGGTCACTGGAGAGTGAAATTAAAATGATTTACGTAAAGGGGTGGTTGATTATGATTTCACTTTTTTAACTTTAGTTAGTGTGTAATGTTGCTGTTTGAGCATAAACATCTGCAAAGTTACGATGCTCAAAGGAAGATATTTTCTTTTAAAGAATTCTCTATTTAAGGACTCCAACAAACAGCTGGTAGAGACTACAACAAGCTTCTTCCCAGTTTAGTGACATCACTAACCTTAAAATTTACATAAACCCTGCCCCCGAGTTGTTGTAGTAGAGTGTTGTTTCCATGCCGTCATTTTATGCCAGACTGCTTCACAAATGAGGGTGAGTTCAACGCTGGATTTTCACAAAAGATTAACATAATGGTACATGCTAGTTGAATCAACTCCACAGCAACTACATAAATTTATCCACTAACCGTTCAAAAACGTCCAGCTCTAAAAGTTGTAACTTCTTCCTGAGTCTCTCCATTAGTGTCCGGTTCTGGTTTGAACAATGTAAGGCTGAACACGTTACTGACTGGCTGCGTGAGATTCTCCAGCTTTGTTGTTGTTGAGCAACTGAAGCGTGAGCTGTTAAAGCTCCACCCCTTTTGGAAAAGGGGAAGGGAGCAGCAGCTCATTTGTATTTAAAGGGGCATACAAAAACGGCGTGTTTTTGCTCACACCCAAATAGGGGGAAATTTGAAATTTGACAAGCTATAATAAATGATCTGTGGGGTATTTTGAGCTGAAACTTCACAGACACATTCTGGGGACACCAGAGACTCATATTACATCTTGTAAAAGGGGCATAATAGGTCCCCTTTAAGTTATCCACTGTATCATTTTCTGTTTATTTTATTTTTAATGACTACATTTTATGACATTTGGACACACAGTCATGGTTAGTTGTTCAAGAGCTGCATAAAGATTCTTCAAAAATCACATGAGGATGAGTAAATAATGTCATAATTTTAATTTTTGGGTGAACTATCCCTTTAGAAATGGAGGCTGATAATTCTTGAGTCATTCTTGGCTTCAGCCTGAAGTTTAAAGGAATCGCTCAAGGGCATTTAACCCCAGTGATCAGTAGTATACAATGCTTTCAGTGGAAAGAATCTGCTAAACGACGTGCTGATGATGTTCTGAGCCAGGTGTGAAGTGCTGGATCTGGCAGCTCTCAGCTGCATGTGCTGGAATGTGAAATTACGTCCTACTTTATCAGATGTCGTCGTAAAACGAGGCATCCCATCCAAGAACTAACCCTGTCCAAGAGCTAAACGGAGCTGGTTTGTGTTGTTGCTTTTGGTGTAGTTAACTAGCTATTGTTGTTTATTCGGGTTGTGTTCTTTGCTGCTACTTGATATTATGTTGTTGTGTAGTAGTAGTGTTATTAGTTTGTCCGTTTGTGCTAGAACATAAATGATACCTCAAATTGCTTCTAGCATAACATTTATAACTGTAGCTTGGCAATAATAATAATAATAATGTCTTTTATATAATTTTCCAGGCATATGCTCGCTTCGCTGGAGCTCCGCTCAAAATTCACAAGATTTCTAACCCCTGGAGAAGCCCCACAGGTAAGCAAGGCCCAGTTTTAACAATCTGTTTCTTGGCAGACACTACACATTCATTAAAGAGGATTGTTTACCATGTTTTAACTGAAGCACACAGGCCTCTTCCTCTTTCCTGCCGAGCTGCTGATAACTTGCATCTGTATCTTTCTCTTTCCACATTCTTGTCTATCTCCATTATTATTTTCCTTGGCTCCTGAATTCTTCCAAGTTTCTTATTATTCCATTTTGAATACCAATGCTCTCTAAACAGATTTATACTGGGCAGACCCTTTGACCCGTGTTCTGACCCATGCAGCATTCACTTTGCCATTCTTTACAAAAAAATTAAATAAAAATGAAAGACCAATCAAAAGCATGACAGTTAATTAGCCTGTTTATCACATTTTAGCAGACTTTTGACTTTTTAAAATTGTAATATTTTACAATATTCCTGTCTTTGCTGTGTTTTGGTCAAATAAATGCAGCTTGGTGAGCATAAGAGGCTTCTTATAGACTTCTTATAAAAAAAATTTTAGCCGAGCCGAAATTTGTGAATGGTAGTGTTGTGCCCAAATGATAGTGTTGTAATATTTTGGTGCCTCATCCAGGCAAAAACAATGTTGTTAATGTCTTCACTGAAGGTTCACTACCTGCTCTCAGGACCAAAGAGGAAGGCAGCTGCTCTCAACCCAGTCAGATCATCATTCAGTTGAGGAAACAGGTGATTATCTCACACCCGCAAAAACCTCATTTGCCTTACTGCTGCCATGATCTCATTTTGCTTTTCATCAAGAATTGTACAAGTGTTCCTGTATATTTCACTCTTCACGGGCGCATTTTGTTCCAAACAAAACTTAGTTGAGTAGTTTCGGGTTCATTCATTTGAGGACTGCAGTGTTTCCAGTGATTCCATCATAAAGGTCCTAATTTTCTCATTAATCATGTTTGATTACACAATGAAGGTACCCATTAAATGTGTTTGGAATGAGACAAAATAAGCATGTGTTTTCAGGAAAGGTTTTAATTATGTGCATAATTAAATCCTTTTCTAGAATTATGTTTCTTGCCTCTCATTCTGCCAGGGAGTAGTGCTTTTCAACCCAGAGTCAAAAGCATACACAGATCAAGTCAGTGGTTGCAGCTTTATTTACAAAAACTACACAACTTTTTGGATGCTAAAAATCTTCTTCTTCTCCTTTTGGTTAAGTGGCTGACATATGAACTGTGGTTAACACAATTGCAAGATATTTTCATGTTTTATTCTACTAAACAAAATACATTAGCACAAAGGGGACATATCATGAAAATCTGACTTTTTCCATGTTTAAGTGCTATAATCGGGTCCCCGGTGCATCTACCAAACCAGAAAACGTGAAAAAGGACAACCCAGTAACTTTGAACTTTGTTCATGATCCAATTTTTATATATATTTCGTGATGTTTCCAAATTGTCTTTCTGAATGCATCTTCATTCTTATTGAGTCTCTCCAACAGTGTGTGGCTTTAGCCACGTTAGCTGTGCAGCACGCTATCAAACTCATTCAGAATCGAATGTTCGCAGATATCCACAAAATACATGCCATCTACGTGATCTGATATGCTGCATCACAGTTTGTAATGATCCATTTTGAGAGTTATATTTGCTGTGTGAGCTTCTCCTGTTTTGTTTATGCCTCAGTGTATTGGAATTGCAAGCTTGGGGGTGGGGAGCACAAGCTCATTTGCATTTAAAGGTACACACACTAAATCAGCGCATTTTTTTCTCCCACTCAAAAATAGGCAGTTAAAACATGGTATAATACAAAATCCATGGGGTATTTTTAGCTGAAACTTCAGACACATTCTGGGGACACCTGAGACTTATATTCCATTTTGTAAAAAGGGGCATAATAGGTCACCTTTAAAGGTGGTTGCTAACAAGTGGCTAAATGCGACTGCAGATGTTGCCGGGAACGTTAAAGGTCATCACACCAAACAGGAAAACTCATCTACTCACTAGTCTGCTTTCACAGCCTCACACTCTTGCAAACTATTAAACTCAAACTTTCCAATTTGTAGAATTTGAATTAAGATTTAATCTTGGTGGTGGCGACGTTGAAGTTGTGCAACCGTGGTGTAGTTGTGCTGCTTGTATTTAGGCCTAAAAACTCACAAATGTTGTTTATTTATGAAGAATATCTTGATGAACAAAATGTGTAAGAATCATTAACTTTTGTTGGTCACAGAGCTTATTTTCTGCAGTAATCCAAAAGCCAAAGGAAATATGAGGGAACCAGGTGATGCTTACTTCCGGGCTGGCCTACAAAAATACATTTCGTACGTTGTAAACACTGGCCCTTGGTTGAACGCTGAATGCTGTAATTTTGTCTTTCAGAAATACAATGCAGACTATGATCTCTCGGCCAAAGAGGGCGCAGACACGCTGGCCTTTATCTCGCTGCTGGAGGAGCGACTTTTGCCTGCGCTGGTAAGATTCGAATACTGAAACTTGAAGATGATAGATTTGGTGGGTATGAGCTCAAACTCTCTTCTCATGTCTCACCAGATCTACGCTTTATGGATTGATCCTAAGAACTACGTGGAGGTGACGCGCCGCTGGTACGGAGAGAATATGTCCTTCCCACTCAATTTCTTCCTGCCGGGCCGCATGCAGAACAGGCAGCTGGAGCGACTCCGTCTGATCCGAGGAAACAGCGCGCTGGAGGCAGGAGAAGAGGCAGAGAAGGAGGTGAGATAGGAGGAGTTTTCTGCATGTTCTTCAGGTGGGATTCTGGATATTGTGCTTGATAGTGTTTGGTTTTTATTTGCTGTGCAATGGGCATCAGATGGTGGGTGGGCTGTTGTGACACTAGCACCCTCCTTGAGAGAACAGGGCGGCTGTTAGACTCCAGCCAGAGCCAACAGTGTTCTGGTCCCTGAAGAGGTCACTGATAAATCAGCAGATGTGAGGAATCTGGGCTCAGATAGAGCAGAAGTTCCGTTCTGGCAGAGAACTAGTTGCTAGAGTTAGAAAACAACTCTGCTTATGATATTTTGAGTCATGAGTCATACTTTGAGTGCATGCTTGTGATCTGCTCACTACGACTGAGCAAAATTCTATTTTCAATGATTTTGCTTGTAATGTATGCAATGTATGATTTTGCTTGTAATTGCATTAAAAGCATTGAATGCACTGCTTTTAATGCAATGCTTAGGCCCAGTCACACCTATAACTATATTAGCATTCACACCAACGCACAATATCGTTGTGTTTATAAATATGCACACCCTGCAGTTATGTTGTCTGCTGCTTTAAATGCTCGAGCTCTTTAAAGTCAGGTTGATTCTGGTTGGCTGTCAGTGTTTTTGTTCATCAGCCGTTATCGTTAGACTGCCCTATTCTCATAGATTTCTCATAGAACGATTATTAAAGTTCCCTATCTCTTAAAACTCATCTTTGATCACCAAAATGACATATTTAAACGTTTTTTTCCTGTGGAAAAAAAAAAAAAAAATCATAGCTTGAATGTAACTCTACACCCTTGATTTATTTAGCATACGCGGATCTATGAATATGCTAATTAGCCCCGCCTCCACTCACTCGCACGAGCTCAGAGATCCACTCGGTCAACTTACTGAGGGAAACGCTGCACAATTGTATCGCTTTTTACAACGTTGGACACATAACTAATTAATATGATTAGCCTTTTGCTTGACTATGTTATCAAACAGCTAATAATGTGTTGCTAATGTTACACAAACCGTGTTCCCGTTCGCCATCTCTGAGTCAGACAGCTGCCTTCTAAAAATCAGTTTCCTTACAAACACTTTGAACAACTCAGAACATCAGTGGAGAAAGGCATATAGTTTATTATAACATCGTAATATGTACTATGTATATATACATAATGGCTGACATGAATAAACAAGGACGTAGGAATCTGTAATCTAGTTGTTTCTTCTACGTCCTCTCTGTCTCTATTGTCTGTGACTCTCTATCTTTCCCTCCAGCTTTACCATGATGCTCTGGAGTGCCTGAATCTTCTCTCTCAGCGCCTGGGATCGAACAAATTCTTCTTTGGAGATTCGTAAGTCCTATAGTTAGAAAACCACAATGTGTTTTACACATCAAGGTTGATCTTAAAGCTTCACTTCGAGACTCTTGGTTGATTATGGGTTAGGTGTAATACACATTTTGATATACATTTGATGTCTTTGTGTGTGTTAAAGGCCCTCTTCTCTGGATGCGTATGTGTTTGGTCATCTAGCGCCACTTATTAAGATCCGACTGCCTAACTGCCGAGTGCAGCAGAACTTGAAGAATCTGGACAACTTGAACACATATTGCTCAAACATCCTGAGCCTGTACTTCCCCAGTGAGAGTAAAGGTGGGCAACCAACAACTACAATAAAGTGTTTGCAAAGAACAAAATGTGCATCATGTTACTCTTCTGTCTCTAGAATAAGAGAAGTTTTTGCTTCATATTGGATTCTGTTCGTGTCTGTTCTGTGTACAGAAGGCGTCAGTCGTCCGGTGTCCAGCACACAGCAGGGGAGCGACTTTGACAACGAGCCATACAAGAGACGCAAGCAGCTTCTGTCAGTGCTGGTTGCTGTGGCAGCAATGTTGAGCTATGCTCTCCTCACCGGCATAGTAGCTATTGAGCATATGCATGAGGACGAGCCTATAGGCCCCGCCTCACTCAGAGGCCCCTCCCATGAGGATGAAGAGGAGGAGTGAATGAGAATTAGGGCTTTTTGTTAGTTGCACTGGGACTGTCACTTCTACATGGTGGAGGAACATACAAGGAACCATATATTGTTAGGGATTTATGTATTATTTATTCCTTGACTTGAGCTTTAATTGCATGATAAGCTTTCATTTTATATTTTTGTTGGATAAGTTTCTGTTTTTCCATAGAGCTGCATTGTTGCTTTAATCTCTTAACTGGGTATGTTCACGTGTGTTTTCTTTTTGTTTTTTACCAAAAATAAAAAGCATAACTATTTATAGCTTCTAATGTTAAGTTCAGGTAAGAAAGCACTTAAAACCTGTCACCAACTGAGGGATTCCCTCTTCTGTCATTGTGTGGACCAAAACATTTTAAACCCTTTTGATAGCTTTATGATAATTATAATGAGAGATTCACATCTCTTATGTGCTATTGTGATATTACCTTAAAGCTGAGTCCGTGTTTTTCTTGTTTTAATGCATATTTTATTTGCTACCTGCATAAATCATCTTTTCCACTCTGCTGTTAGTACTAGTCTGCTGCTTTATTCTTGAAACAGATTAATGCTCATGTTAATGTGATATATCCTATTGACGGAAATAGGAAATGACCAATATTTAATCCAGTTAGAGTCTTAAAGTAATAGATCAACAAAAACAAAATATTTGATTCTCCTTCATGTTGTTCCAAACCCGTGTGATTTGCACCCATGTGACATATTTTGCATAATGTCGACATTGCTGATTTTCACACAGTGAAAGTGCCAATCTCCAAAACATCATAGTAACTCACATTAAAGTAGTCCAAACAACTTGTGCGCTATTTCCAATGTATTCTGCAGCCATATTATAGTTTATGTGAGAAACTGTCCATAATTTAAATCATTATTTGCTCAAAATATTCCTCTTGACTCTTGTATCTTATTTGCACTAAATATTCATATTCAAATATTCAATACATATGCATATTCAAATTTGATGCAGCATGCTTGGTCACTTGGCATGTGAGAACAAATGGCATTCGGCATCACTAATTTGTGTATTACACCTTTAAATATTGGGCCAGAATGATCCAAAACAGCATTAAACATTGAATAAAAAACTGTGACTCAAACTTGATTCAAAATATGTTCTTTTGTAAAAATCACACAGGTTTACTACAACACAAGGGGGAGTAAATGATGACACAATTTTAATTTTGGGGTAAACAGATGTTTTAAACATGACATATTCACCTTACTGCAAAGGATAAAGAAACTGTGGCTTATGTTATTGATTAGAAATGGCTCTCAGATGGAGATTTTTTAGGAGACAGTAATAGATTATTAAAGCCAAAAGATACTGTCGAAAGGAATCTTGCTGACAGACCGCATACTGGCTAAGATGTTTCAGTTCTTTTAACTTTCCATGGGGTCCATGAAGTTTTTTGTAAGGCAGTTAAACTACATGAGAGTGAATTGTTCTTTCTAATTAAACTATGTTTGAAAGAGAAACAATGGATTTTTGAAGATGGCTGATTTGGGTGTTATGTATGGTCTGTAGTCGTTTATTCCCCTTAACATCTTTGTTTTGCACCTTATTAAAGCTTCAAAACCAGTTCACCTTTTACATTCATGTGTCGATTTGTTTATATTCATTCATAAAGAAGTCATCTGTCACGGGATGGGATTCTACAGAAATGGAAAGGAAAGTCTCTTCAGACTGAACTTCAGATCTCTTTTCACTTATGTGCTGTAAATACATTTTGCTTATGGATTTCTATTTTCATAATTTGAGGGGCAAATAAACTGTCCTGAATAATCCTGATTCTGCATGGGGTTTTCTTTATTTTCTGCATATGCAATTGATGGAGCTGAGGGAGTTGCTCCAACAAAATTTTGATTTTATCTTTTGCAATGTTGTAACAAAAGGCCCTGAGGACTGTGTGTGTGAAGCGGAGGTTGTAAGAGAGAAAGATATTCTCTTTAAACTACAATTTACCTGCCGGCAGTGTTTCCGAGTATCAGAGTCGGCTGAGCGAGGGCTCTATGAATGTGTGCCCTGGGGAGACACAGCTGTGTGTTACAGCACCAGACTGGAATCTCTCTCTGGCTCCCGTTCATTCCTGGGTTTGTTTCCTTGTATTTGTGTGTGGAAACATAGTGAACCCCCTCCCTACCACTAGATCCAGAGCAATCAGGAGCTCCCCGAAGCCGCACGACAGCGTTTAATGACCTCAACAAAAATCATCTGGGAAAGAATTTCTGTTTGAGAAGGAAAAATGCATTTGGATTGTGCTGATTTTCCACACAGGCATTGAGACGGGGGAAGCGGTGGGTGGGGTTATGCTCTGAACTATGTGTCATGGACCAAACTGGTTCTGGTTTTGTTCAGGGTGTAAAAGTTAGATTCATGACTCCATTGTGAAAATTTTTGCTCAAAACTCATATTTTCCTTTCTGGGAAGAGGGCTGTTTAACAAGTCCCTCATTTAAAGCACTGCATAGAACAAAAAGCTGAACAATTTTTTCTGCTTGCAGGGTCCAGTACAGCTCAAGTATGACAGAACTGTTCCCCAGACACCTGCTGTTAAAAGCTGTTTCTAAGGAAACTCAAGAGGTAATGAAAAATAAACATCACCCCAGGACAGACTGTCGAGACTGGACGCTGAAACTGAACAGCCCTCATACTGCTCTGCTTTAAAATGTCAACAGCGTTTTCTTTCTTCATGCCAATAAATTGTGTTTGATTGCAGACTGTTGCAAAATAAAAAGCTGACACTGGAATTATGAGTTTAAACTAGACGACCAAAGCCAGTGTTTGCATTTTGTCACTTAAAATAATTGATATATTACCACTAACAAAAATTATTATGGTAGCCTATATTACCCTGTAGGATTTACTTTGAAATAATTGTCACATAGAAATTGCAAATAATTACAATAGTTTACACAGAAATGATAATTACAAAGAATTGACACTTTTTTTTCTTTCTTTTTTTTGCATTTGAGGGTCAGCGTGAGGTCAGGGTACGAATTAAATAGATTAGTGGCTTCTGAAAAAAGAAAAAAAAAAAAGTACGTCAACACGTTTTCAGTTACCACAAAAGTCTACATGAGTGACCGCATATCTTTACTTGACGCTAAACAGGCGCTCGCGAGCGGAAGTCACGCACTACGTAGCGTACTTGTAACTATAGCAACACGATGAGTGCGGAACGTCAAGAACATTATTATTTTTGTAGGTTCTACATTTTACGAATATATCACGAAAACAGTATTTATTCATTTTAAATCTTTAGGAAATTTTGCCTTGCTGTAATAGGCTAATTTTTTATAGTTTCGCGAGGACCCTCAACAAATTGAACTCCGAAAATTACCGATACCGTCTTAGATTGTAAAACTTTTTATCGATTTTCCTGTTCTCTAGAATAAATCACACGTCCGTGGCAGTTGCGTAGCGTGAAAACAGCGTGTCAATTTAAAAATAGTTAAACTTTCAAAAACCTGTCTCGAGATATCCACGTTCCGTCTTATTCTATTTATGAACGCTGAACGAGTCCTGCGTGAACGCGCCCTGCAATCAATTATCCGTGTGTGTGTTTTACAGAAGAATAATGTGTTGTATGATGATGAGGAGGGCGGATTCAGTTCTCAAATCAGCTCATTCTCTCTGTCTGTAAACGCAGCTCACTCTCTCTCTCTCCAGCACAGCGCAGGTTTGTTCCAGTGGAAATATTTCGTATTTCAATGCATCGCTGACGGATCTGTTCTAGATATTTACTGCATCACTTTTGCGTGTAATTTTTGTAAACATGAAAGTTTGGGTCAGTCTCTTCGTGTTGATGTTCGTCCGGTCCACAGAGAGCGCACAGAAACAAGACGTGCCGGGTAATTATTCTGACGTATTTTTTAACTTTCTTAATCAGTTATACTGACTTCTCTCAGGTAGTTATCAGTCAATATGCTTTGCCTTTCTTATATATGCCATGTATCTTTTAAAGTCTTCTTTCTTTTAAAGTTCAACTTTCTACCTCGTCCAGTTAAAAGCTCTGATAGAAAAAAAAAAGTCGGTGACATGAGGAGATTTAGAGAGTGCAGTTTCTCTCAGACTGTAGTAATGTAGTAGAAAATTCATCATTTACTCACTCTCATGTTCTGCCAAAACTGTATGACTCATTTTCCTCTGTGGAGCACAAAAGAAATTAATTATAGTGTACAATGTATAATGAATAGGAGCTAGAGCTTTGAAAACTGACGCAAAAGCATTATAAAAGTGATGATGCGCATGACTCGTTCATGGGATTCAATTCAAAACTTATTTTTGAGTCAGATTTTTTTAAATGAATCAGTTGACCCATTTCACAAACCCATTCTGAATGATTCATTCACAAATAGTTCTGCTCAGTTCTCGAGTTCAACTCGCTGACATTTGACTGACCGATTTTACCTTTATTTAACCAGTCAGATAACATTAACGATGATTGGCGGGAGGTGAATGGGAACAATTAAGAAAAATAAAAAATAAATACCATGGATTACATCAGATGGTTAATAGAAATAATTATATAGCCTATATATAATTGAACTTGTGCAGAAAAAATGTAAATAGAAAATGAAAAGATAAAATAATGGAAATTTTATGGCCATTTTAAAAAATTGAAATATATTGTGTAGAGTAGCCTATAAGTCATATCGACTACCTTTATGGTGCTTTTATCGCTATTTATTTTATTGGTCTTTGGTTGTTATTAGAGTTTGACAGCTGTGGTCACCTTGATTTTTTTCACTGTACACAAAATAGAGCTGCCTGAAGATTATGCAAAAATTCTTCTGTTTCATGGAAAAAAACAGTATATGTGTTTGGAACAAATGGCATAATTCCTTTATTTCCCCCTGTCTCTGTTTCTCTCTCTCAGTGATAGACTTGTTGAGTTTGGAGGATGTGAAGCAGACCGTGGCCGCAGTAGAGAAGGTCTCTTTAGCTCTAAAGACGCTCAGTGATGTGTATGTGATGTCTACGTTCCGTCTGCCTCCTAAACTGGGTGGAGTTCTGCTGGGCCTCTACAACAAGCAGGATAACAAGAAATACCTGGAGGTTGCCATCATGAGCAAGATTAACAAAGGTATGACCCTTTGTTTTAATCATTATATCATAATCAACTTGCTTGACATCACTGCATAGGCTGTTGTATGTTGACTAACAGCCTAATAGCACGTTGCTTGTTGTTTCAACAAACTTACATTCAGATTTCACCTCATTTTAGTATGGAATGCCCACTTTTCACCATCCAATCAGTTCTTGATGGATAAAAACAAGTCCCACCCAAATTTCCTGATAATTTACTCACCCCCATGTCATCCAAGATGTTCATGTCTTTCTTTCTTCAGTCGAAAAGGAATTAAGGTTTTTGAGGAAAACATTCCATGATTTTTCTTCATATAGTGGACTTCAACAGGAACCAACAGGTTGAAGGTCCAGAGTGCAGTTTCAGTGCAGCTTCGAAGGCCTCTACACAATCCCAGCCGAGGAATAAGGGTCTTGTCTAGCGAAACAATTGGTCATTTTCTAAAAAAAGATAAAAATGTATATACTTTTTAACCACAAATGCTCGTCTTGCATTAGCTCTGCAATGCGCATCCACGACTTCTTGCATTACGTAATCACATTGGAAAGGTCACGTGTGACGTAGGCGGAAGTACTGCGGTAGGGCGAAAAACTCCATCTCATTTTCTCCTCCAACTTCAAAATCATCCGACATCATTGTTTTACCTTTTTTTGTAAAGGCCGTTCGCTTTGTAAACACTTGCTCGGTACTTGCGCCTACGTCACGCTTGACCTTTCCAATGTGATTATGAAATGTGTGAAGTCGTGGATGCGCATCGCAGAGCTAGTGCAAGACGAGTATTTGTGGGGTTTTTTTTTTTGGTTTTTTTTTTAGAAAATGACAGATCGCTTCGCTAGATAAGACCCTTATTCCTCGGCTGGGATCGTGTAGAGCCCTTTGAAGCTGCATTGAAACTGCAGTTTGGACCTTCAACCTGTTGGTCCCCATTGAAGTCCACTATATGGAGAAAAATCCTGGAATGTTTTCCTCAAAAACTTTAATGGGGGGTGGGTAAATTATCAGGAAATTCTAATTCTAGAGTGAACTAATCATTTAAAGAAACAAAATGGGTTGCGAATGAGGTATCTGCTCAGAACATCTCTAAAAGGTTTGTTTGTTTGTTTTAGTTCTGGTCCGGTATGTTCGTGAAGATGGGAAGCTGCACACAGTAAACCTGCAGAGCCCCAATGTGGCAGACGGACGGCCTCAGTCTGTTATTCTACGAGTCGGTGGCCTGCGCAGAGACTACCTGAGCCTCGAGCTCTATGTGAACTGCCGTCTGGCCGACTCCGCCCAGCGGCTGCCCCCATTGGTCTCTTTGCCCAGAGACACCGAGCTGGTGGAGATTCGTAATGGCCACAAGGCATACGCTCGGATGCAGGTGAGATCCAATGCAATATGACCTTGATCATATGATGTCTTGATAATGTCTTCACACAATAGCTGCATATATGCTTCCGTTCAAAAGTTTGGGGTCGTATGATATTGCAATGTTTTTGAAATAAGTCTCTTATGTTTACCAAGGCTGCATTTATTTGGAAAAAAACTGTAAAAACAGTAAAATTGTAAAATTTTGTAAAATATTATTATAATTTAAAATAAATGTTTTCTATTTTAATATATTTTATAATGTAAAGTATTCCTGTGATGACAAAGCTGAATTTTCAGCATCATTACTCCAGTCTTCAGTGTCACATGATCCTTCAGAAATCATTCTAATATACTGATTTGGAGCTCAAGGAACATTTCTTATTATTATCAATGTTAACATTTTTTCATGATAGAAATTGAAATAGAAATATTTTGTAACAGTGTGAAAGTCTTTACTTTTATTTTTAATGCGTCTTTGCTGAATAAAACTATTAATTTCTTAAAAAAAAAAACCTTAATAACCCCACATTTTCGAATGGTAATGTGTGTATTTCTACTGTAAAAACTGTTAAGGAATAATTAAACCAAAAAAATTATGTTCTGACATTTTTTTTATGCGTCGTTCCAAATTCACATAATGTTAATTTTCTTCCATGTAAGACAGAGATGTGAATATGCAGATTCTCCAGAAGTTCTCCTTTTGTGTATCACAGAAAATATAACAGCATTCAGGTTTAGAAAATACACAAGAATGAGGTATAATGACTGATTTAAAAAAAAAAAATTAATAATGAGTTTTCTTTGTTGGGTAAATTATTCCTTTAATTTTTAATGAAAGGAAAGATTAGATGTTATGATCGGGTAAGAACTGAAATCCAGATATGATATTATATGATATCCAACTGATATTATATCAAATGATGAACGTACAGAAACCAGAGCTCTTTTAACTAACAGGTTTGTCTTCCAGGGCTCAGTGGAGTCCCTTAAAGTGGCACTAGGTGGCACTGTTGCCCAGGCTGGAGCTCTCACCGACTGCCCCTTTCAGGGAGACTCCTCTTCATTTAACATAGGTTAGCCAGCATCAACACAAGACTGTACATGGGGCTTGAATATGTAGCTTTTTGATTGCTTGTGAAATCTTTGTCTGAATTTTTTTTGTTTAAACTTTGTTTTTCAGTGAACGGTGAGGTTAATTCTATTCTAGGTGAGTTGACATCTCTGGACATTGGTGAAGTCATAACATGCGCTTTGTTGGTTTTTATTTATTTATTTATTTAATTTGAAGATATTGCTTTATTTTTGTACAGGTGACCACACTAAAGCTCTGATTGGCCAGCTGATCATCTTTAATCAGATTTTGGGAGAGCTGAGAGAGGACATCAGAGAACAGGTGTGTGAGTGAGTGTGTATATATGTGAGGGAATCTGTACTGAACATGTTTGATTAACGTTGAAGTGTTTTTGTACTATTTAGGTGAAAGAAATGTCTCTTGTTAGGAATGCTATTCTGGAGTGCCAGATGTGTGGTGAGTTGCAAACATCAAACCAACCTGACATAACTTATGAGCTGCGTTCAGACTGCAGAATACGGTTGTCAGTCCTGTTAGAAGTGCTACCTGTACATACACAGTTGAGTTAGGAAAGAGTGATAACCAGAACCACAGTTGACAACTAGATGTTTAACCATTGTACCTGAATAATTCTTGACAACATTAATAGATTTATATTATTATACAAACTATATATTACATGTGATTGGAGAGTGAGTGAAAACACTACCGTTCAAAAAGTTAAAACAGTAAATACAGTAATATTGTGAAATATTATTAAAATTTAAAATTATTTTTTTCTATTTGAATATATTTTAAAATGTAATTTATTCCTGTGATGCCAAGCTGAATTTTCAGCATCATTACTCCAGTCTTCAGTGTCACATGATCCTTCAGAAATCATTCTAATATGCTGATTTGCTGCTCAAAAACATTTCTTATTATTATCAATGTTGAAAACAGTTGTGCTGCTTAATATTTTTTGTGGAAACAGTGATGCATTTTTTTCAGGATTCTTTGATAAATAGAAAGTTGAAAAGAACAGCATTTATTTGAAATAGAAATCTTTTGTAAATCTTTTGACTTTTCTGTCACTTTTGATCACTTTAATGTGTCCTTCCTGAATAACAGTATTACTTTCTTTAAAAAAAAATCTTACTGACACCAAATTTTTGAACAGTAGTATATAATTATTTTTTTCCCTGACGTGCTCAAGATTTTATTAAAAAAATAAATGTTGTGACATTTTGGTGTGGCAATACAAAATGGTAAATCAGTGAAAAAGTAAATAGAATATTTTTTTGTCCACAAATTTGAGAGGATGACAGCATCGGGATTGTTAAAAAATGGCAAATAGTTTAAAATAACAGCAGCACTGACAAAATTATTGGAAATTATCTGCCATTTTTCAGGCAAACTGATAGTCCCTCCCAAAACCTGCTAGTATGTAATGCAGCACATTGCATAGAATGTATACCATAATGCAATGCATTTGACTGCACCTTCCATTTCATGACTGAACCGGTAGTAATGTTAGCCGTGATTTTATTTTTTACTCATCATTTGGTTGAACAGCCAAAAGACATCTTTACACAAAACTGGATTAAAATTACAATAATGAGGTCATGTGACACCAATGTTTGAAAAGTTTATCACTGCAAAATGCATACTGTTTCACATACTACTGCTTTTTAATAGTAGGCAGCATACAGGAAGCATGCAGGAAGCAGTATGCTAGTATTCCATTATGAATATTTCCTAAAACTCTCTGCTGACAGGCAGGGCTTTCATTTGTGTGTATTATTCGCATGATATCAGATTTCTTGAGCTAATTTTCAGCTATCTGGTTTTGATAATTCGTCTCTTTGGTTTGAAGGATTTCACGAGCCACGTTCGCGCTGTCAGCCCAATCCTTGCTTTAAGGACGTGGCCTGCATAGAGACATTCGATTTCCCAGGGTACAGCTGTGGTCCCTGTCCAGAGGGAATGACAGGGAATGGCACACACTGTAAGGATATAGATGAGGTGGGTGAAGGCATTTAGTGCTGGTTTTATTTTAGAGTAATGATTAGTCTTGGTCCAGAACTCACTGTGACTGTTTATGTCCATGTTTCAAGCATTTCAAATAAACATGCCTTCATTTTTTAACCATATTAAGTGTTGATTTGTCAAAGCTGATTCATATTTAGCTCATTTGAATGATTAGCATGTCTCTCTCCATCAGTGTGCAGAGGCTCAGCCGTGTTATACACCAAGCGCATGTGTCAACACAGCAAAAGGTTTTACCTGTGACTCCTGCCCACCCGGGCTATGGGGTCCACCTCTCTCTGGAGTCGGTGTGGAATATGCTAAGATTCACCGCCAGGTACAGTTCATTTATTTGGTCAAAGATACAGTAAAAATCATCCTACAGCTTTTCCTTGTCACAGAAAAAATTGCTATTCTCTGGATTAACTACAGCTAAGAAAATGCTTGCCTTATGCTGGAAACATCCACACTCTTTAGCTTGGTCACACTGGATGTATTCTTTCCTGGACATTGCTAACATGGAGCTATCGGTGGCAAGGATGCATGGGGCCACTCAAAAAACTATCTCTGGATGGTTAAAGGCAATTTCTAAAATTAAGAACTTGCTGTAAAAGGACAGACATTATTATTATTATTTTATTTATTTATTTTATAAATATACACATTTGTTACAGAATGTCTGCTTGACTGTGTCTAATGTAACAGAGGGAGTGGGGAGGGAAGAAGGGGGTTTTATATGGTCGCCGTGGGAGGGTGGGTGGGTGGTTGGGTTGGGGGGTTTGGATTAGTAGTTAAAATCAAGAGTTCAGTGTTTTGCACTTGATTTTCATTCATGTCTTATTATATATGTAACCTGTAATTCTTAATAAAAATTTGATCACAAAAAAAAAAGATACAGTAAAAATGTAATATTTTGAAATATTATTACAGGATTGCTGCAAATTTAAGACTTTTTAAGACCTGAAAAAAATGAAAAGTAATAATGTACGCACATAAAGAATAAGCTTTGTATTCTGTGTATTTGTATTGTTTGTAATATGTAAACAGTACTTAAATCAGTATACTATAAAAATAGTAAACACATGTAACATTTTAAAGGAACACTCCACTTTTTTTTAAAATAGGCTCATTTTCCAACTCCCCTAGAGTTAAACAGTTGAGTTTTACCGTTTTCGAATCCATTCAGCCGATCTCCGGGTCTGGTGGTACCACTTTCCATATGGCTAGGAACTATACTCTCATCCGGCGTAATAATCAAGGAACTTTGCTGCCGTACCATGGCTGCACTAGGCGCAATGATATTACGCAGCGCCTGTGACCCCCTGCTTGCACAGGGAGCGTGCCTTGCAACCATGGAAACATTTGTGAGAGACGCTGCGTAATATCATTGCGCCTCCTGCACCCATGGTATGGCAGCAAAGTTCCTTGATTATTACGCCGGATGAGAGTATAGTTCCTAGCCATATCAGCCTAGAAAATCGCAACTTTTCATTTTCCGTCGGTCTTAGTACACGATGTAACTACAGAAGAGTCAAGTTTTAAATAGGAAAAATATCAAAACTCTTTGGTCATTTTTGTGCGAGATGCTAACGGTCTAATCAGATTCAATGAACTATGCTAAGCTATGCTAAAAGTGGTACCGCCAGACCCGGAGATCGACTGAATGGATTCGAAAACGGTAAAACTCAACTGTTTGACTCTAGGGGAGTTGGAAAATGAGCCTATTTTCAAAAAAAGTGGAGTGATCCTTTAAAACATGTAACAGTGCTTAATGAAAGTTCAAACATGCATAACTGGATGTAATGTGACTGATCAAGTGACGTCAAATGACTGAATGGCTGTTTGAAACATTTAAATACTGACCAGAAACAAAAAGTAGTGCAGCTTGATTTTTTTACAGGGTTAATGGGCTAACGGCTTATTTCTGCTGTTTTATAAGCGCCATCTACTGTGAGAGAATGAATGTGCATTTTTATTCAGCACATCTCCTTCACTCCTTTCATAATGCTGCGTAAAAAAGTAAAAAAAAACAAAAAACATAACAGTCAAGTTGCTATTTGGGTAGGTACTACCAAAGACTGGGTGCTACACTGCCTAAAAGCATATATTTTACAGTCAGATTTAAGACCCCATCTAAAAATGTAATGCTTTGCATTAAATATTTTTTAATACAAATATTTAAGACTTTTTACTGCCTTGCGAGAACCCTGTATTACATTTATTTAAAATAACAGTTTTCTATTTGAATATATTTTAAAATGTAATTTATTCCTGTGATGGCAAAGCTGAATTTTCAGCATCATTACTCCAGTCTTCAGTGTCACATGATCCTTCAGAAATCATTCTAATATGCTAATAAACTGTGATACGTTTTTTTCAGTGTTCTTTGATAAATAGAAAGTTCAAAACAGCATTTATGAATTAAGAAATATTTTGATCAATATAATGTATCCTTGTTAAATAAAAGTATTATTTCTTTCAAAAAAAAAAATGTTAGTAATCAATTATTTTGGCTACATATTTAAAGAGGATAAAAGCAGTGGAAGTGTCAAAAATGGCTGTTTAGAATAAAGGTGAAATAATTTTGCTGTAATTTTGGCTCATTTGAATGTCTTTATGGAATATGCTAAGAGTCACCTGCAGGTACAGTGACCTTAAAAAGTATTTACTCCTAAAAATGCCTGAATGTCATTGCATCAGATAGCACAATATCAAAGCAAGTGGCAACAAATTTTTTTTTTTTTGCAATGAATTTGTTTCAGGAATGCTCTGACATCGATGAATGTCTTGATTTGGCCAACGCCTGCACACCCAACTCCATCTGCATCAACACCATTGTGAGTATAATGCATAAAAACTCCCAGACGTTTTCTCTGAAATAACACACAGTGTATGTTAATGTTTTTTAAACTTCTTCCCCTTCTCTCAGGGATCATATCGATGTGGTCAGTGCAAAGTTGGATATGTTGGGAATCAGACAGCTGGATGTTTCCCTCGGAATTCGTGCGCTTCACTCAGTTTCAACCCCTGTGACACTAACGCTCACTGCATCATTCAGCGGAACGGCGACGTCACCTGTGCTGTATGTGTACACTCCTCAGTTCCACTATAACATTAACCGCTTTTCCACCATTGGGCCGAACGGTTCTAAGAAAGGTAGGGAACTGTTCCAGTTATATTTCCACTTGAGCCTGGTACGGCACAGCACGATTACAAACCGTTCTCAGCCTGGAATTCTCAGCAGGGTTGGCTAACTGTGCTGAATCGTGCTGGTAGAGTGTATGTGTGTAGTGATATCACAACTCAGAACTGGTCACTTGTCTGTTGCCTGGCTACTAATTTCTCTGTAGCTGGCTAAACACGCTATTTGATCGACGTAAACACAAATTAATAATAAAATTTAAAAGAAATATCTGATCATCCTACATAACACAGACACTATTTACATCTCATATCCTCTGTAAACTCTTGCTTTACCAAGGCAATGACTGATTCATTTGTATTACATTCCAATGAGCTCCGTTATCAACCCCACAATGGAAAATGAAACCATATCCGTACCGGCTTGGCCGGATCGGCACAGAATGGAATGGTTAAGCAAAGAGAACGGATTGGCCCGACAATGGAAAAGCGGCTATTGTGTCCTAACCAGGCGCGATGCAGTAACATTTAAAAGACAAGCAGTTCACATCTAATCAGAAAATATTTGAAACTTGAAGTCAGCGTGAAATGGAAATTCACCCTATTATTTTATGATCTTATTGTGAATGATTCATCCATGCATCTTTTATTCAATTTTTATTTTTTTGATCTCATTATTTTAATCAAAATGTCTTCTCTCTGGTGATGTATGCCGAACTTCTCCAATCATTTAGTCCACTTAAACTCCACCCCTTTCTTACAAACGACTGAAAGCTTGTATTCAGATCTGCCTTCATACAATCAACAACCAGTAGATTGAACCAATTTTGATAATCTGTTTCACTCAAATGTACATCACAATACAGAAGAGAAGATCTGTTATAATGCAGTAGAAACCAAGTACACTCTTAAAAATAAAGGTTCTTTATTGGTATCTCTGGTTCCACCTTTAACATCCATGGAACCTTTCTATTACACAAATTGTTCTTTATAGTGGAAACAAGTTCTTTATATTTTTAAAATGTTCTTCACACTAAGAAAAAAATAGTTACTGAAAGGTTCTTTGGGGAAATAAAAACGGTTCTTCTACGGCATCACTGCGAAAACCCTCTTTTGGAACCTTTTTTTTAAGAGTGTATCTGACAAGATGCTCATCATTTATCATGGCTGGTTAGGACAAAAACTCAGATTTAAATGTATCATATTGTATCTTTAATGCATCTTCTGAAGTTTTCGAATAAACTTCTCTATGATTCTCTTAGTGTAATGTTGGATGGGCTGGGAATGGTCACACTTGTGGGAAGGACACAGATATTGATGGCTATCCAGACCGCTCCTTGCCCTGCATGGACAACGACAAACACTGCAAACAGGTCTGAACCTCACAATCTTTTTACCCACAATCTGTATCAACATTCACTGAATTGATGTGATTCTTTATAAGTATTGGGAAACCATATTGTTCTGTTTATTCTGATGGTTTATAGACTTGATTGTTCAATTGTTCAATATAGATAATTTTTCACACGTCTTGTACCTTTCAAGTAAATTAAGCTATTCATCCTAGATGGGGTAATGTGTTTACATAAACCAAGTTTGTTTTGGGGTTTGTTTGGACTTTTATATGATCGATTCACCGTAGCTTGCAGTTCCAAAACTTTTCCCATGAACGCTCTTAGATTCAGTATGTCTGAAAGCAGGATTTTATTCAGCTGTAGCTTGAAGTGTTAGGCTAGGGTTTTTGATTTTCACATTCTGTGTTTTCAGGACAACTGCGTCTTCACACCCAACTCCGGTCAGGAGGATGCAGATAACGATGGGATTGGAGACCAGTGTGATGAGGATGCTGATGGAGACGGAATAAAGAACGTAGAGGTGTGTTTGTGTCCCATCGACCAGTGTTGTTATTGTTAACTAAAACTAACTACAATAATTTTTGTTAAACTGCCCCATTATGCTATTTTAAAAATTCCTAATTTTGTTTTGGACGTCTCCTACAATTGGTTTACATGCATCCAAAGTTAAAAAAACACTTTAATTTTTCTCATAATATAGATTGCACATCACCTCATTTTTCATATAATCTGAAAACGATTTGTTGTTCGAAGATTCAGTCTCTCTAAATCCCTCCTTTCCGCAAGTCTACTCTGCTCTGATCAACAGATGGCCCAGTCTGTTGTGACTGGTCTGCTGCTTACAGCACATGTGGGAAACGAAACTCCTATTACCATATCTGAATTTGAGCATCGGAGGCTTCCTCAGAGCTTGATACACAGTGATGCGAACAGTAACTATGGTGTCAGTTTTTCCATATCAATTCCAGCGCGAGTGATTTTTTTTCTGTCTCTCTGTGTGTTTCAGGATAACTGTCGGTTGGTGTCCAATAAAGATCAGCAGAACTCTGACACCGATTCATTCGGTGACGCATGCGATAACTGTCCCACCGTTCCCAACATCGACCAGAAAGATACTGACAATAATGGAGAGGGAGATGCTTGCGATGAAGACATCGATGGAGATGGTAAAGACTGTTTAGCTTGATGAATTGCTCCACTTTGTGTCCCTACAACATCATCCTTTGTGTATGTGATGTGTGTGGATGTTTTGCAGGAATCCAGAATGTGCTGGATAACTGTCCCAAAGTGCCGAACCCAATGCAAACAGACCGGGACAGAGACGGAGTGGGTGATGCATGTGACAGCTGTCCTGAGATCAGCAACCCTATGCAGGTACTGCATCACATCTTACTTTATATCAAACTTTAAACTTTCATTATTCATTGATACAGTGTCAAAAAGAAGTTCATCCAAAAATTAAAGTTTCTCACCCTCATGTCATTCCCAACTTGTGTGACTTTCTTCTGTGGAAAATAAAAGAAGGACATATTTAAAGCCCATATTTGATTTGAGAGCTACATGGGAGGGAATTAAATTTTGGTCTGTTTCTCATACAAAGCTATCGTATAGCCTCTGAAGTCTTTTATGAAACTTTATGGTGCTTTTTGGTCATTTTGAAGCTTGAAGCCTTTAACCATTGCCAATCTTCTTAATTTCTCCATTTGTGTTCCACAAATGAAAGTCATACAGATTTGAAACCAGTGTTATTTTAGTATTATTTATACTATACTATGATAGTTTTTATTAATATTTTGAATTAACTTTTTTTGATAGTTTCGGTTTATTTTAATTTGATTTTTTATATTACTATTTAGGTTTCATTTTTTTTTTTTTCATTTTAATTCTAGTACAATTTAAATCAATTAATCAATTTTAATTTTAGCCATTTATTTTCATCTAGTTTTCTATTTAATATTTATATTTTATTTTGTTTCAGCTTGATTTCAATTAACGTAAATGTTTTTAATAATTTTAGTTTTTGTTAACACTAATAAGCCTATTTGGAATGACGTGAGTAAATGATAACAGAATTTACATTTTTGGGTGAACTATCCCTTTGACAAATTATTTGAGTATCTAAAAAACAGCTAGTTCTTGCTTTTGCAGTAAATGGTCTATTATTTTATATACTTTTTTTCTCTCAAATTAAATGTATAAATAATAAAGTTAATACTATTGCAGACAGATGTGGACAATGACTTAGTCGGGGATGTTTGTGACACAAACCAAGACACGTGAGTACGCGCACAACTCTGGTAAATATAAATATATATTTAAATATATAAACCACACAAATTGTAGACTATTCATTTTCTCATTAAGCTGTATATGCAAAGATTGCTGCCATCTAACCCTTGTTCAGACTGTCAGTCCAAATTCGATTTTTGTGCATATCCGATTGGAATCAGATCATATTAAGAAAGAGTAAATGGCAAAACAATCACATGAAATCAGATTTTTAGAAATCCGTTTCAAACTTCATTCATATGTGGCTTTAAATCCTATTTAAATCTCATTTTTGGAAATCTGTTTCAGTCTGACTGCTCTGATTGCATTTTGCTTAGCTTTTTTCCTTATGTTACTTTCTCACGGCATATAAAAGGTAAACACGTCAGACGTCGTTGCAGAACGGGTGGGAAAGAAAGGGTTGTAGATGGTTACAAATCATTGTGAATGTGTCGGCACACATTCTGAAGTTTGACAGCCACATACATTCATGAAATTTGGGTACCACACAAGTGGGGGGATGCATCCACACACCTCTTTGAATTTTGAGACAGGCAGAGACAGCAGCATGGAATAAAGCTGTCGCTGCTTCATTAGACATAGTAGTCAAGTGTTGCGGCTACTCATCATTGCGACCCCCTCCATGTTGCTGTTGATGCTTTTTGGCGTATGCCTACCAATGCAACGGCATTGCCATAGAAACCAACACAGATATTCCGGAAAACGAAAGAGTGCCACAGGACACACAAATTGGATCTGAACAGTTGAGATATACAGTGTGAACAGACAATCATTGAAATCAGTTTTCAAACGGATATGATTTGGACTGACAATGTGAACACAGCCCTAGTGTCTCATAGTTGCTCATACCAGTTATTATCAACGCAGACACTTTCAGTTCAGCTCATAATGTTGAATGTTGTGTGTTTTCAGTGATGGAGACGGACACCAGGACACTCGAGATAACTGCCCCGACATTCCAAACAGCTCTCAACTGGACTCGGATAACGATGGCATCGGAGATGACTGTGACGAAGACGATGATAACGACGGGATCCCGGACAATTATGCCATCAACGGCATGGGACCCGATAACTGCAGACTCATTTCCAACCCCAACCAGAAAGACTCGGACAGTAAGAGCGTTCATATCCACTGATGGTGAATAATCTTCCTGATTAATGACTCACCTAATTTATTTCTTGTCATTTAGGTAACGGAGTCGGTGACGTATGCGAGAATGACTTTGACAATGATGCGGTACTAGATTTTATTGACGTGTGCCCAGAAAGTGCTGAAGTCACACTCACAGATTTCAGAGCTTATCAGACGGTCATTCTAGACCCGGAGGGTGACGCTCAGATCGACCCGAACTGGGTGGTGCTCAATCAGGTAAAGCATCATAGGAATCCTGTTGGTCTCATTGACAGTTAATTTTCTTATTCCAGAGATTCAAATTACACTTTTTTGGGTATCCATGATGTCATGGATATTATTTAAAGATAAAGTCTGTAATGTTCTGTACTTTGTTAAGTGCTTGTATTAATACAGATGAATTTGGGTTTCAGGGTATGGAGATTGTTCAAACCATGAACAGCGACCCAGGCTTGGCAGTGGGTGAGTCCAGTTTCAGACTTCAAGAGGTAAACACCCAGCAGACACTTAAACTTTAAATCACTTCTCCACAGGTTACACAGCGTTTAACGGTGTGGACTTTGAGGGAACTTTTCACGTTAACACAGTAACTGATGACGACTACGCCGGCTTCATCTTCGGCTATCAGGATTCATCTAGTTTCTATGTGGTGATGTGGAAGCAGACCGAACAGACGTACTGGCAGTCGATCCCTTTCAGGGCCTCGGCTGAACCAAGCCTGCAGCTCAAGGTGTGAATGTTGCTTAATTACGTAGTTTCATTGAAATATATTGGCTTGCTAATGTTCATACGACCTCTTGGGGAGTAAGACATCTTGTGTGTGTGTAGGCAGTGAAGTCTCGTACAGGCCCCGGTGAATTTCTTCGTAACGCTCTGTGGCACACGGGGGATACAGATGGAGAGGTGAAACTGCTGTGGAAAGACCCACGAAATGTTGGCTGGCAAGATAAAACCTCGTACCGGTGGCAGCTCAGCCACCGGCCACAGGTCGGCTACATCAGGTGAGATCTACAATTTTGCAGCAACAGAATATACGCCACCGTTCAAAATTCTGCTTAGATTTATTTATTTTTTTAAAGAAATTAATACTTTTATTTAGCAAGGATGCATTAAATTGATCAAAAGTGACAATAAAGACACTTACGTTACAAAAGATTTATATTTCAAATAAAGAATTCTGAAAAAAAAAAGGTGTCCGTTTCCACAAAAATAAGCACAACTGTTTTCAACATTGATAATAATAAGACATTTTTCTTGAGCAGCAAATCAGCTTATTAGAATGATTTCTGAAGGATCATGTGACACCGAAGACTGGAGTAATGATGCTGAAAATTCAGCTTTAACATCACAAGAATTAATTACATTTTAAAATATATATAAAAAAAAACAACAACAAAAAACATTATTTTACGTTGTACTCAGGGTTATTATAGTTAACTAAAAAATAAAATCATAAAAATTATTGTTACTTGAAATAAAATAAACATTAACTGAAATAAAATATAACATAAAATAGGAAACATTTTTCATTTCCATTTAGTTTAACTTGATGTACAAAACTAAAAGTGAAATAAACATTAATAAAACTATATAGATATATAAAAACTAATAAAAATGATAAAAACACACCAAAAAAATACTAAAAATAACTAAAATTAAAATGATAATGGAAGATATAAAAATAAAAACCAACTCTAAAAATTAATCAAAACTATATTAGTATCTCAATGATACTAAAATAACACTGGTTATAATAATATTACTGTTTTACTGTATTTTTGATCAAATAAATGCAGCTTTGGTAAGCATAAGAGAATTCTTTCAAAAACATTAAACAGTCTTACCCAAAAATTGACCCTAAACTTTTGAATTGTAATGTACATTACTGTAAACATATTTATTTGCTAGTATTTAAATTGACTGCATGCCAAAAATTATTACATTTTAAATTATATTTACCTTATATTAAGAGTAATAATATAAGACATTTGTCCCTGCTGAAACAACTTTTTTGTCTGTTCGGTTGTGGGACACGTTTGTTGTCACAAGAGGGCGCAATACCAGATTGGGTCATTGACTACACTGGTGTGAGCGGCAGCTGATGTAAGCTTGTGCTGGTATACTGGAGGGAGGGGGCTGGTGGCGGCTATGACTAGTTATCCTTAAAATTTCTTCACAATTGCCCCCTCCTCTTGCCCCCCTTCACACCCCTGAGACTCTGCTGAGTGGTTGGGCCCCCTGGCCGCCCATTGTTGTGGTTGCCATGCCAATGAAATCCTTGGCAAGAATTTTCTTGGTGCCTGTTCATATGCAGATCCAACGGAAACTACTGTAGTGGACGGGCCGTTAAAGAAAGAGAGAGAACGGACTGCAAAGGACAGTTAAACATGTATTGTGTATGATTTCCTGTACTGAGTAATTTCTTGGCATTGTGTTGTAAATCAGATAGTCTTTGCCAAAGAAACAATGCATAAACTCCAGCAAATGCTCAAAAATTTGTTTTTTAATAATGTCATAACAGAAATCGCCTAGAATGAATTCTCATTTCATAGTTAAACAGTTATGAAGCTTTTAAACTTTGAGTCTACGTGATTATTGAACTCTAGAACATTCCCAAGATTCTATTATGCATAAATACCTACAGGAAGAGAGAGAACTGTGTGTAGCTTGGTGTGTGTGTACGTACACGTGTATTCACATTTGTGTGAGACAATGTGTAGCTGAGGCTTTGTGAGGGCCTTTTCAAACACACACACATAAACACACCTGCTTTGTATTCAGTGAGAGGAGTGAATAGAGCACTGGACTTCAGTACGCACACACTCTGCAACCGTGCTCTGCTCATACATAATGCAATTTAAGTCTGGCCTGCTGCTAAATCAAATCAGATCTCATTTATTATCAGGTAATTAGAGGTCGAGCAGGTGGAGTTTAGTAGCGGCCTGTAGCACAAAACAGCTCTTGGCTTCATTCAGATCAAATATTCTAGAACAACGGTTCTCAAAATTGGGTCAGCGATGCTAAATGCAAATAATAAAATGCAACTAACCGTATGTTTGGATAGCAAAATAAATGTTTTTTTTGTTTGTTTTGTTTTGTGGGAGGACAAAATGTTACTTTTGTTTGATTATAAAATGTATCTTTTGTTGTTGATGTAAAAGTTTGTACGTCCAATAAGACTAAAGTACTTTGGTGCAAATTCATTTGTTACTTGTTAGAAAATCTAATATTTTCTAATATTTTATACATTTTAATTATTACATTTATATATTAATATATATTTTTAATAAATTAGATATAATAGTATTAAATTATTATATATTATAATACTAAATATCATATCTAATCTATTCAAAATAAAAAAGTTTATATATATATATATATATAAAATTAGATTAAGCCAATTTTGATGTACAGTAAATTTGCGATTAATTAGATTAATTAATCGCCACATCATGTAATTAATTCGATTAAAATTTTTAATCGCTTCCCAGCCATTATATATATATATATAATATTTAGACATAGTTAATAATATGGTATATTATCAATATTATATATAACACTTTAGTTTAGGGTCCAATTCTCACTATTAACTAGTTGCTTATTAGCATGCAAATTACTGGGATATTGGCTGTTTATTAGTACTTATAAAGCAGATATTAATGCCTTATTCTGCATGACCTTATTCTACACCCAATACCTAAACTTAACAACTACCTTATTAACTATTAATAAGTAGTAATTAGGAGTTTGAGGCAAAAGTCATAGTTAATAGTTAGTTAATAGTGAGAATTTGACCCTAAAGTGTGACTATATATATATATATATATATATATATTAGATATAATAATAGTATTATATATAATATTAAATATTATATCTAATGTTTTAAAAAATACATTTATACATTATTTAATATATATTTTGAAACATTAGATATGGTGTATTATCAATTTATATATATACAATTTCCATGCTTGCAAAACTCAGTTTTTCTATTTATGAAGTTTGCGGTAATATTAATGAATTTCAGTGTTTGATCTTAAGGATATTTTTGCTCACTTTTGTATGCTAAACAGTTGTGAATGTCCAATATTAAATCTGGATCCAGTAGTTGAGAACTGCTGATCTTGAGTCCGTCTAAGAGGACTTTCATGCGTGTGTGTGCTCCTGTTGCAGGGTAAAGCTGTATGAAGGCACAGAGATGGTGGCTGACTCAAATGTTGTGATTGACACCTCCATGAGAGGGGGCCGCCTGGGCGTGTTCTGCTTCTCTCAAGAGAACATCATTTGGTCCAATCTGCGCTACCGCTGTAACGGTAAAGATTAATCCACTCTTTGATATTTAAATCATGATCCCCAGACCCTCAAATCCAACGCTCAAAGTCTTCAAGAAATCTAAAATCTGCTAATTCTGTATAAAAGTTGTTTATTGACAAAACACAGCATTACAACAACAGAATAAAACAATAAGCAGCTTAAACATATCTTTTCCAGATACTGTTCCAGAGGACTTCAGTTCACATCGTAAACAGGTTCTAATGCACATAAAGGTGTGAGAGGAGTGGGACGCCCTCTGTCTCTCTCTAGACCCCCTGAAACCCAGTGTGGGGCCACTGAACTCCTGTGTACGAGGGGCCAAACAACCAGGACAGATGAGAGATTTACCAGCGTCTGTGTCACTCCGGTGGAGGAGACTAAATGAAAGGAGAGAAAAGACTTTTATTTTACATTTTGCGTGTTTGTGTGTCATTGCGGAGCCGTATAATGTGAGTATGAGAGTGTATATGTTTGAAAGTGTGTATGCATTAACAATATGTCTTAAATAAAGGGATATGATGTATTTTCTAGAACACAATAAATACCCGGCAGTACTTTTGTTCTATAATATAAAGACAACAGTCAATTTTAAAAATGCCAAAAGTGACAGTTTAATGTGTCAATCCCAATTCTCCTGTTCTGTATTTCATTAATTATGAATAAGAGATCAGCTCTATTTCTACACTCAACCATATGTATGGAAATATAATAATTTAACATTAGTTAAAATAAAACCATCTCAGCCACTGTGGGGGCAAATATCATATGAATGACTTTGAATGCTTCTTCATTTTTAAAAAAAAAAAAAAAAAAAAATATATAAATATATATATATATATATAAACATTACATTTATAGGAAATTAAATCATATATATATATATATAGTATTATTTTATATTTTATAATGTATTTTTTATTAAACATTTTATATAAACTCACAAGAGAAATCTAAGCGCACTGTTTAGAATAGCATGCTTGTATACTCAGTATATAGTATGTATAATACATGAATTTTATGTATGCATAAACACCAGAATTATCTAAATACACTTGCTTTATTGCACAGTAAATATTATAGCACCCTGTGTAGAATACTGTATTCCATAATGCAATGGCAAAATAAGTATACAGTATACAATGCATACTGCACAATATTTAGTAGTAGTAAGCTACTATTTCATTCCGAACATAGCCACTGTGTCATATACTCACACTGGTGTTGAAGATACACCTGCAGTCTGGCGCCGCCCTAGTGGTCGAGCGGTTCATAAGCTGTTGTTGAGGCGGGAGATTCCAGCGGGGAGTCGCGTGTTCCTCGTGGTCAGGGAGGCCGGGACGAGTGCAATATTGGCGGGAGATTGAACAACAGTGCACAGCATCCCACACCTGCCAGACCGCAGGACTTCAAACACACTTCAGTTCAGACGTCTTCTCCGCAGAACTACACAAATACACATTTATTTACAATGTCTTATATTAATTTGTTTGAAACTTTAAAAATGTTGGTGAAACATGGTGAAAGTTTTTTTTTTCATTTAGTTGGGAAGGACAATGCGAGCACCTGAGGCCCTAAAGACAAACATTGTTTGCATGAATTTCTTTTGAAACTTCTGAATATAAGGTATTGAGCTTCATGTTTCACAACATTTTTTGTCATATCCCCACACACCCCCATCAGTAATGCACTTATTAACTCATATATCAACATGTAAAACCTTTATGATAATAACAAAACGATCACATGACATCTTGTGTCTATATAGTGTGTGGGAAAAGATACATTATATTGATGCAAATTTGGAGTAAGTTTAATGTTCAGTTTGAGTGCATTATTCACGGTTAGTTATTTTAATACAATGACAGCCCAAATATTTAACTTTTATAAGTAAGTTTAATATAAATTTAAATTGTTTCTTTTGCTTTTTAGGTTTAACAGCGCGAAAGCGAAATCGTTCCAAGTATTCCTGGCGACGTGCGCGTGCTGCTGGTTGAGAATCACTGTCCTAAACGACCGGTTGCTTAGTAACGAGGTAATCTGTTGACCAGCGAATAGTCCAGAAGACAAAAATGTACAACACAAAAGATGTTTGTAAAGAAAATAAAGTTGTCTAAGAATAACAAGTTGAATGACGCACTTCACTTAATACTCAACAAATAAATGGAAAGTTTTCTCCTGACCCCACAAGGAGTTTATTAGGTTACTCACCTAAAAATTCACAACGCTCCTCAAACGCTGTATTAAAATCACATCTCTGTACCGGACGTCGCTGTTTATGAAGTTCTTCTTCACAAAATATTTTCGTATAGCCCTGTTTCATGCTTTTGGCGCGTCTGCAGCTCGGTGGTTCTGGTTTTGCCCAAAATGTGAGGGGCACAAAAGGACCTGCGGCCCCGCAGCGCCCCGCCTCCATCCATCCAGCCAACAAAGAGCCTGAAACTCACTGATGCATGCATGCATACTGCAGACAACAGAGCAGATCACACTCAGACACACACAGTCCCAGATCACACTCTGATGAATGCTGTAAACACAGTATGCATGCATCAGTGTGTGTGCAGTATACACTGGCAACATTTTTTTTTTTTTTTTTTTACTTTTAAGTGTTGAAAAGCTGGTGACCGCCATGTATTCCAGTGTTTACAGTATTCGGAAGCACAATTTCGTGTGATTTGCATCCAACTCACTCTATTTGCGCACGTTCATTTCTCGCTGGTCAACACCGCCACCTGCCGGCCGCGCCCTAAACTGCAGCTCTGAACTTTCGTTTCTATTCAGATACATACTAGCAAATATATCCAATAAGTGCAAATTGAGCGACCTAAATAAGTAAAAGAGGGGCTCTTTGGGACGTCCTGGAGATAAGATGCCCGCTAAATGAGTCCAAAGATAGGCAAACACATCCTCAAACACACGCATTTAACACCAAACAGAGAAAATAGACAGAGAAATCTCACAAACACACACTTCCCTTACACGTAGAAACCTTAGATACTTTTATATTTTCATTAAGCCATTATTTTGTATGTTTTTAACATTTATTTGTATTTTTCAAAACTGCTGGCAGCTTCCCACCCATGTGATTTCAGGACACGTATAGCCTACATCAATACAGTAGATTAAGTTTTGATACATTTATTGAATTTATTGTTAATTCGTGTAATTTGTGTAGCATGTTACTCACTATAACATTTACCAGTTTTGTTAACTTTACTATTATCCTAAATTGTAGGGGCAAAGTAATAATAAAGAATATATTCATAAGTGTACCGTCTAGAAAGATAAATATTTGTGTGATGACAAACAGCGCATACAGAGAGAGTTTGGAGCAGCTCTCCGTCAGCTGGTGCGCGTGTGGCAGGTGCGCGCGGCGGGTGATTTACGCGTCTCACTCGTGCGGGACGGTGACGCGGGGGTCACGCCGCACATGAGTCCGTCACATGAGCGCGTCAGTGTCAGAAGTGACGGGGAAAGATCTCAGCGTCGGTCTACAGGAGAGAGTCCTCTGATTCTGTGAGTTTGTCTCCGTTATATTCTATATAGTTAATAATTAATACAAATATTTAAAAGAATTTAAAAGAATGGCTTAAAAGCCATTTTAATGGCTTTAATGGCTTAAAACAAACTTAAAAGAACGGCTGTTTATGCATTTAACCAAACATTTTATTAATCAGCCCAAAAGTAGCCTACTAGGTTTTTGGACATTTTTTTTTTCTCTTGGGAAAAAAAAGGTCCCAAAAGAGAGTTTTCGCAGTGATGCCATTGAAGAACCATTTTTGGTTCCCCAAATAACCTTTCAGTGTACAGTTCTTAAAGGAATCATGTTTTTTCTACATTCCAACCTAAATTATTCCAAACCTATTGTGGAATGGAAATTTCCATGGATGTTCTTCATAAAGAACCTTTTAAGAGCGTACTTTGGAGAAACCATGTAAATTATTTCAAAATACCATATCTGATACATCACTGCTACAGTACTTTTTTGTAAGGGGTTGTGTATACAATAAAGTACTTTAGCAGAACCATGCAGTGTATTGTGTTTATTTATATAGGCCTATTCATTCATTGTTTTATATTAGCAATGTTTTCCTTTGTTCCAAAGGTAGTTTGGATTGAGTTGACCTATTTTTTGAATAATAAGCAGTAAGGTTTTGACATCAAGAAATTAAGAAATTATTTATTTCATAAAAAAGCTATATGTTCTACTTACACACATACAAACAGAGTAATGCACATGTGCATGCCGTGCCACAGGCAGTCACACTTTCAGTCGTGTCTAATAGGAGGACTCTGTGTTCTGTGTCTGAGACCGAAACAGAAGCAGCTGTATAGAGGAGGATCCTGTGTCCTGAAATGTTTGGTACCCGATGAGCGTTTAGACACGTTTGGAGTGGAAATGAGCTCTCTTTAAAAGTGCTGGCACACCAGATTCTGCCAGTTTCCACATACAATGGCACTGTAGCGAAAGAGGGAATGATTCTGAAGTGTCCGGCTGAAATTAGACTGCAGATGGAAACGGAGAGCTGTTGAGTTTCTGCTGTCCGTCTCACACCTGCTTCTGTGCTGCAGAGCTTTCAGCCCTGTCTATTTCCACTGGGGCAGGTGCTGGAGGGGCAGGCCGGTGTGGTGGGGTATATTTAGACCCCCTATTTCTGCCCTGCAACTCCTGTAACTGCCCCTCCCGCCAGCAGCCGTCCCAAAAGCTAGAATAAATATCAGCTGTCAGTGTTGGAGCAGACAGGGAAAAAGCTCTGCTGCCATGATGGTGGACATGCATCAGAAATGCATGCAGTACAAATGAGATTTTAATGAGATTTGAGATATTTGTCATGTGCTGAAAATGGTCACCAGGTTTTTTTTGACAGATTGTTCATATCAGAGTTGTTGGTCAAGTGCAAACACACAGATAGGACTGGAGTTTACTCCCGCATTCCCCCACTGTTTGTTCTTGAGTCTTAGTAAATAACACATCAGTGGTGAGAGTCCAAACTGCAAAATATCCCTCAGTACTGAAAGCAATATGCATGTGAAACTCTGTGTATGACAGTTTATTTCTACTGATCTTATCTATTATCTATGTAGTTGCAGTATGCAAACTTTGTTACTTTATTTAGTTCAAAATGTCGACTTGAAAGAGTTGACGCATGAAAGAGTTTACAACATGTACACAACAGTCCACAACATTTTGAATGCATTTATCATATTCTTCATATATTCTTCTTTCTTTCCCAAGGCTGTACAACATAATCATGACTGTATCAGTCTCTTGATGGGTCTCAGGAACTCATATTTGATCAGATGAACTTTTGAGGTAAGAGAAGGTTTCTAAAACACTATAGAATATGTCGTTTTTATTATGTATAATGCCTATAGATGAATGGTCTTGTATTTAGAACACATATTATACTAAATTAAATTATACATTAATATAATATAATATAATATACAGTACTGTTCAAAAGTTTGGGATCCGTAAGAATAAAAAAATATATAATACTTTTATTCAGCAAAGATGCATTAAATTGATCAAAAGTGACAGTAAAGACATTTATAATGTTACAAAAGGTTTCTGTTCCAAATAAATGCTGTTCATTTGAACTTTCTATTAATCAAAAAAATGTATCCTGGTTTCCACAAAAATATTAATCAACACAGCTATTTTCAACTTTGGTTATAATAAATGTTTCTTGATCACCAAATCAGCATATTAGAGTGATTTCTGAAGGATCATGTGACACTGAAGACTGGAGTAATGATGCTGAAAATTCAGCTTTGCGTCACAGGAATACATTTTAAAATCTATTAAAATGGAAAAATTATTTTAAATTTTAAACATCATGAATAAAATGCCATTGATATGTTCTGAAAATAAGACAATAATAGAATTGTTTCAGAACATTTAAAGGGTTAGTTCACCCAAAAATAAAAATTCTTTCATTAATTACTCACCCTCATGTCGTTCCACACCCATAAGATTTTCTTCAGAACCACAGAACCAGTCATAAGTCGCACAGGTATATTTGTAGCAATAGCCAACAATACATTGTATGGGTCAAAATTATCAATTTTTCTTTTATGCCCAAAATCATTGGGATATTAAGTAAAGATTATGTTCCATGAAGATATTTTCTTGAATTTCCTACCGTAAATATATCAAAAAAATATTTTTGTAAGTAATATGGGTTGCTAAGGACTTAATTTGGACAACTTTAAAGGCGATTTTCTCAATATTTTGATTTTTTTGCACCCTCAGATTCCAGATTTTCAAATAGTTGTATCTCACCAAATGATGTGATGTATGATGAAATGATGAAATGAAATGATGTATAAATCTCAATTTAAAAAAAAATGACCCTTATGACTGGTTTTATGGTCCAGGGTCACAAATGAAGATATTTTGATGAAATGAAATCTGAGAGATTTCTGTCCCTCAATTGACAGTCTACACTTTGATGCTTCAAAAAGTTCATAAAGAGATCGTAAAACTAATCCATATGAATTGAATGGTTTAGTCCAAATCATATAAATTCATCATATAAAGCGATTGTGTCTCTTCAGAAAATTTGGACTAAACCACTCAATTCATATGGGCTGTGTTCGGAGTCGCCCCCTATACCCTTAAATAGGCCATTTGTAGTGGTGTCCAAAACCATAGTGGACGTTATCGAGTTCACTCATTCAATACACCGCGAATACAAGCACAAACTATGCAAAAGTGGCAGCCCTTCCTGTGCACTCAGTGTCCGACTTCGCTCACTTGTTTTCATTCAATCCTTTAAGTGGACTATATTAGTAATGTAGAGAATAGTGAATGAGGGTATTGGTGGGCGATTTTGAACACAGCTATGGATTAGTTTTACAATCTCTTTATGAACTTTTTGATGCGGGACAGAAATCTCTCAGATTTCATTAAAAATATCTTCATTTGTATTACAAAGATAAATAAAAGTCTAACGGGTTTGGAACGACATGAGGGTAAGTAAATGATGACAGAATTTTCATTTTTTGGTGAACTGACCCTTTAAACCGAAGTATGTTTTTCCAGATTTGTGATCGGATTTGTCTCCCCCGTGTGGTTGTTTTATATAGTGCGCTTCAGTGTCCAGAGCTTCAGCACCTGTGCAGACACCTGTGAGCAGGCCGTCCTGCCTGTGTCTGTATGGATGGGAATGGCAGCATCAGCTGTCCGTGGGAATTATTCACACACAACATGGAAACACATTGTGATCATTGTTACAACGGTCCTGCTCTTTAGTGCTCCATCAGGTAAAAAATATTCCAGTTCTATTTCAATTAACAAAAAAATTCAGTTTTAGTTTGAGTTAACAATAACAAGACTGCATAACATTATTTACATGCCACATATTTTAGTTAATAAATATGATTACATAAATGCCTAAAAACTGTTCTCTGTACTCTGGTTCTTACTTAGTAAAACCTGTTAACTGTACCTTCATTTGGAGTCTGACTCTCATATCAAGTGAATTCTGGAAATTTATGAAATAAAGCAATTGTTTGTTTTTTTCCTGCAGTGTGTGCACAGTGTCGAATCTTGCGATGCAACTCAGATTTCGTAGCTGCGACTCTGGAGATGGGCGTCATTGGAAGTGGGGGTAAGGATGGGGCTAATGCCGGCTACTGCAGCGCCCTGCGATCCTACGCACTCTGCACCCAGCGGACGGCCCGAGCCTGCCGTGGAGACCTGGCGTACCACTCTGCCGTGCAGGGCATCGAGGACCTGCTCATCCAACACCGCTGCCCCAAAACAGGGCCCACAGCTCAGCCACGGCCCCTGCCCCAGGCACCTCTCTCAGGGGACGGATGCTTCTATGAGAAGGGGTTTATGCAGAGGGAGGGCCGGGCCCCAGAGTACCTGCACTGCGGGGTGTTTGGGGACCCTCATATCCGCACCTTTAATGACGAGTTCCAGACATGTACAGTACAAGGCGCCTGGCCTCTCATAGACAACCAGTACATGTACATCCAGGCCACCAGCAAGCCCACTAGAGGGAGCTCTTACACCACCATACTCACAAAGGTGTGGAAAAATCACATTTGTATTTATCCCCTTCTATAACTCTAATATAATAATATAAAGTTACCTTGGAATTATTCATGTAATAAAATGTATTGTATTGTAATTGTAATATGTTCAGGAATGAGTTGTATGTAGGCTAACTCATTATTTTAAATAGAAAATTTTTTTTTTTTCCCTAACCATCCGCGACGGCGACACGCGACGATTCTATTTTAGAAACGGTTTCTATTTCTGCGACGTCGCGGCTGGAAAAACACCATATTACAAAGTATGACAATGATAATCTCAGGTGCTGTTTATGTGCTTTATTTAATGTTAAATGCGTCTAATGTGAGTTTCACTCTTTATAGCTATACTGAAAGCAACAATGGATAATTCACCTCAGATCTCGAAAATAAATTAAAGGAAACAAGAACGTTCAAACTGTAAACTCAATGTGAACAAACAAGTGTATTCTATGACAATGATTGTTTCAGTCACTCAGTATGTAGTTTTATTAATGTTAAAATGGTTTACTATGAATTTTTTAATGTACTTTTCAATTTCGTTGCGTGCAGTACACTTGCAGAGAGACTCCGCCCATACGCTCTTCTGATTGGCTGTGATTTTTGATTGATTTTGTTGCGTCTCGTAGTCTTGTCGCTTCTGGTGTGGACAGACAAATTGCTTGTCACTGGAATCTTATTGCATCGAGCCTGGTTAGGACACGGTGTAATAGTTTTGTTTTGACACTCAAGACCAACTCGCAGATCAACAACTGTGAAACATTACTACGAAAACACTACACCAGAGGTGAGCGGCGCGACGCTACAAAAGCAAATATAACCCATTATAATCAGTGATGCTGTCTACACTGGATGCTGCACAATGCAATGCAATGAATTCCTGACAGTAAACTGATGTCCCGTTCTATTTCTGATGTACTCAAAGTGCTTGCGCAACTTCTGACACAAAGGACAAATAGATTTGCAACAGTCGCTTTATCGCGTCCAGTGTGGACAGCTTCTAGCTGTTGCGGCGCAATGCAATGTGACAACGGTTGTTTCCGGTGTAGACATGGTTAGTTGCTGAAAGTCAGAACCAGTTTGCAGATTTTGGGCAGTTGGAGTTGACAGATTTCACAGAAAATCGTGAAGTGTATGATTGGACAGACTTTTAGCTTCCATCCAGTCAGAGGATATCTTTGATATTTTGAGTTAATATTAGAACACATATTGTTTTCAAAAATATTGGTAATTCTCATCTCATTCTCATACTTTTGATTAGAATACATTGCATCTGGTCAGCGGTTGCATACTGTCTAGCCGCAAAAGTTCAAATATTTAAATGCAACTGACGCTAAAATCAGACCCGTTAGGTGAGTGATAGGTTTAAGGTCTGTGCTGTTGGTCCTGATTCTAAAGAGTATTACATTAGATAGTTTCAGCTTTAATTTAATATGATTTACTGGATTTATGCTACTTTTGGGAGCACCAGTTTGCCTGGAAAACAAAGGTGTGCTTATGAGCAGGGAGCACATTTGAAGAATCAGTGGATTTGCCTCATATCTGTGAAAGATACACATTTTTTTTTTTTTTTTTTTTGAGACACTTGTAAAGTAGATTCATTCTGCTTTATTTAAGAGTTATGGTTTTTAAAAGTTAATTAGAAACAAATATTTGAGAATATTTGGCTTATTTTTATTAGGGCATTCTGTACAGCCAGTTGAGAACTGATGATGCTGTGCAATTTTTTAAAAATAATTTCTATCCAGTGGTTTAAATTTTAGTTTCCATACAGGGCTTATTGTGGTATCAGCTGTTTCAGAGGACTCCTTCCCTAAACAGCATATAAAACAAAGCAAACCATTGGCCCTTTTACATGCTGGATAGACATTCTTATATTATTTATGTACGGGTTTCCCAACCTGGGGTTCGTAAGTTGATGAAAAGCTAATAATTAAACCATAAAAATTAAAATTAAATAAAATAATTAAAAAAATAAACTTAATCAAAATAAAGCACTTACTAAAAATATTATATATTTTATTTGTTTAACTGCATGAATCGTGAGCATCCAGATATGTTCTTAAATTATTAAAATATTAATTAAAAATATCTTACAGTAAATATTTTTATCAAAAGGGGTTCAGCTGGCAAAAAGTCACGGAATCCTTGGTCTATGTGGGTGATTCTTAGGCCCCGTTTACACTTATGCGTTTTCGTTTTAAAACGGCGTTTTAAAATGAAAACGATCCTCGTCTACACTGGCGTTTCCACAGCATTTCAGAAACGATCTCCGTCTACACTACATGACAAAAACGCATGTCACATGACCATTCGTGCACACTGGGCATGCGCGTACAAGTGTAAACAGTTGCCTATTACGCATATAGATGGCTGCAGTATTAAAAAATGCAGAGTTTAACTGCACAATGGCTGCTAAAAATGACAACAAAGCCAGCAAAGATTGCAGTTCAGTCTCCATGTTATTGTTTGCACGGTCATCAAGGATACGCAGAGCGAACGTAGGCAGCCACGCCATCATTTTCAAAAGTCTCCGTTTTGGTACATTTACACTGAAACGCAACCCTGGCGTTTTCAAACTAAAACGGGCTCTGCAGCATTTTCGAAAGTCTCTGTTTTCGAGGTTCGAAAACGCCGGCGTAGCGTAAACGACAGGCATAACCGTAGCAAAACTTATGCATTTTAAAACAAAAACGCACTAGTGTAAACGGAGCCTTAGCCAGAATATGCTGCAATGTAATGGTTCCAAGAGAGGAATTTTATGGCAATGCCATAAAAGAACCATTTTGTGTTCCCGAAAGAACCTTTCAGTGAACAGCTCTTAAAATTGGAAAGGTTATATGAATGTTAAAGGCTCTTCATGGAATCATAAATGCCAGTATAGATCCTTTATTTTTAAGAGTGTACATGAGGCTATCAGTTAGAAGACATTTTCAGTTAGTGTTTAAACACAAACACTTTTCTATTGCCATATAAAAGGCTCCAACATTACTTTTATAACACCCAATCTTTTAATAAAGTCAGTTCTCCCCTTATACGAGCCTGTCCAGCTGAGAGGGAGATAACAGATTTGTCTTCTTTCAGCACTGCTGTTCAGTGCTCAAATATACTGGGTTGCGTTAATGGTATTCTACAGCCTGACATCTAATGATGAATTGCTATGAATAATTAATAGGACATGCATAATGGGACATGTGCATGGGTTTAGAATCAGTCCCGCAGCTGACATTTCTCTGGCCTGTTTCCTCATCAGATCACGGTTATCTTGAAGAACTGGCGTGAGTGTGCAGAGCTGCAGATATATCAAGCAGAGCTGGATAACGTTCCCCCGGCGTTTGTGGATGGTTCTGTGACCAGCGGTGATCGAAGAGGGCACCAGAGCCTGCGCATTCACTCTCACGACCCTGGACGACATGCTGAGATTTGGGCCACTCATATCGGGACGACGCTAGTGGTGCGTCAGGTCGGTCAGTCGCTGAGTCTGTCCGTCCGCTCCCCTCGTGCGATCGTGGAGTCCTATACACCTGAGCAGGACCTGCAGTTGTGCGTATGGGGGTGTCCGGTCTCACAGCGCCTGGAGATGCCACACGCGCATCCGTCCACGCCTGCGTACTCACACTGCTCCTCACTGCTTCCGGTGCGGGATGTGTATTTCCAAGCTTGCCTGTTTGATCTACAGGTCACTGGGGACGTGAACTCCAGTGCATCAGCTGTGGCTGCTTTAGAGGATGCACGCGCAATGATTTCTGACCCTGGTAGGGTTCACTTGCTGACGGACAGGGCAGGTACCAACCTTCCATCACTGCCGGTGGTTCTGGCCTTAAGCGTCCTCACAGAGACCCTCAGACACACTATCTCGGGCCCAGTGTGACAATAAAAACACTGCACTAAAGCAGGCCTTATGTGATTTTTAAAGGATATTTATACTATTGTTCAATGTTTACATTTCAGTGGTTTGGCAGTTTGTGTTTTGTGAATAGAGGCTGTCTGGAATGGCCTTGTTAAAAAGAATTTTATTGTGCTTGTTTCAGTGTTAAACACGTGTGAATTATAAATGTAACATATTTGTGAACATTTTTAGCAGGATAAACTTGAATAACCTTTGCAAAAATGTAAATATAAATGATATTTAGTCATGCAACTCGTGTATGTTTTCTCAAATGTGGATTAACTTTATGCAGGAGTGTATTTATAATAAAGAACAAAATGTAAAATATTTCCACAGAGCAGAAGCTCATTGTCACAGTATTAATTAAAGAAGGTCAGTAGGGTTATTCAAGAATTTAATTCATTTTTTATTTTTATTTGTCATTTGAATTTAGTTTAATTTTCAGTTTTTCAGTTTTTTTAAAAATTATATTTAGTTTTTAGTAGTATTTTATGGCTGCCAAAGTTAATGCATTACCTGAAATTATTTAAATATATTTTTAATAGTGTTAAATTTATGTTTAATGAAGGCGGGGTGTACTAAATTCAACTAAAAATTTATTGTATTTGTTTTACCAAGTCATTTTATTACTTTATTTATTTTCCCATTATCACATTTATTTATTTTCAATTTCTGCAGGTTTGGGCCTCCGTATTGGAGTCATGAAAATGTTTTTCAGTGTAATTTTAAGCTCGTAACAATAATAACACTGGAGACATACTGTAGGACACTGCAGATCATGTCAAATTGCAATAATCACTTTTCCAAAGCTAAAATAAAGAGTATTGAATCATTTTCCTGTCAAACTTGTGCTTATGATTTCAGAACTTTATGAATATTATGTGTCTGGGAAATTTACCATGAGAATCTGATTTTATTTCCAGTAATTTTTCTCCCATAGATCTTCTTTGCCCAGAGACTCCTGCCAAAAGCCTGTGGAAGACCATGAGAATGGATCTGTGGTATTCTCTGTTCGCATATGTTGTTTAAAGTTAAATCTATGCATCATTTATCCTGGGAAACCATAGTTTGCAGCAGGTGTGAGATGGAGACTGTAGATTAATATGTGTGAGGATCACAGTTGATGGAGGTCTCACTCCTTGGCGAATTATTAAAATTTGGTGGCCAAGTCTTTCACACTTGGGTGACACTGAATGGTGTTCGTTTGGATGAGCTTGAATGTTTATATTATATTGGTCTGGGTTATGTACTTGAAAACTGTCTTCCTTGCACTCTTACCTTAAAAGTACCATTCACTATAGTTTTTATGTTAGTTTTATGTTCATATAATGTATAGGACGGAACGACGCGTGTTAAAAAGTACTGTATAGACATCCAAAACAGAGGGAGTCGAGCAATATCCCACCCTCTTCGGACAAGATTGTAACTGGAGATGAAGGGTGTAGGAGGGATGGCATAAATGAGGTAAGCAGCTGTTTGTTTATATAGGCTACTCTTATCACCACGATGACGGATGGACAGGGTTATATAATCAGACTCCTCCTAAACTTTTTGTTAGGACTCGTGCAGTGAAGTGTTTTGGATCAGTCAGTAGATGGCAGTGCTCATCCAATCAGAACAGTCCATGTGAATAGAGTCTCTGTTACACACGTTTCCGAGCATGTGGACTGTTCATGGTTGCATTCGTTTGGTCATCTCTTATGACCACTGGACTTAACTTGTCTATTCTGTCAGATATCTCTTGTATATTTAGTCAGATTTTCTCAAAATACCAGAGTAATACCATGTTGTTTCGTCATGCGCCAGGGCAATACCATGGTATTTTGACATGTACCAGGGTAAAACCATGTTTTTTGGTCATGCACCAGGGCAATACCATGGTATTTTGACATGTACCAGGGTAATACCATTTTTTTTGGTCATGCACCAGAGCAATACCATGGTATTTTGACATGTACCAGGGTAATACCATGGTTTTTGGATATGCACCAATGCAATACCATGATATTTTGACATGTACCAGGGTAAAAGCATGGTTTTTGTATATGCACCAGTGCAATACCATGGTATTTTGGATTTTTGGCCATGTACCATGTTAATACCATGGCATTATCCTAGGTACCTAGGAGGAGTGCAATTTAAATACCATGGCAAAAGCATTTGTTAATCATTCGGTAGTATGGCAATAATGGCATATCCTCACCCCTACTGTGGCAGTACCATAGTACAGTGACAGTATCAGATGCCAATATGGTATTTTGATATATGCATTTACATGGTATTCCAAAGGTACTTCTAAGAATACCATTACTACTGTGGCATATGTCCAAAATTAGGCACTTTTTTAAAATCAAAATAACATGGTATTACCATCCGATACCATTACTTTACCATAGTACAGCCACAGTCATTTTTGTTAGGATAAACTGGGCTATGTAGAAGCACTTGATTCTTTGATGCCGTTTAGGTACAAATGCATTTGTTATGTAGACAATCCCCACTATTATGAATGTGTCACACGTGAGTATCCACATAACTTGTTTTGGAACAGGGCACAGTGAGCACTCATACACCACCCCTGCTCCATATAATTACTCCACCTCCTCAAAGACTCCTGCCCCTTACCCACGAGCTGTCCACGCGCTCTGGGCAGATTGTCATTGGCCCGAGTGGACGCAAACAGCCTGTGTGTCCTATGAGAGAGACGCGCTTGGGTCGATCCACGGGGCGCATGTGGGTGTCCAGCACCGATGCCCATATCTGTGTCCAGCTCGCATCATCAGCAGAGCGGCCGTGTGAACTATATAACCACCCACTCCCACTCAGTGTTTACTGACAGATCAGAGTCACCAACAGATTACCAAAACATCTAATCGAAAATAATATTACAAGAGAAAATAACACCAGCAGTACTGGTGAGCTTGTTGCAGAACCGATCCATTCAGTTACTTTGATAACCGAAAAGAGACCGTTAATAAAACTATTGGAATTCTTATTCGCAAAATTAATATAACAGCAAAATGGGCGTACTGACAAAGAAACCCAAGACCTTCGAGGTTCAGTTCAGTGACCCAAACAAGAGCAAGTATAGCGGCGGAGATAAAGTGGCCGGGCGGGTTATCGTGGAAGTGGCGGAGGTGGTACAGATTTCCGCCGTTAAACTGTTCGGAATCGGATGCGCTAAAGTCGATTATAATAAAGGAAAGCTGCACTGCAGAGAGGAGATTGACTACCTGAAATATGAAGAAATTCTTCACCTCGATCATCAGCCAACAGGTGAGACACACACAAACTTTTGTTACCTGGATGTGCGAATTCAGAAGGATCTACTTTTCCTGTCAGTAGGCCTAATTTCCGTTGTTTTATGGCGACCCTTGCAAAGTTATCTAACCGTCAATTATTTTAAAGATATTTTAATCAAAATACCTAATGTAATATATAGTGATATATTTATGAAATCTGCAATAAAGTGATAAATATTGACAGTATCCTACATTTTGTCGATGTACAGTCCAGTGGAAAGCGCTCAAGCTATGTAATGTTGCTATAGTAACCTTCTCAAAAGTGACGGATCTACTTAGCGCACCCTGACTAACCTGTAAATTTGACTTTAGTTGTCACTAAAACGTTTTAAACCGTAAATATAAAATAATAATACATCATTTAAGATCTCTTACCTTAGTTTTACCTTCTTTTGGAGAGGTTTCAAGCCCCCTGTGTAGCCTACTATTGTGGGCAGATATTTTTCTCCCATATACTTCTACTCTACTTTTGGTATGGGTTGAATTTAGTTATTTGAGCAAAGAATGAAAATCATAAGGTGGTAACTCAATGAATGGGGGGTTGTACAGGGCACACATGTAAGTTTAAGTATTGTTTATTGAAATCCCTTTTTAAATTGAAAATTCGAAAGACATGAGGGTGAGTAAATGATGACTTTTGAGTGTTACTTAAAGCACAATCTCGCCTCCACAGATGCAGATGGCTCCATCACTCTCAGGCCTGGAAACAAATATGAGTTCATGTTTGGTTTCGAACTTCCTCAGGCAGGGTAGGTTTCTTTTTGAAATTTCCTATTACAAATATTGCATTAAAATATTAATATTTTAATGCAAGACCTTTCTAAACAGGTGCCTAGTTTCCTCGTATGTGGGAAAGTTTGGCTCAGTCCAGTACTACATGAAGGCCGTCATAGAGAAATCAGGCCAGCCGTATGCGGAATGCAAGCGATATTTCGATGTAGAGGAACCCATTGATGTCAACACCCAAGAGCTCATGGTAAGTCCACAGATATCACACAAATTTCTGTGAAATTACATGATTAAAATGTGAGTAAGTAATTTAGTACTTTCCTCTTCCTCTCAGGCTCCAGTTACAGGAGCAAAACAGAAGAAAGTCACCTGCATGTTTATTCCCGATGGCAGTGTTTCCGTGGCCGCTCGCATAGGCCGGAAGGGTTACAGCGAAGGAGAAGACATTTGCATTGATGCTCAGTTTGAGAACACCTGCTCTCGGATAATCGTTCCTAAAGCCGCCATCATAGCCAAGCACATTTACCTGGCGAACGGCCGCACCAAAGTGTTTCAAGAGAAACTCACTTCTGTCAGGGGCGACCACATCATATCTGGCATGCGTGACGTGTGGCAGGGGAGTGTCCTCCGTGTCCCCAAGCTGAAACCCACCATCCTGGGCTGTGACATTATCCACGTTGACTACTTTCTGAGGGTGAGTTATATTCATGATAATCAATGCAGATCCTTCAGACTTCACTGGCACCTGCGGATCAGAGGTTAACCTCTATGGTTTCTCTCTCTCTGGGGTTAGATCTCTGTGCACATCCCAGGAAGTGAGAAGCTGATCCTAGAACTGCCTCTGGTCATCGGGACGATCCCCTACAACGGCATGAACAGTCGCACCAGCAGCATGAGCAGCCAGGATGGCAGTGCCACCTCCAGCACCTGCGTCTCGCTCCCATCTTCTCCGCCTAGTTACAGCGAGATCTCCCGGGACAACCGCATGGATAGTTCATTCATTCCTCTTCTGGATGATTACGACGAAGATGACAGTCCTATCTTCATGCGCATTAGCGAGTATCAGCTTCCACCCCCCCCAGCATACACTGAGGTACACACACACACACACACACAGATATATTTAAACTCAGCCTTTACCCTAGTTGAGATTGCACTAATGATTGTGTCTATCTTTTCTCTGATTAAACAGCAGAACTGAGGCTGCATTGGCAATGGAGTTCTTCTTCACTTGCTGCCACAAAATATTAAACTCCAGTGGAAGATCAAATGCAGGAAGATACAGATCATGCTTTACTCCAGAGTTGTGGACTTTGTAACGCTGTGTCACATCAAGAACTGGTTGATTGGAAGTCAGTGAAGTCGTCTGAAGATGTTTTACTGAATCACAGGACAGTTTTTCTGATGTAAGAATCCAACTCTTGAAAATGACCATTGATGTTTTAATGTTTTAATGTTTAATTCTGAAGTACCCTCAGCATCTGAGGGAGTTTGTACATTTATGATTTTGCCATATTGGTGTAAAATTCTGTCTGCTCTTCCAAATTCCAAATGGGAAATTATAGAGTGTTTGTGGCAGAAAAATGTTCCGATTAAAGGGACATTTTTTTTTTTTTTGTGATACACAAAAATGTGATGCAGTTTTGTGAGGGGAAAAATTGTAGTTATCATGGTGAGCTATTTGTTTGCTGTTGATCTATCACAATCCTAGCAGCATGTGTATTTCTAATGTAATATAGAAATCAGAATATGCATTTATATAGAATGTCTATATATAGTCAGTTTTCATATAGTCTACAACAGAGTATTAGTGTCAAATTAATCCAGTTTGAAATTGATTATGTGCATTTTGTACTCCTGATTTTTTTTATTTGAACTTCTTGTTCTACAAATAACATTTTAAGAATACAATAAAAGATGAAATTATAAAATGCAATCAAGTGTCATTAGTATGAGACCCCCAACTTCTATCTATCTATCTATCTATCTATCTATCTATCTATCTATCTATCTGTCTGTCTGTCTCTGTTTACTGTATGTCTGAGTACTATATAATATTGCGTACTGTGAAATTTTATAGTCACTGTACTAAGCATGTAGTTTTATGAAACATCTGGTGTGTAAGTGCATTAGCATGAGGATGAATGGAGAGAAAAGGTTGATCGCAGGAAACAAAACAAATAGCAATGTTATGAGCACCTGTTGTGTGTATCTGTAGGGGAATATTTTGTGGCTGGAAAATATTCAAGAGCTATTTACTCGTGGCCAATGCACTTCCATCCATGGGCCTGTTTTCAGAATAGCATTTCAGTTACGTAATTCTAATCCAATTGGGCGAAGTGAACGTGCTGGTAACTACGAACACTCCCTCACCAGGCAGATCAGACCATCTACAGTACAGTATACTGAGCAGCCCGGTCCGCGGACATCAGTGCAGGGCTGCATGCGTGCAGGGATGGAACCGAGTCAAGGCCGAGATCAGCAATCCTGGAACCATTAAATCAGACATCAGAAACCTGATGCGGCTGTTTACTCACCGTGCAGCTGTTCCTCTTTATAGAGCTCACTCAAAAAGGATCTGTAGCTCTCCTGACCCCCCGCTGTCTCGCTCCATTTCCAGCTCTTGAACTTGAACCTTCTTCAGAAATCAATGCAGATGCGAGACTAGTCTTCTCTTGATTTTTCTATACGCTTCCGTAAGACTGGTGTGAATTGTGTAACGCCATTGCATGATATTGTGCGAGACAAATAAATCAGTGGTTGAAGCCCACTGCATAGGTCAGATAGGGAGGTGTCTCTGAACGTGTGCTGGCATTTATCGCTCTTTGCATTTGCTAAAGTTTAAAGTGAAAATGTCAGACAGTCACAATAAACAGGGATGCAAGGCTGCATACATTTATTCACATACAGTATACAGTATTTGTGTGGACATCTCATTGACTTCTATTTATGTTCATTTAAGCTAATTATAATTAATTCGCTTTAACTCTTACCATTACAGACAGCTTATGGATTATATATATATATATATATATATATTATTTAATTGTTCTGCAATATAGTGTGCAGGTGTCCTTTTTTATATAATTATTTTATTTTATTTTATAACCCAGTTGTCTTTGGTTTCTCCAATGTAATGTGAGTGCTGTACATGTCGTCCTGCTGACTAATGCTGCCTACCGCTAACAGGGACTCTATGCTATGACAGGTATGATAGGAACCTTACTTCAAGTCAAAGTCATTTATTGCCTTCTCTCTTTTTAAAAATTAAAGGGACAGCCAACCCAAAAATGAAAATTTTGTCATTTACTCACCCTCATGTCTTTCCAAACCTGTATGTCTTTCTTCTTTGGTGGAACATATAAAAATATATTTTTAAGAATGTTGGTAACCTAACAGTTTTGGTTCCTATTGTACGAAAAAAAAATTAAAAAAAATACAATGGAAGTCAATGGGAACCAAAACCATTTAGTTACCAACATTCTTCAAAATATCTTTTGTGTTCCGCAGAAAAAGAAATGCATACAAGTTTGGAATGACATGAGGGTCAATAAATGATTAAAAACATATTTCACCTTTAAAGGCACAGTATGCAAGTTGCTTATTCAAAACAATAACAAAGGCAGCTTGATGATGCCGTGAATGAGCATGGAATCACCTCCACAGCCAATGGAAAGCAATCCAATGGGACACAGACAGAAATAGTGTTCATGGATGAGCTTATGTATTAAAGTTTTATTAACGTTACTTGTTGTTTTTATTATGCTTATATGCCGCAGTCGGCCGCTACTGCTAATTTCGTTTTGTTGTTTATGGCTATTTTACAATTAAAGTTATTGACTTATGGTTAATTTTAATCACCCTACAATCCATCACACTCTTTAAGATCACAAGACTCTGGACTTCTGGCTGTACCTAGGATATCTAAGTCCACTAAAGGAGGGAAAGCGTTTTCACATTTGGCTCCCAAACTCTGGAACAGCCTTCCTGATATTGTTCGGGGCTCAGACTCAATCTCCCAGTTTAAATCTAGATTAAAGACGCATCTACTTTGCCAAGCATTCACATAATGCATATCATATCCATGTACTCCAGTTATATCAGATAAAATGCACATGACTATCTTTACTTAATGCTTAATGTTTTGAACAGCAGCTACGCTAATTATTCTCCATTTGCTTTTCTGTTTTATCTCGGGATGCCCACCCCGAGGTGACTAGAGAGTACATCAGCTCCAGTTTGGATCCAGCCTCTTATTCAGACTTCAGATGACCAACACCTGTGAAGAGACGACCCAAACCCCAGCGAGGACTTCAGATGACGCAAACTCTGCACTGTAAAAAATCAAAAGTTGAGAAAACTTAAAAGTTTAAGGCAACAAACTTCAGCAGATTTTTGAGTTTTCTCAACTTATTGTATTCAGTTTTTACAACAAAAAGTTGAGAAAACTCAAAAATCTGCTGAAGTTTGTTGCCTTAAACTTTTAAGTTTTCTCAACTTTTGATTTTTTACAGTGTGGATCAACATGCATCATTCCAAATTTTGTTATATATTCTAATCGTTGTTATCATGTATTCATTAATTCCATGAGCTCATTGTTTCTGCCTTAAATACATTGCTTAAATTAATAAATTGTTAGCTAACTGTGTGATTTGTATATGTACATTTCTGAAATTACATAATTTGGACACAACCACCTCTGATAACAGATTACTCTAAATTGTAATGTTGACATGCATTTTCTGTAAAGCAGCTTTGAAACGATATGTATTGTGAAAAGCGCTATACAAATAAATGTGAATTGAACTGAATTGAATTAAAGTTACATTTAACGTTCGCTTCCTTCTTCCCTGAACTTGAACTTTATTACAGTTTCGTTTGATAACTTAAATTCACATTGTTTTATTTCATTCTAATGAAACAGCAGCAAGTGCTGAATTACTACTGGTACAGGTCACTTTATTTGACAAATTAAAATTATGGGATAACAGCACTGTTTTACTTGGTCAAAACAATCATTCTAAAATACATTGAAAGTTATAACGTTAGTCTGTGCGTTCGTTCGGTGGCTGGTATGAGACGCTTGTTGCACACTGCAGTAAGCTAGATCGACATTAGAATATCATATTAATAAAAGCTGGGTGACTTGTGTTACTTGTGATTTGTGGTTTTAATTATTTAAAAAAAAAAAGGGTTTTGAAATAATTCAATGACTCATTAAATACCTGTGTTTTTGAACAAATCTTTTGAATGAATGATTCAATGACAAATACATTTTTGTAACAGTAACCATTTATACAACCGTTACACAGTGTCCTAACCAGATGCGATGCGATAAGATTCCAGCGACGAGCAATTTGACTGTCCACACTAGACGCGACGCGACAATGAGATGCGATAAAATCAATCAAAAACCACAGCCAATCAGAAGAGAGTGTGGGCGGGCTCTCTTGGCAAGAGCACAGCAGACACGATGAAATGGGCAAGTACATAGTAAAATTCATAAATATTACACAATTTAAACATTGTTTAAAGTACATATGGAGTGACTGAACCAATCTTTGTCATAGAATAAACTTGTTTGTTCGCATTGAGTTGACAGTTTGAACGTTCTTGTGCCCATTTATTTATTTTCAAGATCTGAGGTGAATTAGCCAGTGTTGTTTTCATTACAGCTAAAAAGCTGGGAACACAGAATGATTCACACACACATTAGATGCTTTTAACATTAAATAAAGCACATAAACAGTACCTGATAATATCATTGCCATACTTTGTGTTGCTGTTCCAGCCACGATGTCGCGGAGAAATAGAAACCGTTTCTAAAATAGAATATTCGCGTGTCGCCGTCGCGGCTGGTTAGGACAAAAACTCCGATTAACATGGAAAAGATACCTTTTATCGCTTGTCGCGGCGTCGCGTCGCGTCTGGTTAGGACACGGTGTTATTTGAAGCATCAAGTTAGTTTCAAAAGGTGGTTTGCTCTATTTTGATCGCTATCGTACACAACAGTGTTTATATCCTAACTGTGAACTTTTACAGAAATAACTACTGTGTGGTTCAAAACAGCTCTCTCTGGCTCAGTGGCAGCACAAACACAGATTTGAATGTTCCGGTATGATTTTGTCAGAGGTTTAATAGACATGGATGAATCATTGTCATTAATAAATAAGATTGCGTAGGTGTTTGAATCGAGATTGCGATCTTTTTACGATTAATCGTGCAGCTCTATATTAAAGTGTCTTTGGTGTTTCCATGCTTTCGAAAGAAGTAAAAATGGAAATCAAGGGTACCGCAGATATGACGTCGTTGAGAGGCGACGCAATGACACGGGACGTTACACTGGTTAAAATACCTGATTTCTCTGAATTTAAACATTGTTGGAAACATTTGGGATAATGTAAGTAAACAAGTCAACAAAATATATAACACTGTTCTAGTCAGGGTTCCCACTCTTTCATGAACACCAGATTCAAGGACTTTCAAGGACTTTTTAAAGCACCGTTTATTTTATATCAAGCGCCTATCAAATTCACATCACATATGGAGCGTCATGAAAGACCTCTTACAGTACTTAACATTTTAATCCTCCTATTGCATTTGCATCCATTTTAACCCAAAAGAGGTACAGAATCATTTGTACATTAATTTTGGAAATATATTAAAACCGTTTGCAGCTTTCTTATCCCTAATGTTAACAATTATTCCATACTAGTTTTGGTTTTCATTTTTTATGAATCATTACTTGAGTAAAAACATTATAATATAGAGAGAATATTATAAAAATACATTTTGCAATTGAATGAAAAAAAAAAGGATTATATGGATCGTAATTGTGGCTTAAAGTCAGAATATATACAATATATTATAGATATAAGCTTGCAATTCTGAGAAAAGAAAGTCAGAATTGAGAGATATAAATGAGCACTTCTGAGAAAAAAAATCAGAATTGCAATTTATATATCACAATTCTGACTTTATAAGACACAATAGTGGCTTTATAATCATGCAATTCTGACTTTTTAAAGGGATAGTTCACCCAAAAATGAAAATTCTGTCATCATTTATTCACCCTCAAGTTGTTCCAAACCTGTATGAATTTCATTGTTCTGCTGAACACAAAGAAAGATATTTGGAAGAAAGTCAGTAACCAAACAGATCTCGCCCCCCATTGACTACCATAGTAATTATTTTTCCTACTATGGTAGTCAATAGGTATGTACTACACAGTATGTTGAGACAGAGGCGCCAGGACTGCAACTGACAGAAAGCACTATAGCACAATACAACAATATTTCTTCAAAAGCAGATCGTGGAGACCTTTTAATCGTCCATGATCAAAATCGCACACACCTATAATGTTCATTTCGGACACAGCAAGTGTCACAGCTCAAATGTCCAAACCCCGCCTAATAACAAGCAAGGGGAAGTACCGCAATGGAAAACACTCGGAAACTGATTGTAAAATAATATTCCAAAACAAATATACTAGGACTAAAAGGGGCATGTTATAATTTTCACAGAATTTATTTCAAATTTAATTCAAGCACTTTCAAGGACCAATATTTATTTTCAAGTACTTTCCAGGCCTTGAATTCATGTGTCTGAAAACCAAGTACTTTCAAGGCGCGTGGGAACCCTGTCTAGTGGTTTCGGATATTTTAATCCAAAAATCCTACATATTGTGCCTTTAAAATGTTGTTTTGCAACAATGGTCTGTTTGTTTCCCTGAGGTTGGTTGGGTGAAAAATGTATGTTTGTATGTTACAGGCTGAACCAATGGTGGGAGTTTGGGGTGGAGTTATCTGTTTTGGTCAACTAATGGCAGTGTGTGTGTGTGTGTGTGTGTGTGTGTGGTGGTTGGGGAAACCTGTTTATTATTATTGCAAATCTATTTGGTGAAAGAAATGACACACTTCACCTTTAACATTTTAACACGGGGACGGGAATCACCCCACCATGAATCATTTGTGCAGCACTGTATGTGTGCTGGGATGGAACCACATCAAGGACAACATCAGCAAACCTGGATCCATCAAATCAGAGAATCAGATACCTGATATGGTTGTTTACTCACTATGCAGCTGTTCCTTTTCTTAGAGCGCTCTCAAAAAAGATCTGCATCGTTCCTGACCTCCCTCACGTACTCATCTCTCTCCATGAACTTTAGCCTAGTTTAGAAATCCACCTAAGTAGAACTGTTTTTCCTAGTCTCTTCTTGCTTTTTCTGTGAGCTTTGTTTGGTTGCAATGACACTTGTGATTGCATTGCATGAGAAGAGCAACACACACTGTGCAGCATGAGGTGCCATTCTTCACTCCTGCTTTTGTAGAACATATTAAAATGAAAATGTCAAACAGTTACAGGTGCCACAGTACTAATTATTCCAGCCATCAGCTAATTTTTGCCATAATCCAGTTACTAGGTAACACTAGGTTTCTCTAGTGTTATGTGAGAGAAGCAGGTCATCCTGCTGACTAATGCAGTCTACTCCCAACAGGGAAAGCGGGACTCTCTGCTGTGATTGACAGGTGCAACATGGGCCTTGGTATTTGTTTTACATACTGTGGCCTAGAATTTGAAGCATTTTCTAAAAATGCATAATAGAGATGATGTCAGTGAGATGTGTTATTAATAACCCTGAGCTAGAGTAATGCAGATATTATACAATATAGACAATATTATTTAGCACACATAATAAGGATGGATAGCTTGCTTTATGAACTGCCCAAAATGCCACAGCTAGCCCACTATACCACTCACTCATACTAAGAGTTTGGTATATGAACAAATCTCTAACCCAAAAAATTACACTTGGGCACACATAAGTTGTCTGGCACAGTTTAATGATGCCTCAAATTATGCATATTATAAATAATTGGGCTGAAATCACTTTGAAATCACAATTACATGATTGAAGGACATTGAGGGAAGAACCCAAGGGACCAGAATAGCATAGAGACTAGACTACTATAGTGCTCTTGTTTATTTTGACTTATATAAGTCAAACTATGAGTCACTATGCAACCACATAACAAAGCCTTACCAACTACCCAGAACAAACTGGTTACATAAAAATATTAAAATGTAAATACCCATCTGTTTAGCCTACTAAAATGAGTTATTCATATTCGTTAAGTGATTCTCTCTGCAGGTCCATCGCCATGCCAGTAGAGGGGGACAAGTGTAAGTGTCTTTTTGTGAATTATTATGCGTTATTCAATCTTAAACCGATTCTTTAAAAACACAGAAACACGTTTTGTTATACCTTATTCAAATTTACGTGCCTCCAGAAATCCAGATTTCGCAGTTCATGCAGTTTGTTCACGAACAACATCATTCATTGCTGCCCCGAGTCTCATCAGATTCAAAACGCTGAATCCCCGTTCACACCGCCAGCGACTTTTTCGCTGCATGTCGCTAGTCTCTGTACTGTGAAGTCACTTGTGGGCGTTCCTAGTGCTGTCGCTATAATGTCATTGGTAGACTGCACGTCTGGCCATATCTATAGAAAATGCAATAACAAATGATATATAAAACTAAGAAATCATTCTAATTTGACTAGGAATTAGGCTTAAAAGAATTTAAGATAACATTCCGCTGTAGAGTGTTGTGACTGCAGAGCTCAGTGCATTAAATCATTAACTAGATTAACGATCGTTCTATCAACAAATTAAACTCACTCATACTGTCAAAAAATACTAAAACGTCATTCGAATTTGACAAATAATCAATTTTCTTGTCCCTAATAATCAACACAATGCAGGGGAAACTGTAATATGAAATGCAGCAGTGCTAAACTGCTCACAACATCATATAATTAACAACACAAAATGTATTCAAACTCACAAGACTGCCGACAGTTTCTTTTCCACGCATCATTTTATTATATTCATGTACAGTCAAATCATATAAAACAGTGAAATCGCTCTGGAACTACTCCTGTCTGTCTTGCCTGCACTCGAGACGGTGACGTGAGCTCCAGAGAGCCTTCACTCCTATTGGTTGTCGTTCGCGAAATTCGCTCCTCATTTGCATAAAGTTGAAATTTCTGAACTTTTGTCGCGTGTCTCCCGTCGCTTGACACGCCTACATTCTGTCGCCAACGGTAACTGTCGCTCTTGTCGCCGGAAGTCGCCAGCTCTCCATTGAAATGAATGGGATCCTGTCGCTTTGTCGCTGCGTGTCGCTGGCGGTGTGAACGGGGCTTGACACATTCAGCGAAGATGAAGAGGCGTAACCGTTCAGTAGGTTCAACCGGATGTGTCCCTCACCCAACGCAAAACGTCGGCAAAATAGTCTCAATCGTTTGAGATTTGTAAGTGGCTTTGTAAGCGTCTTCTGAATGCATAAATAACTACATAGATTTACACCAGACTGGAGTTACAACGTTTGGATAGATGCCAGTCTATTAAAGGGAAGTGGTCTTTAAAATGAGTGAACTGACGCCATAACCAGCCACATACCACACACACACACACACACACCTTTAACCAAAAGATTAGTTATTTGTGCCTTGTTCTTCAATTATCAAACTTTATATGCACAAGTCCTGAAAAGTGAAGCCAAAGCATTTTGCTCGCCCCCAGGTGGCTGGATGCAGTATAGGTCATAAACCCCGCCCTCTCCGTGTAATGTAACAGACGTGAGACAAACTAAACACTCAAATTACATTTCATATAATTTTTTTCCAAAGATGGTTTCTGTCATTTTATGTAGTTTGTATCATGCTGATGTAAGTTCAAGTGTTCCTTTTTTTTTTTTTTTTATAAATAAGTTTGGGTTTAGTTCGTTTGTTGCTATAAAAACGGGGGTTTGGCGTCATGATTGACAGCTGAGATTGACAGCTTTTCTGAGCGAAGTAGTCACTGAGGCACCAGCTGACTTTTTTGGGTGGGATTTTCGGGAGGAGATTGGAGCTTCAACTTAATTCCTACCTTTCCATAACTGTTTAGTTCACATCAACAGTTGTTCTGCAGTAAACTGTACTAACCGCTTCTGCGGGAGTGTGGGCGTGGCCTTGATACCGCGGCTCCACTTCACGCTCACTACTGCGCAGACTCGGGTTCCAAGACGTCAGCGCCATTTGAGGACATTGACTTTTCTACAATGCAAGAGAGTGAAGGTGCGTCGTCCATATATTTTTTTTACAGTATGTGTGGCTTCACATGTTAGCTGTCAATTCAGATACATTCTCTTCTGATTCTTAAACTTGTTGAACTACATCAAAACAGTCCAGCATCTGTGAGCAAGACTCAACATGAGATTGTCAAATGCATTTCAATTCAAGATCTCCTTGTTTGGGAGAAAATCTGGATGCTAATAGCAGTAGCTGTCAAACTGTCCAGGCAGAATTAGCCTGAGTTTTATCTCAGAATCAGGTTTCTGTGACCTTTACATCAGTAACGGGCTCATCCAGGGCTGCCTGACATCTTCAGCTGATATTGTGTTGAATGCTGATTCACTCTTCTGTTTGCTGGTCACTGCATTAGTTTGACAATCTCCTCCAGAAAGTATTTTAGCTAACATATATTTGATGACTTTTTTAATGAATAATGAATTGCCTGAATCATGTTAGCATTATATTTTAGCTCTGAACTGATCCTCATGCTCTCAACCTTATTCAAATGGGGTGAGGAATGATGTGAACGCAGATAAAGCTTTTACCATGCAGACTGTCCTTGCAATCTCAGACCTCAAGTGTCAAAAAGGATCATGTTCCTGGAATAAGTGTGTGTGGACTGAGTGTTCTTTGTATAAAACTCAATTTTTCACCCATCTATGAAGGGCAGGACAGGTTGGACATTATGTAGGGTGCTTACGTTGCTTTTGTTTTCAGTACACGGCCATCCAGGCGGAGTGCTGCATCCTAATTACCCGAGCTGAAGGACAGAGGACATCTCCTCGCCTCCTTAGCTGGAATAACTATCCCGGTAAGTGTGTGTTTCCGTTTCTTTACTTAAGCTTAAAAGGATCCTCAGGGTATTCATCAGGCCTAGATGGAATTTCGATTGAAAATGTGCAGAGTGGGTTTAAACATGCTAAAATATCTTAAAGAGTATACTGTCCCATTGGTAGCTGAAAGCATGATCAAACACATAAATTAACCAATGGGAACTTCTGGAATGGAAGTTTAGGGTCTGGCTGCAGATGTGGGCTGCGTCCGAAATCGCATACTCTCTGAGTAGGTACTTATTTTGAATAAGTAATTACTTTGCGAGTGCTAAAAATGTATGTTCTATATAATATAGTATGAATGTGAGTACTCTAGTGTGAATGTAATCCACACATGTAATCCAATACATTCGCCATGTCATTATCACATGACCTACCAGTGCCAGTTGCATCGATTCACTGCCATTCACAAATCCTTTCCCGTAGCCTCATGGGATAGTAAAGTGTCCGTCGTATGGGCACTAGAATCTCGCCAGAAGTAGTAGGTCATCCAGGTACTTTTTGCCTACTCTTTTGAGTACTGTAAATTTCAGTTAAAAGGATTGACACAAAACATGTTAGAAAAAAATTCTCATTTAATATATATTAATATTTAATATTTTAAACTGCTCGTAAATTGAAAGGCAGTAATCATATATTAAGGATTGGGGATCAAATAGATTAAGAATTAGCCACTGAAAAAATTATGCATTATTTGCATATTGGGGTATGTAGTTGTGTGTCCACCAAAGTTTATGGCCATTGTCTGAAATTTTCTGCTACATATGGCACTATTTCCTGAGCATATCCATGCTGTACATTATTATTGACATTAACCCTGAGCTCAATGGTGTAAATTGACTAAAACCAAAATACCAGTAGCCTATGTTTGATCGATTATTACATTACAGTTGCGCTACAGGGCCCCACTGGTCAAACTGCGTTATTGCAGGCCCTAAAATTAGGACATGAGTTCAAACAACTATTCGACAAAAATATTTGTCGACAATTTTTTATTGTTGACGTTGTCAATAATGTTGACTAATCGTTTCAGCCCATAAAGTGTTTTAGGTTTCTTCTCATCATGTAAGCACATATCACTTTGAGAAAACCAATGGGAAAATTCCTGAGAAAATATTTACAGATGATTGCACTATATAGTAGATATAACTAAGCAATAAGGTACGAGAGGCTAGATAAGAGTAAGGTAAGAGATTGCTTTTATAAAACGGTTACCACACAATACAAATATTAAAGCCAAAAATATGTATCAATGCAACTTTCATGAAGTAAACTTTCACTAAAAGCCTTTCCTTCCGCTGGAAAAAATAGTCCCTGACCGTGAACAGCAACAGAAGTTACATTATTACGCCATTAGATGGCGGCAAAGACTGTCTTTATGAGTGTGTCAGTCAGCAGCGAAGATTTTTTCATTGAAACGATTGAATTGTTGTGAACAAGGAACAAGACGCAACTGACAAATGCTTTGACTAGCGCTGTCAGTCACGGGAAAACCCCTTAACTGTTAAAAGGACAAGATAATACATCGGACATCTAAACAAATTTTTTGTTATGAACATAGGACTGACCTGAAGGAAAATGCTAAATCTGATTGTAGGTAATAAACTCGCTCACTCGATTCCTTTCTCACAACACTCTTCTACATAATCCAGTAAGCTTCAATGAACAATATAAATTGAGAACAAACAGTTTATGTTGCTAAGAGTGGTTGCTAAGGGTGTTGTGTAGTGATACACAGAACCGTTGGGTGAAGCGGTCATAGCTGTGTTTTATCGTGAATAAAACACAGCTGTTGACCAATCAGAATCAAGGACAGGAACTAACCGTTTTATAATGCTGAATAATGAACCATTTATGTTAAATAGGGTCTGAGAAATCTACAGAGAGGTTTGGAAATTTGAGTTTGGATTTTGAAATTGAAAATGTGTAGGAACCCTGTTTATTGTATGCCAGTTAACTGAGCATTCCAGATTTGTAATGTCTGACTTCTGGTGTTTAGGGTGTCTATAGTGAATATATCACTGCAGCGGCTTCATTTGACTGCTCTTATGTCAGTCGTCTCAGGCTGCTGTAATCTTCCACTGGAGATGAACTGCTCTCCGCTTCCCTGAATAAAAGCCCAGACTTATTCCTGGAAGAATTCCTCTGCCTGTTCTCTGTTAAAGCACGCCTGAGTCAGCCACTAAATTCATCTTCAGCAAATTTGCCCAACCAGCAGTGTTCTCGAGCTGAAGGGTCACGTCAAGAACAATTCTTTCTCCTCTGCTGATCATTTGCTCAACAAAATATGAAATTTTCTTTCTATTCAGACTCTTTTCAGGTGTATTTGGTCAAATGAGATTTCAGCTATTGTCTCAGACTTGAAAGAAACATTTATACACAGCAAATCAAAGGTGATGAGAGACAGAAACCTGTGATTTAATTTAACCAAGAACATTTAAAGACTAAAGACAAGGTATAGACTGTGATACTTTAATTCCTCAAGAAACACACGCACATATATTTTAAGTAAATTTTATAAAAGCAACTCTGATACAGGTTCACGATCAGTGTTGGGGGTATGGATTACAAGTAATGCGAGTTGCGTAATCAGATTACTTTTTTCCAAGTAACTAGTAAAGTAACGCATTACTTTTAAATTTACAGCACAATATCTGAGTTACTTTTTCAAATAAGTAATGCAAGTTACTTTGATTTCCCATTTATTGACAACTCTCCTGTTCGCATGTTGAGAGAAATTGTGAACTCATTTGTGTTTCATTTTTGTTGAAAAGTGCTGAACTTGTCTGAGTTGCACCCTCTACTGTACAGGTGTGAATTTGCATTTCCTTCAGCCTAAGGCTTATTCATTTCACTTATGGTGTAAAAGTGCCTTTACCTTTGCCAAAAATAGAATAACTCTTTTGTTATTAGAAAACAAACAAGCAAACTCAGCCTAGATGAGAAAAAGTAACACAAAAGTAACGTAACACATTACTTTCCATAAAAAGTAACTAAGTAACTCAATTAGTTACTTTTTTTAGGGACTAATACAATATTGTAATGCATTGCTTTTAAAAGTAACTTTCCACAACACTGTTCATGATGAGGTCGATCAGGGATTTAGGTGTTTTTTCATTTGTCCTAATCTGTGTTTAGGAAAACTTATTTCAAGGACTTATTCCTTATCAGTAGCCAATAAGCTCACTGCTTAAACTTCAAATACTTGGTCAGCATTTGCAGCATTTTAAGAAACCCTCCACCTTCCCCAGCTCCACCTGATCCAGTCAAAATCATGTGTGGTTCTCATGTGTGTCAATTCTGATTACAATCAAATTTACACACAAACAGTGTGGAGGAAAATATCCAACAAAGATGAGATGATTATACAATAGAACTTTAAAGTAGTATCACACCCCCTACAGGTCACATGACAGAACTGCATCTATCTATCTATCTATCTGTCCATCTATCCATCCATTAATGAGACGAAGTCTTGACACAGTGTGACTTTATCACATAACATGAATATTTACAACCACTTGACTTTATAAAACATTACTTAATTATCATCCAAAATAAACATAAATTTACTGGAGTTTATCCCAAATCTAAGATGTATAAAAGCTATTCAGACAAATCTAAAAATTAGACTAAAACATACATTTATAGCTAAGATTCTAAAAAAATGATTTCAGTTATGCAATAATAATCATTTACAAAGCTTTAAGAACATATAGCTGCATTAAGAGAGAAGTTTTTGTCTCAGTGTCTTTCTCTGTGTCCTCCAGCCGTAGCCTTCGGATTCAAACGCTCTTCGTCAGCAATCAAACGCCCTGCCAACCGATCGGACGAGAGGAAATCCACTGCATACAGATTTCAACATCAGCTGCCAAACATAATGATCCACCCCAGAACGGTCCTGGGGGACAGAGCAGTTCCAGAGACACTCACTGCCCAGAGGAGGGTGCTGTGGAGCCGCCGTCACCTGCTTCAGTAAATGGCTTCATCCATATTATCATCACTGTCCCCTCCAAACTCCTCCTCATTGTCAAAGTAGGACATGACGTAATCGGTTTCCTGTTACACATACAAGTGAACTTACTAAAACTTATATTGAACATTGGTTTAGTACTAGTTAACCTCAATCAAAAGTATTTACAGCATAATTTTGATTACCACACAAAATAATTTCCTTCATCCCTTGTATTCTTTAAAAAAGGCCAATTTTTAGAGTATTTAAAAGCAGAAATGTGAAGCATATAATTTCATAAAATCACTTACATTAATTTTTCTGTTAATTCTTGTTTATTATTTGAGCGATAAAGTAATTCTCATCGTTTTTACTGTTTTAGGCTTTATGTTGTCATGGCAGCAAAGTTGTAAAACTGCATATACACAGAAACTGCATATACACATTGTTTACATCTGGTGGCTATACTATAAAAACATTGAGTATTTTAATGTTTATGGATTCATTGTAAGAACCTCACTGTAACCCAGATTTTCCTTTTTGGTAAATAAAAGGAGGGACAAGTTGAAATAAATTTTTGTGGAAATCAACGTTAAGCCACAAGTACTGCCAATCAGTTATTGTTAACTAAAACTAACTTGTTAATTGAAATAAAGCTGAAAAATGAGAACTTTGGTAACTTATACTGAAAGAAAGTTGAAGTTGAAGTACTAAAATGACTAAAACTGAAATAAAAATAATTTAATGCTAACTAGAAATATAAAACAAGCTAATAAAAATGACAAAAGCACATTACAAAATGACTAAAACTATCATTTTAAATGAAAACTGGAAAATAACACTGCTGTCAATTGAGCTTATCTTGTATTAAACCCTGAATATTCCTTTAAGTTAAAATCAACTGAACACATAACATTCAATTTACATTAAATGTATGCATTTGGCAGATGCTTTTATCCACTGCATTTAAGGTGGACATTTTCTTAAGTCATAAATTGCAGGCCCATTTTTTCCTCTCAACTGAGAAACTTTTTTTTTTTTTTTTTTTACATTCCCTTTTGATCAAACATGTTGGCTTAATATATCAGAAAAGAAATGAATCACTTACACCCTCAAATTCCTCTTCATCATACTCCTCCTCTCCCTCAGCTTCTTCCTCTTCTGGCTTCTTTTTCTCTCCCTCCTCTTCATCAGAACTCCCCTCTTCCTCTTTCTGCTCTAGAGTCTGTACAGAAACACACACAATTTGTTTATATGCCACATTTTTGATGGGAATGTGTAATAAAGTAGATCAAAACTCCTTATTTTTGAGTGCATTACGCATTTAAAGGGATAATTCACCCAAAAATGAAAATGTTGTCATCATTTACTCACCCTCAAGTTGTTCCAAACCTGTATGAGTTTCTTCTGTTGAACACAAAAGAAGATATTTTGAAGAATGTTGGTACCCAAACAGTTGACTGTAGCCGTAGCCATTGACTTCCATAGTAGGAAAAAAAAAAATTACCAACATTCTTAAAAATATCTTCTTTTGTGTTCAACAGAAGAAAGACTCATACAGGTTTGGAACAACCTGAGGGTGAGTAAAAGATGACAGAATTTTAATTTTTGGGTGAACTATCCTTATAATGGCATCCATAACAAGTATTTGTACACCTCCAGTTTGCGTATGATCTCCTCTTTGTCCACTCGTGGCTGTTTGGGTTGTTTGGGAACAGCTGGGCTTTCTGCAACCACATAAGCAAAGTGTGTTTGTGACAGTGGAAATGACATCAGCAACATCCTCCCATAATAACATCAACTCACTGATCACAGCTCCTCTGACAAAAGACACAGAAAGACTAAAAATAAACTTGTTTCTCCTCTCTTAGTGACAGACGCTCTTCAAGCCTAAACCTTCATCCCTCTCTCATCGTTCTCTTTCTCTCCATCCTTTCATTTTGGAGAAGTGTGTGCAGCGCGGCTGAGAGCCGTCTCTCTGATTTCCCCAGAGACGCCGATGAGTCAGAGAGCGAAGCGCAGACCTGCCGGGAGCGGCTCGTCTTTACACACTCATTCATGAGCACATCAGCCTCACCTGCCCCCTTATCTCGTCTTTAAAAAAAGAGCACATTTACAAACCCATGCTTCCTGTGCTGGGCGTCTCTGCTCGACTGCAGCAGAACATGGTGTCCAGTATTAGAGCATAAGAGCCAGTTAGGAGCATTAAACACACTCACTGTCTCTCTGGGGTCTCTTCTCCCTCACGCGCAGCTCCTTCGGAAAACGCCTCCAGTCTGAAAACACATACACGGATGTAGAGGATCACACAAGCGTGCAGAGATGCAAGTGAATCAGTGTTGTAATTGTTAAACAATTAAAAGAACATTTTTGTTCATTGAAATAAAACTGAAAGTAAATGTAAGTATTAGATGAAAAACTTATTTTGAACATTGGTTTAATACAAAGTTAACTCAGTCAAAAGTATTTGCAGTAGGGGTGTAACAATATATCACAATACAAAAATGCAACAATATCTTATCGTGGATAGTGACAATATGTGTTGTGCATAGTTCACCCAAAATGAAAATTACTGTGTGAGACAAAAATTCAAGTTTATTCACAGTTTTAGTGTCAGTGCTACATTAAAGTACTATATATAATGTTGAATATAATGTATAATAATGCAATGGGGGAATATTTGTGGGTCCTGATAATGCCAAATGTCTTATGTTACCAGTAAAAAGTGGCCTACATTATTTTAAATATACCTAGTCAGTGACAGAGTGCAAACATATTCATCTAAAATAAATCTGTGTTTTAGCTTTAGAATCATAAATATTTTTATTCTGGTGTCACTGTGCATTGGGTTACTAGCACCAAGTTCAAGCCTACTGTCACGGGTGCTGGCAGGAAGCACATGAAGACGAAGATTCAAACAATATAGTCTTTAATCCAAGTATATACAACAGGAGAACAGAAGGGAAGCAGACATAACGCACCTTAATATAGACGAGAACAGACAAAGAATGAGGGAGAACACAGGGACTAAATACATGAAGCAAACAAAGGATCTCAACAAGGTAATTAATAGGACACAGGTGAAGGAAATGACTAATTAGACTGAATGGGAAAAACTAGGTCAAACTAAGAAACACAAAACAGCGGACATGTAACACCTATTCATTTCCACCCCAAATGTAATACCAAATTTAGCATTTTAATCAACAGTACATTTTTTTGTTATCTTTTTACCATATGTCTTGGAGTATCGCTAAAATATCGTATCGGGAGTTCAGTATCATGATATGTATCGAATCGTGACATGGGGGTATCGTTACACCCCTAATTTACAACATAATGTTATAAATTCAATTAATTCCCTCGTATTCTTTAAAAAAAGGCAAAAAGTCTAGGTTACAGCGAGGCACTTGGGGCCAATTTTTAGAGGATTTAAAAGCAGAAATGTGAAGCATATTATTTCATAAAAGCACTTACATTCATTTTTTGTTAATACTTGTGTATTATTTGAGCTGTAAAGTTATTCTCATCATTTGTACAGTTTTAGGGTTTTAGGCTTTGTTTTAAAATCATTTTTACAAACTTGAAATTAAATATGCCATATAAATAAATAGTTTAAAATAAATTTAAACAATTTAGGGAATATAAAAAAAACTAATTTAAAAATGACAAAAGCACAAGAAAAAAGAAAATTAAAAAATTAAAAAATAAACTTGAAATGAAAACTGAAAATATAAAATTAAAAGCTAATTCAAAATATTATTAAAAACTATAAAAGTACAAAAATAATAGTACTGAAGTGAATCACTGATATAAATCACTCACCTGGCTTCCATTCCAAACTGTTGTCAGTGGTTTCCGTTTTTTGGTATTTGTCAGAATAACGCTCCACATCTGTCAAGAGGAAAAAAAACTTCAAATTGCTAATCACTATAGACCTATTCATTTAAAAAGGAAAGAAATCATCTGGCAATTTTTTTTTTCTGCAAGTTTTTAAATCTTTGATCTTAGATTTTCTTTTTTTGAGTTTTTAAGTCTTTGATAGGTGGAAAAAACAAAAGTAAAAATTTATTTGATAAATTATGCATTCTGAAACTGTTTAAAAAGCATAGGATTTTGTGCTTCTACAATCTGCATGGCAAAGAAATGGAGGATGTCTTAAAGTTGGCATGAAACGGAAGTTGCGATTGTCTTTTCTTCTGGAATGAGAAAAATGTAGGGCAGGATTTGATTTCGTCCTTCAGGAATTGATTGGATTAATTGGAAGTTGGGTGTTGCTAACTAAATGGAGGCAGAGAGGCTGCTCACTGCAGAGCCAATGGGTGGAGTTTGACATCCCTCGCTGGACATAATGGGTGGAGCTATAATGGCACTTTTCCACTGCGTGGTACGACTCAGCATGGCTCGGCTCGCTTTACTTTGGCTCGGTTTGTTTTCCACTGCAGTTTAGTACCGCTTCAAAGTGGGTGGGATTATAGACTGTTATAGTTGCGCCGCCTCTACTGCCGTTTGGTTTGGTGTCTCGTGTCGCAAATCCAGTGACGCTGTTAGTGATGATTCTCTCTGACCAATCAGTGATCTGCAGTGTTTACACGTCACATTTTAGTTTCGGTACAACTCGCTTGGAACTTAACCGAGGTGGTGCTATTTAAAGTGAGCCGTACCGAGCCATACCATGCAGTGGAAAAGCGGCATAAGGTCCAACAACTTCCTAACCCTACCCATAACCCTATTGCTAAATATAACTCCACCCATTAGGTCAACAGAGGTGGACCCAGACTAGGTCAAGCTCCACCCATTAGGTCCAGAGAGAGGGAGCTAGACATCATTTGGCTCTGCAGTGAATACCAAATGGATCTGAATGCCAGTTTGCAGTCAGTTGTGGAGGATATTTAGCACTGCCCTCCACCGAGACACATCATGAAAAGAGCAAACGTTGTATTGAGGGGAGGGGAGGTTAACGGTAGGGTAGGCAATTGCGGAGAGGCTAGCAATAGCAAGTTAGCTTTGAAAGCATGAGATCCCGCGTCTCCAAAGCCACGCTTCCTCCACAGCCAGAGCAGATTCTGCAAAGCGTCATGAGAGACGGCGTTAAATTACCTTATGTCTCAAACCACATAACATTACAATAATACCGAATGTAAACAACTTACAGAGCTCTTACTTGTACCACCTGACTGCTGTAGATTCATTTCGGCGTTGATAGTGTTGACAGAAACGCATAATCCGAGTCTGAGGACGTGAACAGCTCCGGTTAGAAAGTCACGGGTTGCCATCTTGTAATTACAGTTACGATGTGGCCTGAAAGCAGCATAAGCTCGTTGTTTTGGTTCAGGAGGAACTGTAAAAGACGGCTGCTGCTTGTTTGTGGCACTCGGTGACTGTCTGTCAACAACTCTTCATAGTCTTATGGAACGTGCTGATGACGTGTGATGTCTGCGCGGAGGTATGGAAATATATCAGACCGAATTCAGTGATTGGATGAACATTTTTTGTTCCTGAGACTTCCACAGAAGATATATGTACGTTTTAATATTTAGACCACTTCTATTATTGATTGCTATTAGGATGTGATTATAAAACAGATTGCCTACCCTACCTGTCCTTTAATGTTTTTGATTAAAGATAACGAGAGCTTATTAATTTTAAAAAATAATGATGTGTACGAATAAACAATTTATGATAAGCACTGCAACATTCTGTAAAAATATAAGAATTTTGATTTCATGGTGACTTTAAATATGCCAGTAAAGAGCTCATCCTCCACCCTGAACTGACCTTTCTTGGGTGCAGCTGGACGGATGAAAAATGGGAGTGTCTTCATGGCTCCTCTGAACTCCTGTTTGAGTGCCAGCATGTACTCGGCCTCCTCACCCGTCTGCAGGGGCACCGGTTTCTGATCCAGAGGCTGAAACATCAAACAGAATTCAGGAAGGACAGCTGATACACATCTGTCTTGTATGAGGGGTCAAACAAACACCTGCTTTGACAGTTAACTGTCCACTGAATTAAACATTCCTATACATAAATTAGCTTTTAATAAGGGATGTCTAATATGTTATGCTAGAACTTTTCTCTGAACTAACTTCACTATTCTTAACCATTTATTGCAGTGACTTTTCAACTCATCACGTTTCAACAATGTCTAACAACCACTTTTTGTATTATGAACAGTATTTTTATAGAAATGTAAAACTTGCACCTATGTTTGTAAAAAAAAGTTCTTTAAAAATAAATGTCACTTTATTTTGTTGTGATGACATTCATACATTTTTATTTTTGTTTATAGTTTTTGGGGCTACTCTACATGCCGAAGTCCTGGGTTCGATTCTAACAGAGTGTATCTTGAATACAATGTAAGTCGCTTTGGATAAAATTGTATGCCAAGTACATGAGTGAAATGTAATATAATTAATATCAGTCCGATGAGGTTTTATCCTATCTCAAACACTCACAGGGAATAGAGGGGTCGGCTGGACGGAGGACGGAGGGAGATTTTCTCCTTTACCGATTCCAACAATCTCCACAGAGAAAGTGAGCTGCCCTCTGCCCCTTCCTGCCATTATCTGAGACACAATCACCACACATCACATTTATACATCAGCTTTATTTATTGTATATGATTGATATTAATATAAATTCACTTATTTGTCTGAGCACACTTACATTCGGCTACAAAATAAGACTTTTAGACCAATATTTTACATAATATATTTTACTAAATGTATTTTTATTAAACTTTTATTATATACATATTTGTTTAGACCGAACCGTAATATTTAAACGCGTCTCGTTCACTCACAGACAAAAGTGCGACGAAATCCCTCTTTATTTATAACTTCATTGTGCAAAGCATTTATTGAATAATCCGTGAATATTAAACGCAGTTGGTTGTCATGTAAATTCATGGATTTTATTGATGTAGAATTGCGCAGTAAAATCACCCGCCAAACATCTGCATATTTGTTTTCGCCCGCTGCTGAAAACGTTCCTGCCAGAAACGTGCGCGCGTTCACTTATGGTTCCGCGTCTGTCTGTTAAACTAATCTAAGTGAGTCATGCAAAACAAACAACTCAATTAAAATAATAATGATTTAAAAAAACATTATTTGAACAGCTCTGATGGAGGATCAAATGCAAAAGGGTGTTTTTTCCCCCAACTACATACAGCCAAGGGCTGATTTGTATTAAAACTAACCAATTTTGAACTTTACTTTTTGTTATATAATGCAAATCTACCTGAAAAACTATGTGCAAGTATACCTAGGACAAAAGCTGTTTTAAACGCAAGGAGTGGTCACATCAAATATTGATTTGATTTAGTTAATAGAAGTTAATTGATAAATGAAATCTATTTATGACATTATTTTTGAAAGCAACCTCACTTTACAGCATTTTTACAAGTGCCTGAAACTTTTCACAGTACTATAGCTTTGCAGGTATGTTTCTTCAAGTGTCTTAGAGATATTGCTGCAGTTCTTCTGGATTTAGTCTGTCTCAGTTTTTTTTTCTGTTTCTTCATGTAATCCCAGATGGACTCAATGATGCCGAGATCAGATCTCCATGTGGAGCACCGGCTGTTGTCAGACTCCTTGTGCATACAAAAATCTCACTGGATTATTACAATTAATGGCAAAAGGAATGTTTGGAAATGTAAACTGATATTTTCCACTGACACAATGCAGAAAAAGATAAAAATAACTGGCTTAAAACCATTTTTTTTTTTTTGGGTGAAAATACTAACGTGCCTACTTTTGTACAGTACTGTATATATACAGCATATATAACACATTTATTTATTTTATTGTTTCACCCTTGTCCCAGACCCATTTCCCCATCAATATGTGAAAAAAACCCACCATATTTGTGACCCTGCACCACAAAACCAGTCATAAGTCACATGGGTATATTTGTAGCAATAGCCAACAATACATTGTATGAGTCAAAATTATCGATTTTTCTTTATGCCAAAAATCATTAGGATATTAAGTAAAGATCATGTTCCATGAAGATACACAGATGTACATTTCCTACCGTAAATATATAAAAAAAAAAATATTTTTGTGAGTGGATATGCATTGCTAAGGACTTCATTTGGACAACTTTAAAGGCGACTTTCTCAATATTTTGATTTTTTTGCACCCTCAGATTGTATCTCGGCCAAATATTGTCCTATCCTAACAAACAATACATCAATGAAAAGCTTATTTATTCAGCTTTCAGATGATGTATAAATCTCAATTTCAAAAAAATCCCTTATTTACTGGTTTTGTGGTCCAGGGTCACAAATATGGGAATCATTACTGAATTATTGAATTAATTATTATGTAACTGGAAGAAAGTTATTTTTTAAATTTATTTTTATTATACAATTTTTTCCAAAACTACACTGTCATTTTTATCACTACCCGTGCCAACAGTTTTGCCCACTAATAAAGTTTAATCAAAAGTCTGTGTACTTGGTTACCAAGGACACAGGAAAGATCATGTGATGAGACATGTGCCCCCGGTTTCACAGACAAGGCTTAAGCTAGACTAAAATGCATGTTTGAGCTGTTTTAACTGAAAGCAACTTGTACTGACATATCTTAAAATGTGTCAGTGCCATTGTTTTGTCTCAAAATGTGCACCAGTGATGTTTTTTTCTTGTTTACTTTTATAAAAGCTACTTAAATATCCTAATCGAACTAAGGCCTAATCCTGGCTTAGGCTAAGCCCTGTCTGTGAAACCGGGCCGAGCACCCTTATTCCAAAAATTATCATTCCCATTAAAAAGTCATACACAAAAATGTGTTGGAAATGTTCAGGATATTTCAGAAAAATCATAGAAATAAACGAATAAGAGTGAACAAACCGTTTTAAACGAGATTTACAAAATCAGTGCAGTTCCATTTCCTTCTGTTCTGATGAAGCTGCTCACAACACTGACATGCTTTTCTAGGAAACCTGAAAACAGCTGAAATTCAGCTAAATCTGCATTTTAAAAAAAAATGAAAAATAACCATGATATTGCTGACTCACAGCCTCCCCCGTCAAAATCACAAAATATGTGTGTATTAGTATATGAGAGACAGAAATGAGGGATGTGCTTGTTTCAATAAGGCAACCTCATTTTAACAAAACTTCACATTAATTGAAATACTGGGACATAATCTTCAAGCTATCATTTAAATCTAAACATGGATAGTAAGAGCACATTCACTACTATAACCTCTCTCTCTCCCTCTCTCTCCTGCAGCATGTGCATGTCACCGTGGGAACGCTTCTGTCGGAATCCACTGAATCAGTTGCCATAGAAACTGTGTTCAATAATAGCTATAGTCACTGAATTAGTATTTATGCAGTCTGAGAATTGTTTCACACCCCCTTCTTTCTTGCAGAGAGGGCCTTGATATATATATATCAATATGTGTGTTTAGTGCATTTTAGCTAAAGAGTTTGATTGACCTGAAATACGCCATCTTTACACTGCACAGAGCATGCATTTACACAGAAAGTAAGATTGCACACAAAAAAATGTCATTAGAGTACTGTTTTAAAAATAAAATGATGAATATAGAAAATGAGAAAATGCAAAATTAGAAAACAATAAATGCACTGTCATCACAATAACTGCAGTGCTGCATCATTTGGATTCATTACTAGGGGATTAAGTGGGTCAAGGCTGGCATATTTTATATTTTGCATGGGTTTAATGCGCCATTGCGTCTTTACACAGAATTTAGAGCAGGCACAGAGCCTGCTCAGAGCAGCCTTAACTTGGCTGTGTAAAGCACACACATAATGCTTAAATGCTGGCATGCATCAAATCACATCAAGCCACATTTGCTCTATCTCTTAGACAAGTCTATTATTATTATTATGGTAAACTCATTAAATTTTTTCACATGTAAAACACAGCACACAATGACACACACATGCAGGGGTGCATCAAAAATAGGGATAAAATTAACAGAATTAAAAGAATTGAAATAAAGTTTCCCCCTAGTGGAAAGCGGAGATGATCATGTGCATGCGAACAGTCAGTCAGTGAAGCTGGACCTCAGTGAGTCTGTGCGTGATCGTGGGAGACTCGCATCAGCTCACTGCCCACTCCACGCCCCCGCAGAGTCTCCCAAACTCTCGGTCGCAGGAGGAGAGATGATGTGGGGGATGTAAGACACGGGGATCAGCAGACAGCAGCTGGATTCTCGGGCGAAAACCAGCCGCTCGGATGGAGTGAAGACAGCAGACAGGCTACACGGTGAGACTCTCCTTTCAAAATGTTCATGTTTAGGTTAAAATGTATTATTATTGTTATTTTTATTTTGTATTATTCTCAGCTGAGCATGGTCATAATTAAGCAGACTTCAGTCCTTCATATTGCTACGATATCTTGACATTTCCTTGCACTGTCTTTCTTAATATTTACATTTCAAAACACTTTTATAGAGCAATTTTCAATGTTTTGAAGCATGCAAGCGACTACGAAATCATTTTGCGCTGGAATGCATGTGCGCTGTTCAGAAATGGTTGCTGGCTGCTCATTTTAGGTGTTGAAGGTAAAAGCGAATGTTTTATTGGAGGAATTATGTGCATGTGGCTGCAGCTGTTCATAAGGCTTTATGAACGTTCATTGCTGATGAATTCATGCACCGCAATTCGGATTCTCGGATACACTGATTGTATGCTGGCATTTCCTTTTTTTAAAACCATCACTGAAGATTTCTAGGAGAAGGTTTAAGACTGATATTTATGCTGCTACAATGTTCGTTCTCTCACTTTACTTCACAAAAACTATTAAAATATGAGGCTTTATGTGGGGAGTGGTGGATGTTTGCTCTAACAGAGGCTTGAAGTGTGTGTCTGCTGTTTGGAAGTTCATTTGTGGACACTGAGGCTTTGCGTCAGGCAGAGCTGACGTGAACAGACACCAAATTTGATGCTTCGAGACTAAAAATAGTCCTGAGCTGAAGATATTTGCAGCTGGCGTGTAAAACGAGTCTGAAACACATCAAATTCTGGAACTGCTCCGTTTTGAGAATGACGTTCAGCACCGCGGACAGCGACACATTACTCTCTTGTCGTATGATTTGAGTAATATTACCAATTATAGAATCAAGTCATGAGAAATGTTGCCGCTTGCTTTCTTACCTGGTTGTATTAGAAGGAAATAATACCATTGTACTGCAATGAACAAGTTGCCAAATGGCAATGGCAATACCATAATGTTGGACATATACTACACTCTAAAAAATGCTGGGTTAAAAACAACCCAAGTTGGGTTGAAAATGGACAAACCCAGTGATTGGGCTGTTTTAACCCAGCGGTTGGGTTAAATGTTTGCCCAACGTGCTGGGAAGTTTTATTTAACCCAACTCTTGTTTAAAAATTACTATATGGATGGCTTAAAATTAACCCAAAAATCAGACGCATAATTACTAGAGGCAACAATAATAATCAAAAGGTGAACATTAATAAGCAATTTAATAAATGTGTATTGTTTAATTATTATTCATTAAACTTATTAATAAATGTTCATTTATTAAACATATTAATAAATGTTCATTTCCATCATACTTTAGGTTCATTTTAAGCAAGAATTACAGTAATTTTTAAACAAGAGTTGAGTTAAATAAAACTACCCAGCAGGTTGGGCAAACATTTAACCCAACTGCTGGGTTAAAACAAACCAATTGCTGGTTTTGTCCATTTTCAACCCAACTTGGGTTGTTTTTAACCCAGCATTTTTTTCATTGAAGCACTATGTAAATACTATGGCACAAAACTATTCATTTAGTATATAAGGAAAGATATCAAAAAGATGCCCCAGTCATATTTCACTCCAAAATCGAGAAAACAAAAGAAATTGTTTTTTGCATATATAGAAAATGAAGCCTATTTCTAGGACTATTAAGCGTTTTGATTTTGATGACAATTAAGTACACCCCAGTTCTCATTACTCATTTTAATTGAAAATTTTTTTTCTTTTTTTGATCATGCTATATGTTTTTATATATTTTTACATTTTAAGCTTTCTTTTTTCTTGCGTCAGTCAATGCTGATGTGAATTTGATGCTTTGAGACTAAAAATAGTTCTGAGCTGAAGATATTTTCAGCTGGTGTGCAAATCGAGTCTGAAACACATCAAATTCTGTAACTGCTCCGACTGTCTACATAATACAGTCTTATTTACGTATTTATTGTGAAGCATTCATGCTAGTGGGTTATTTACTTATTTTTTTAATTAAAATATTTGTGGCTTTTTAAAAAAACATTGTATAACATTATTTTTACAGTAAGACAGTACAGTAAAAACACTATACAGTGATGAGAAATATCACGGAAATGTAATTGGAATAGTACACTAAAAAATGCTGGGTTAAAAACAACCCAAGTTGGGTTGAAAATGTGATTGGGTTAAATGTTTGTCCAACGTGCTGGGCAGTTTTATTTAACCCAACTGTTGTTTAAAAATGACTATATGGCTGGCTTAAAATGAACCCAAAATAGGCTGGAAATTACAAATCAGACATAATTACTAGATGCAACAATAATAATCAAAAGGTGAACATTTATTAATAAGTTATTTAATAAATTTGAAAATGGACAAACTCAGTCAAGTCAAGTCAAGTCACCTTTATTTATATAGCGCTTTTTACAATGTAGATTGTGTCAAAGCAGCTTTACATTGATAACTGGTACATTATTTGGCTGCACAGCAGCTCTTAAAGAATAGTGTCAATGCAGGTAGATCAAAGCACTGTTGAATATCAAATGTCAAGTCAAATGTCAGTGATTGGGTTGTTTTAACCCAGCGGTCGGGATAAATGTTTGCCTAACCTGCTGGGTAGTTTTGTTTAACTCAACTATTGTTTAAAAATTACTGTATTTCTTGCTTAAAATGAACCCAAATATGTTGGAAATTAACATTTATTAATATGTTCAATAAATTAACATTTATTAATAAGTTTAATAAATTAACATTTATTAATAAGTTTAATGAATAATAATTAAACAATAAACATTTATTAAATAACTTATTAATAAATGTTCACCTTTTGATTATTATTGTTGCATCTAGTAATTATGTGTCTGATTTGTAATTTCCAGCCTATTTTGGGTTCATTTTAAGCCAGCCATATAGTCATTTATAAACAATAGTTGGGTTAAATAAAACTGCCCAGCACGTTGGACAAACATTTAACCCAATCACATTTTCAACCCAACTTGGGTTGTATTTAACCCAGCATTAGACATGATCAGATGCACCGCAGTAGCAATGAGAATTGGGGGGTAAATTAGCTTATTTGTCTTAAAACAATGTCAGAATGCAAATGATCTTAAATGCAAGACATACCCCTATGCTGGATAGTACATCAATCATCAGATTTCTACATTGATCACATGAAGCCATTTTCCCGTCTGCATTAAAAACAGTATTTTGTTTCTGACGTCTGCAGTTCGAGGGCAGACAGAATGTGTTGGTATGCGGTTGTGTGCAGTTATGTGCAAGGAGATGCACAGATTGCTCTCGAATTGGAGGAGAATTCATTCTCAGCTCTGTAAATCACTGAACAATCAGTCTAGTCGAGTCAAGTGGTTTTGTTGTCATTCATCTCATTACAGACCAAGTGTAGGAGAAAAACAAACTCAGCACAACATGTACAGCAATGAAAATGACAGCAAGACCCAAACATGTCACAATAAACAACACAGAAGAAACACAAATGGCAGTAAAGGCAGTTCAGAGGACGTGTCAGGAACGCTTAGGACATTTAGTATGAAGGAGATAATCTCATTGCCCCTCTGCAGGATGGTTCTCTTTGAAGCTGCCAATATGAGTGATGAATTGCCTCAGCAGTTCTGATGCGACTGGGTCACAGGGTCAGCGGTGCACCGCTGATGGATGCTGTTCTCTCAGCTGCTGTAAAAGTGATTGCACCTGCCTCGATCTGTGTGATCTAATGAGGCAAACAGCAGCTCAAAGGCACCACGAAGCTCTTGGTGGGGCGAAAACGCTTGACTGCGCAGCCCCTTCTGGTCACGGGCCCCCTCGCGCAACCTCAGATGCAGCCTTGAGTCACACACACTGTTACGTAAAAGAGAAAGCCAGGGGTGGGGTCTCTCAGAGGCGTGAGAATGAAGACATGATATTCATTTCCATCATCTGTCGGGAAACCACAGAGAACTGGATATGATTTGTCCCGACAAGACAGCGGGGTATGTTGCCTTGCTCCTGTTGCGCAGCACTAAAACGCAGACCCTCTGCAAGTGCTTCTTTTAAGTTTATTTTGGTCACGTCAAAGAGCTCTCCACTACAATGATGTGTACACACTCGAAGATCCATAGGGAGTGCTGGGAAAAGGAAAGGCTTTGTTTAGGTGGCACTTAAATCCGATTTATCTATCAAATTTAATCTTTGGGACTGTCTGCACTGTCATTTTGCAAGTGACAGTGAAGTCAATATCTGATATGTACACATATAGCGAATATTGATTGACAATCCTGATATCTTTTAATACACAACAAATGCAAGAGAAAAGTAGTAGACAGCTACTAGAAAACACTACTTAAAATCCGATCAGATAAAATGTATTTTCATAAATACAGTCTTCTACCTTTATTCATATTTGTGTGGTTTGGATTAAAGGATTAGTTCACTTCAGAATTAAAATTTCCTAATAATTTACTCACCCCCATGTCATCCAAGATGTCTTTCTTTCTTCAGTCGAAAAGAAATGAAGGTTTTTGAGGAAAACATTCCAGGATTTTTCTCCATATAGTGGACTTCAATAGGGTTCAATGGGTTGAAGGTCCAAATTTCAGTTTCAGTGCAGCTTCAAAGGACTCTACACGATCCCAGACGAGGAATAAGGGTCTTATCTAGCGAAACGATTGGCCATTTTCTAAAAAAAATAAAAATGTATATACTTTTTAACCACAAATGCTCATCTTGCACTAGCTTTGCAATGCGGCACGCATTACGTAATCACGTTGGAAAGGTCACACGTGATGTAGGCGGAAGTACCACAGTAGGGTGAAAAACTCCTCCAACTTCAAAATCGTCCGACATCATTGTCTTACCTTTATTTATAAAGGCCGTTTGACTAAAGCCCTGGGTATACTTTGTTTTTTTACGCATATGGTAGTGTACGCGCACAGTCGAATGCACAGCCTTGGAAAGTATACTTCATTTGACTCGTACGCATACATAGGCGTTCGACGCATGCGCAGTTTTGAGCAATCTCTCGCCATGAGTTACAACCCGTGTAAACATCTTTGTATTCTTTCATGCTAGATTTGTACAAATGAGGGTACTTTCTAACCTCGTCTATGTAGGCCTCCATCGTCGCTGTAGATTGCATGCGTTCCGGTCTGTTCTGTTTATGCAGGTTTTCTTTGACTACCTTGTGAATTGATGCCCCCAGGGTACGGTTGCCACCTTGTGGATAAACTAATTACTGCAAAAAAAGTACACGCGGTTACAAAAATCCAGTGGTGCGCGCACAGTACGCACGTACTCTTTTGATGACGATATTCACGTCACGCGCACTGTACGCTGACCCTCGTGTACGCGTAAAAAGTGAACTATACTTTGGGCTTTAGTCTTTGCACGATTGCTTTGTAAACACTTGCTCGGTACTTCCACTTACATCACGCGTGACCTTTACAACGTGATTACGTAATGCGTAGCGCTTCACAGAGCTAGTGCAAGATGAGCATTTGTGGTTACAAAGTATATAATTTTTTTTTTTTTTAAGAAAATGACCAATAGTTTCGCTAGATAAGACCCTTATTCCTCGTCTGGGATCGTCTAGAGCCATTTGAAGCTGCACTGAAAATGCAATTTGGACCTTCAACCCATTGAACCCTGTTAAAGTCCACTATATGGAGAAAGATCCTGGAATGTTTTCCTCAGAAACCTTAATTTCTTTTCGACTGAAGAAAAAAAAAAACATAAAGTGAGTCAGAAATGCTGTCTGTCTGAACAAAGCCACATAAATGTTGACGATTGAAAGATGATGACAGATGTTTGTCCACCTGTATGAATTGAAAGAGAGTGGAAAAAAGTAAGTGCAGCATCTTCAATATGTCATGTGTGACATAACATCCATTTTGGAGTTACAAAAGTGAGTGAAGAATCAGACATCTGTAACATTTTTTTTAATGCAAGTCTTGCTCTGTTTAGTGTCAAGACCTTTATTTTGAAGTTTAGCTCTTTTTTTCTTGTGTTTTGAGGGGCCAAAGATAAAACTGATAAAACAGCTCAAATTTATACATTGAATGCGACGAAAATCACTTTGCAAAAAAAAAGCATCTGGCAAATACATAACTGTAATGTTCACAATCCCTCCCTGAATTGTGCCAGGTGTTGCTTGTTAAATCAGTATGTGTATAAATAACCCTCATGGTTCTAGAGTATCTCTTAATTATGCAAATTAGAAAATTTATTATTTAGAAAACACAGATGTTGGTGCAGAATTGCAATAGCTGCATGGGCTTACATAACTTTAAGCATCTTTTGTGCACATATCCCTACATAATAGCTCTGCCTGCTTCTAAACCGAGCAAGCCAGCTGTAGTCTACATAGGAAACATCAGCATCTTAACTGAACTCATGAAATAAACTGAATACGTGACCAAAAACAGACTTACGGTTAAGCGAAGAAGACCTGTAAATTGTGATCACAGACTTTAGCAATAGAATTAAACTTCAAAATATAGGTCTTGACATCAACCAGAACAAAAGCCCTGGCTGATGTCCTTAAAGGGATAGTTCACTCAAAAATGAAAATTCTGTCATCATTCACTCACCCTCATGTCATTCCAAACCCGTATGACTTTCTTTCTGTATGCTGAGCACAAAAGAAGATATCTGAAGAATGTTGTAGTCTAACCAATATTGGACCCTGTTGACATTCAATGTATGAAAAAAAAAAAAAAGGACATTTTTCAAAATATGTTCCACATTTTAATGAAATCTGAGAGATTTCTGTCCCTCCATTGAAAGTCTACTGTACACCCAAAAGCTTCAAAATGTTCATTAAAGAGATTGTAAAATAAATCCACATGAATCAAGCGGTTTAATCAAAGTCCTCTGAAGAGACATGATTGCTCTATATGATGAACAGATTTAATTTAGGCTTTTATTCAAATATAAACATTGATCAGCTAATATACATAGAGCAACCTACTTGCTTGACACTCGAAAACAAACCTCATTGGTTCTTGTGGAAGCTCAATTTAATTGATGACAATTTTCATTTTCTGGTGAACTTACCCTTTAAAATAGGCTGGTCACAATACACATCAGGTCAGGATACATACAAGAACGCCAGCGGGCTGATCTCCTGAGAGACGATGCCTGCCCCGAGTCTTTGTGCCACATCTCTCCAGTGAGTCTATCATGGAGATGAGTCATCCATGCTGCCTGTGTGAGACAGGAGATTAACCTCACTGTCTCGAATCCATGAGACACTGGTCTCTTAAAGATGGATTTTTTTGCGATTACACTTTCAAAGAATGGAGTTATTTTCCCTGTTCCTCTCCACTTCCTATAATCAGTATGCAAAAAGAACATTCTTTTTGCTTTCCCTGGCTGAGCTGGCTCGGAAATCATAGAGAATTCCTTAAGAAGGCAAGCAGGAGGAGCAGCAGCTCGGGATCTGTGGGTGTATTGGTGTGAAGCAGGAGGGATGTGTATTCTGCACAGCTACAAACTCTTGACGTTCCCAGTGTTCTTCTCATAATGCCAGAGATAGACTAGGCTTTGAGAGCACCAGGACCTCTTCTGGTGGGCCAGTCGACTTTAGGGACAGCTGTATAATGTAAATATACAAAGGTGTGTGTGTGTGTGTGTGTGTATATATATATATATATATATATATAGTATCTCACAGAAGTGAGTACACCCCTCACATTTTTGTAAATATTTTGTTATATCTTTTCATGTGACAACACTGAAGAAATGACACTTTGCTACAATGTAAAGTAGTGAGTGTACAGCTTGTATAACAGTGTAAATTTGCTGTCCCCTCAAAATAACTCAACACACAGCCATTAATGTCTAAACCGCTGGCCACAAAAGTGAGTACACCCCTAAGTAAAAATGTTCAAATTGGGCCCAATTAGCCATTTTCTCTCCCCGGTGTCATGTGACTCGTTAGTGTTACAAGGTCTCAGGTGTGAATGGGGAGCAGGTGTGTTAAATTTGGTGTTATCGCTCTCACTCTCTCATACTGGTCACTGGAAGTTCAACATGGCACCTCATGGCAAAGAACTCTCTGAGGATCCGAAAAAAAGAATTGTTGCTCTACATAAAGATGGCGTAGGCTATAAGAAGATTGCCAAGACCCTGAAACTGAGCTGCAGCACGGTGGCCAAGACCATACAGCGGTTTAACAGGACAGGTTCAACTCAGAACAGGCCTCGCTATGGTCGACCAAAGAAGTTGAGTGCACGTGCTCAGCGTCATATCCAGAGGTTGTGTTTGGGAAATAGACGTATGAGTGCTGCCAGCATTGCTGCAGAGGTTGAGGTCTGCATGGCTGTCGTCCCAGAAGGAAGCCTCTTCTAAAGATGATGCACAAGAAAGCCCGCAAACAGTTTGCTGAAGACAAGCAGACTAAGGACATGGATTACTGGAACCATGTCCTGTGGTCTGATGAGACCAAGATAAACTTATTTGGTTCAGATGGTGTCAAGCGTGTGTGGCGGCAACCAGGTGAGAAGTACAAAGACAAGTGTGTCTTGCCTACAGTCAAGCATTGTGGTGGGAGTGTCATGGTCTGGGGCTGCATGAGTGCTGCCGGCACTGGGGAGCTACAGTTCATTGAGGGAACCATGAATGCCAACATGTACTGTGACATACTGAAGCAGAGCATGATCCCCTCCCTTCGGAGACTGGGCCGCAGGGCAGTATTCCAACATGATAACGACCCCAAACACACCTCCAAGATGACCACTGCCTTGCTAAAGAATGTCTCCAGACCTAAACCCTATTGAGCATCTGTGGGGCATCCTCAAACGGAAGGTGGAGGAGCGCAAGGTCTCTAACATCCACCAGCTCCGTGATGTCGTCATGGAGGAGTGGAAGAGGACTCCAGTGGCAACCTGTGAAGCTCTGGTGAACTCCATGCCCAAGAGGGTTAAGGCAGTGCTGGAAAATAATGGTGGCCACACAAAATATTGACACTCTGGGCCCAATTTGGACATTTTCACTTAGGGGTGTACTCACTTTTGTGGCCAGCGGTTTAGACATTAATGGCTGTATGTTGAGTTATTTTGAGGGGACAGCAAATTTACACTGTTACACAAGCTGTACACTCACTACTTTACATTGTAGCAAAGTGTCATTTCTTCAGTGTTGTCACATGAAGAGATATAATAAAATATTTACAAAAATGTGAGGGGTGTACTCACTTCTGTGAGATACTATATACATATATATACACACACAGATGTATATTTTGAAATAATATACAAGAAATCAAGAAATAACATTATACAAAAGCACATTTTTGTTGTTTTTATATAACAGCCATTTAAGGTATATCAAAGTACGATGAACATTCAATATATAAAAGAGTGTTAATATATTAGGCAATCATTTGTATTATATACTGTTCATACACTACCATTCAAAATTTGTGGTTAGTGTTTTCCTACTCAGAAGGCTGCATTTATTTAATCAAAAATACAGTAAAAACAGTAATATTGTGAAATATTATTAAGATTTAAAATTATCATTTTCTATTTAATATATTTTAAAATGTAATATATTCCTTTGATGACAAAGCTGAATTTTCAGCATCATTACTCCAGTCTTCAGTGTCACATGTTCCTTCAGAAATCATTCTAATATGCTGATTTGGTGCTAAAGAAACATTTATTATTATGATAAATTGTGAAAACAGTTGTGCTGCTTAATGTTTTTTCAGTATTTTTTGATAAATAGAAAGTTCAAAAGAACAGCATTTATTTGAACTAGAAATTCTTTGCAACATTATAAATGTCTTTAATTTTTTGGCTGAATAAAAGTATACTTTCTCCTTTCCCCCACTGACCTCAGGTAAGTCACTTAATGTCGCCATCTTCCATAGCTGAACCACCCTGACAACCTTCTGTGACAATACATGATCGACTGACAACTTATAGTCAAACCAATTTCATCCTCCTCTCCTCCCTGTTCATGTAGCTCATTGTTTCAGTTTGAAAAGAGGCAGGGCTTCATCGTCACAGTGACTGTATCAATATGCCATGTGACTTTTTTTGCTCACTGAATTTCATATACAGTAAGTTCGAACTGATTTTGAGGGCTGCGATATGTTAATAATGCTGTTATTGGACTGGATGCCCTCCTGTCCCACCCCCTGTCACTTGCTCTAATCATCTTAACAAGATAGTTAGCTCATACATTGCATGCAGTACATCAGATAACAAATGCTACTATTTCGAACAACATAATTTTTGTGTTAGTAAATTTCTGGTATCTGTGTGTGTAAGATAAATTCATATCATAAATCATTTGTACGTGTGCAGAGCTGACTGAGCTTGTCACATGTCTTGATGCTCTCTGCACCACTCAGGAATTCAATTTTCTTTTCTTTACTGGACTGCCATTATCATCGCCTCTCCTGCCTTCATTACAGAGAAGATGGAGAGAAGACTGTGTTAAAGAGTACAGGGCTGTACAGAGTGTCAGCGCACAGGACACAGTGTTCAGAACTGATTAAGAAGGCAACACTTTTAGAAGGTTGTACTGTATATATTAACTTTAGTTAATGCATTGGGTACATGGTTAACTAACAATTGACAATCATTTTTAAGGTGTTAATAGTAAGACAATATAGAGTAATTCGATTATGGATTATGTGGTTTTGAGTCTAATCAAAATATGTTTTTAGATTTCAGATTTTGTTTGATTGATCTAAATTGTGTGCCATTCAGAACTGAATTGAGAATGCTTGTTAAATTCCAATTCCTGAATTTTAACTGAATTTATTTTGATGCAGAAGTGCATTTGAATGTAAGGACATACAATTAAAATTAATAGAAACTGAAAGAAATTCATACATTAAAGTGTTAGTTCACCCAAAAATGAAATTTCTGTCATTAACTACTCACCCTCATGTTGTTCCAAACCCATAAGACCTTCGTTTATCTTCGGAACACAAATTAAGATATTTTTGATGAAATCCGAGAGGTATCTGAACCACACATAGGCAGCAACGTCATTGCACCTTTCAAGGCCCAGAAAGGTAGAAAAGACATCGTTAAAATAGTCCACGTGACTACAGTGGTTCAATCTTAATGTTATGAAGCAACAAGAATACTTTTTGTGCACAAAAACAAAACAAAAATACGCTCTACGTCAGAACGCCAAATCATTATTGGCCGGCTCCTGCGTCAGCATCACACGCATGCGTTGTGCTGCTCACGTGAACAGCGTCGGCCAATATTGAATTGCCGTTCTGACGTAGAACCTGGAAGCGCTGAACGTAAACAACGTGGGAGAATGACGGAGACGGAATTGTTGAATAAAGTGGTTATTTTTGTTTTGTTTTTTGCGCACAAAAAGTATTCTCGTCGCTTCATAACATTAGGGTTGAACCACTGAAGTCACGTGGACTATTTTAACAATGTCTTTTCTACCTTTCTGGGCCTTAAAAGGTGCAATGACATTGCTGTCTATGTGTGGTTCATATACCTCTAGGATTTCATCAAAAATATCTTAAAATTTGTGTTCCGAAAATGAACGAAGGTCTTACACCATGTCTACACCGGACGCGAGCGGCGCGACTCAACGCGTCAAAAGACAATAGAACACATTATAATCAGTGATATTGTCTACACTGGATGTGGCTCGGCGTGACAAATTCTAGACAGTAAAGGGATTCCCCGTTCTATTTCTGATGTAGTTCAAGTGCTTTGCAACGGTTGGCCTGTCGCGTTCAGTGTAGACAGCTTTTAGCTGTTGCGGCGAGATGCGACACGAAAATAGTCGCGTCTGGTGTAGACACGGTGTTAAGGGTTTGGAATGACATGAAGGTGAGTACTTTTTTACATTTTTGTGTGAACTAACCCTTTAAGTAAAAAGCAAAGTTTGTCAAGAGTTTCTTTTTTGAAAGTTTTTTTTGTGAAGCCTTGGTGTCAGATCCGTGTCTGTGATTTTGGAGTAGGATGTGCACCTTAGCAATAATCAAATGTCAAATATACCTCATGACAAAGCACTTTTATTTGTTTTTGTTCCAGGTTGACCAGAATCTGAGCCGGGATGTGCCAACAGTGCTGAGGCCGGAGGAGGAGAGGGGTGGGGGATTCTGGGATTCTAGAGGTGGAGAGCGAGACATCATGGGTGATGGAGGGGCCTTGCACACAGAGGGCAATGCCCTTCTGAAGGCGGTGTTCCAGGGCAAACTCCGCCTTGCACGCCTCCTCCTGGAGGGTGGAGCCTATATCAACGAAGGGAACGAGCGAGGTGAGACGCCCATCATAGCAGCCTGTCTGGCAGGATATGATGATCCGCAGACCCGGCAGAGAATGGTCCGGTACCTGCTGGAGAAGGGAGCAGACCCAAACATCCCCGACAAATCGGGTCGGACCGCCCTGATGCATGCATGTGCAGAACAGGCAGGCAAAGAGGTGGTGTCGCTGCTGCTGGAAAACGGCGCCGATCCCAGCTTGAAAGACTACTCCGGGTCTTCAGCACTCGTACACGCCATCAATAAGGGCGACAGGGACACTCTCCAGGTCCTGCTGGATGCTTGTAAAGCCAAAGGCAAAGAGGTAATCATCATTACAACCGATACATCTCCCTCTGGCACTAAAAAGACCAAACAATACCTGAACTCCCCACCATCTCCGGGTATAGTGGACAAGCTCTCCCCTGCTTGTATGTCTCCTTCTGAAGTGGAGATCCATACCACTGGCTCTGCCCCCGGTGAGGAGGAGGAAGGTATCTTCAGCTTTGCTGTGACTTCAGCACTCCCACTACCCTCCAGCAGACCACAGGGAGAGAGGAGACCACCACCCCGCAAGCTTCTGAAAAGACTAAACTCTGAGCCCTGGGGTCTGGTGGCTCCTTCCGTACTTGCTGAGAGAGCGGAGCGGATAGAGGGCGATTTAGCAGAGGAGGACAAGTTGGTCTCAGAGATTAATGGAATGACAGTTTCCGGTCCAGGCAGACCTCTCCTGTCCAGAAGGCACAGTATAGAGACCCATGACCCATCCTCTCCGAAGCTAATGGACCGGTCCTGTTCGGAAGACTGTGCAGCACTGTGTGGCTCGTCCTGGGCGGATAAAGTCCATCAGCACCAGTCACTGTATCGTAGAAACACAGCCCCTGAGACTCAGGACAATGTGGCTCAGGCATCGACAGGAATCCGTGGCTTACCACACCCCAAACTCACCCGCATGGAACACTATGAGTCGGACACCCACCTGTGTCCTGCCTCCATCCCTGGATCTCCAGATTCTGGACGTGTCTCAGTGGAGCGCCGCAAGTACAATGCCTCTCCCTTGTCGCTGCTCACTAGCTCTTCTCGAGAGTCTCTGGAGAGCATTCCCAACTCTGTGTCTCCTATCACAATGCGACGGCGTCCAACAGGACTGTTGGAACGGCGGGGATCAGGGACTCTCCTCCTGGACCACATCTCCCACACACGACCTGGGTTCCTTCCTCCTCTTAACGTCAACCCCCAGCGACCCATTCCTGATATCCGTGCCAATGGAAAGCCCACTTCTCCCGTTCACTCAGGGAGCAAGATCCTGCTGCCGGTTGCACCATCATCCCCGAAACGTGGGCCAGACTTCAAGATGAAGAAGAAACTGATGAGGAGACACTCAATGCAGACAGAGCAGATGAAGCAGCTTTCAACCTTCCGGGAAATCCTCACAGAAAAGGTTATGGAGATGAATGGAGATTGAGAGCAAGAGAGAAGGAAAATGAGAGAGTCAGTGCTGGCCGAGAGGCTCCTCACCAGGTTCATCTACATCATCTTTGAGGGACACCTGCTCTGGTCCAGTTCAGCTCATTTAACTAACACATGCATCAAAAATATGCATTGTGAAAACAAAACCATCTTAAAATTCAGATTATGAAAGAAAACGAGTCATGGTCACTCAAGATCATAAAGGGATCAGTTCTTACAAATGATCTGTTCCATATTTTTCGATGGAGATCATTCTAATGTTTTTAATTTTTGGGGGATTATTCCTTGACCATTGAGAATGTGTGAAGCTAAAACCATTAGTGTCTGTGAAAGTGCTTTTGGTGTTTGAATTTGCTGCAACCCCCAGATGAGACCTGACAGATTTGGTGTTCTACAGGTCTCTCTATGTATTAGCGCTGTTATGGCTATCAGCTTCCTTCCTGTCATGCACTGTCAGAAATTTTTTTCAAAAATTGTATTTTTAGGGGTACAACAGCTTGTCAGTGAGGCAGTACCTTTAATAGGGCAGTACTAGTACCAAATGTGGAAATGTATTAAGGGACAATATTTGTATATATACTTTATATAAAAAGAGCATATTAGTAATATGTACTCTTACGGTGTACTCACACTAGGCTCTCTGAACTGTGCCCGAGCGAGTTTGACCCTCAAATCCCGGTTCGTATGAGTAGTGTGATTGCTCCTTACTGTGCCTGGGCGCATTTCATTTAGCCGTCCCTGGCCCGCTTGGAAGAGGTGGGCCAGAGCGCGGTTCACATGCAGTGTGAGCGCTAACCGTGCCGGAGCACGGAACAGCTACAGCGGCAAACATCTTTATTACTACTTGGATAGTACACTTTCCAATCGCGCTCGGGCTCGGTTCAAGGCAACCGTGCCTAGTGTGAGTACACCCTTAAAGTACTACTTTGTATCTTTTAGGGGTAAATAAGATGACCCATTAAGGGTTCTGCCCCAGTGACAAGCTGCTGTACCCCTAAAGGTACAATTTTTGCACATTTTATTTCTGAGAGTGTGGCTCTGTGATGATCCTGTGGAATAATTGGGTTAATGTCTTCAATATTCCTGATAAAATGCTCATGTCCCTCAGCATCAAGTGGTATTCAAAACTTAAAGGGAAATTTCTTCAGCATAACAATACAGATATACATTCAAGTCATTTCATTAAAATGTGAATTTAATTTAAAGGTGATTATTTACTTATAAATAATAGAACAATGAAGCCTTTTTAATGTGATTTTTACTGCTGCTTTTTTGTTTTGGACTGAATTTTACTAATTATATGGCCCGGTTTCACAGACAGGGCTTAGCCTAAGCCAGGATTAGGTCTTTGTTCAATTAGGGCATTTAAGTAGATTTTATAAACTTTCACTAGAAAAAAACATTACTGGTGTGCATCTTGAGACAAAACTATGGCAGTGACATATTTTAAGATATGTCAGTGCAAGTTGCTTTCAGTTAAAGCAGTTCAAACATTTGCATTTTAGTCTAGGACTAGCTTAAGCCTCGTCTGTGAAATGTCTTTTAATTTGGCAATGGCAACCTTCCTGATTTTTCCACAGGATGTACCCTAAAGAGGACTGGAGATGGCTGACTGCTAAATATTCCTGTAACAAATGATAGTCTTAGATTAACATGTTTCTGAAGAACATTTTGATGTATAATGAAAGTGCAAAAAATGTTTAAACTAGATGAGTATTTTTAAAGGAATCAATTAACATGAAAACATAAAAAAAACTATATAACAAATAATAATAATAATTGTATCAGTTAAACATAGGCCTACCGCATGTTTCAGGGCTTTTGGATGGGTTGTTTATCTTTCTTAAACTCTTATAAGTGATACAAAATAAGTGAAGTGCAATTCTTGAAACTCAAAATCCCAAAGAAACCCTACAAACCCCATCCAAAACCACAGAGATCCACCCTGACCCCTCAGTGGAGGGGAGAGAGAAACCCCTCACCTAACGCACACTCCCATCTGGAGACACAGAGCACAGATATTGTGTACATACTGTACAGAGTACAATTGTGTCTCAAGCGTTTGAACATGCAATATTCTGTGCTGCCTCAGCACTGATTTCATATTATTATCGTGAATGTGAACAATCACTCGGACGTGTCTGTGGTAACATGATGCTGCGGTAAATAGTTCAAGACGAGCTGGGGTGAGCTCAGTTTACATTCAGAGGAGGAATTTCTGCACAAAATACATGAGAATGAATTTCCCTAATGAGCTGCAGTGCACAGTGTGTCCGTGTCAAACACATAGTTCAACTCAAGCTTATGATGTGAGTGAATTTAGTGCTTCTGCTTTGAGATGTTCTACACTTGATGTGAATTAACCTTAGTGTACTTGAAATATATCACGAAAACAAAAAGAGGAATATTTTTTTATGCCTGTAGGGTTTTATTCTTGTTGTTTTTTATTTTTATTGAAATGAATTTTAATGTTTAATACTGAATTGTTGGTGGTGCAATTTCACTTTGATGGTAGCTTTTGTGTTCCAGGATGTTTGTAGGAAATAATGTATGAGCAACCGGAGCTCAGTGGCTACAGCAATCTTCCTGAATACGGTCGTGATAAAACCCATCCGTCTCCTGTTGAACAGACAGACTGAAATCCAGATCTCTGATTACCTAGCTATTTGTTATCCTGATGTAATTAGGAGAATCTTGGCACTTTGCTGTGTATTCATTGATTTTAGCGATTCTCCTCTTTTCATTTAACACTCAAGCGAGATAACCGAGTCACAGGAGTTTGATTTGTTTCTAAATATGTTTGTATCTAAATATATCCAATATTTCTGACCTGCTGTACAAAACATCAATTTAAATGGGTTGAAATTGTGTTAAAGTGTACCTGAAAAGATGTTAATAGTGTAAAGGGTGTTTTAGGTGCTGTACACAATGGACCTCTGTCTGTGCTACACTGTCGTTGGGTAGTTTGAGCTGTACCCCAGTGTTCTGCTCTCCATTCACATAGAAGGGTCACAGTTACACTATCAATGCATTATTTAATGGATTATGGATTAACTATTTCTTGTTATTTTGTATGTTTAGTGTGATACACAGGTCAAATGTAGTAAGCCAAATAATTTTAAAAAAGTATTAAATTATTTAAAAGTAAAAACACTTTGTGGTGCAACTTCTCTGACTAATTGAAGGTGATTATTCTTTTCATGAGTTTTAATCTGCTTTGAATAAACAAATGACTGAATCAACCCTTTTTCTTATACCAGTGGCTCTCAACTGCTGTTTCTGGTTCTAATAGGGACGCAGAAAATAAAATGCAATAAAATAAAATGCAAAATATACAATGATGAGCCAAAACATTATGACCGGTCACAGGGGAAGCGAATATCGTTGATCATCTCCTAACAAGGCCAAATATTAAAGGGTTAGTTCACCCAAAAATGTGTCATGTCGTTCCAAACCTGTAAGACCTTCGTTCATCTTTGGAACACAAATTAAGATATTTTTGATAAAATCCAATGGCTCAGTGAGGCCTGCATTGCCAGCAAGATAATTAACACTTTCAGATGCCCAGAAAGCCACTAAAGACATATTTAAAAGTTCATGTGACTACAGTGGTTCAACCTTAATGTTATGAAGTGACGAGAATACTTTTTGTGCACCGAAAAAACAAAATAACGACTTTGTTCAACAATATCTAGTGTTGGCCGATTTCAAAACACTGCTTCATGAAGCTTTACGAATCTTTTGTTTCGAATCAGTGGTTCGTAGCGTGTATCAAACTGCCAAAGTCACGTGAACCATTGAAATTTCGAAACACTTATGATGTAACGAAGCCTCGTTTACTGTAATCACGTGAGTGACTTTGGCAGTTGATACACGCTTCGAACCACTGATGCGAAACAAAAGATTTGTAAAGCTTCATGTGGTTAGTGAAATAGAGACAAAGATAGATGAATGAAATGAAATGAAACCAAGCAGATCATTCCAGACTCTGGGCATGTTCCATAAACAGTCAGAGGAGGAGTGACCTTCATCCCGGAGGAATTGCTCTTCTCATCCAATCTCAGAACCTCTGGCAGTCTCATCTCTTCTCTGTTTGTTAGACACACAGCAGTGTCAGCGACGCCTGAGAGCACTTGTCCTGTAAAAACACTGCTTGCCAGTCTGACACACACACACACATTTCCAGCTGTGAGACACCATGAAACAAAGTACAGATCACAGAGCCACTGAACTCAGACATCAAAACATCAGCTAACATGAAAATGTCTCCTATACCAAGCCACTTAGGGTAAGGTTCAAAAAGCAATTTTGTTCATTACACTGGGACACGGTACAGACAGACTATTTTGTAGTGTGTTCATATTTCATGAGTTTAATCCGTGAATGATATAAGGGCAAATATAACTGGCTTGCTGTTGATGGAGAGCTCAAACTAGAAACAGAACACAAGTAGTCAGTAAAACGAGGTGTGCAACCTTTAAAAAATGTTCACAAATGGGTTCAAACAAAATTCTGAATTTTAGCCTACCATCTTCCTAATATAGGCTACTGTAATGGGTAACAGGGTTGAACTTAAATGCAGTAAAAAAGGAGGGGCCTATTTCTTACATTTTAGTGGTGTGCAGAGTGCAGACACTTAAAACTTCCTACGTTTCATGCTAGTTAATTTACTAACGATATGTCAATTACATCTAAATTCGTGTCTCTAATTCTTAAAAAAACAAAAAAACAAAGCTAAGGGCGAAAAATATTGCAGCGTATTCGTTGAAAGTGACATAGTCCTTCCCCCTGGACTATTTTAATCACCTGTATGTTAACAACGGCGTGTTGGAATGGTGGAAGTAGCCTATTGATTGCAGAAGTGAGGTAAGCATCTTTTTGAATACCATTACGTTGTGACTGACAGGATTAGATAAACATGCTCCTTCCGAAGAGTGGGTTTACAAGTCCTTTATAAGTTCAAAAACACTTCAACACAAACAACACAAACGTTAATACACAAAAAATTATGTGTTCTTGTTTATTTGCCCCTTGTGCGCCCTCTGCTGGAGCATATGGATACCGCACACACCTTCACATTCTTATTTTATGAAATATTTTGCTTTTAAACACGAGTAACAGTAATTAGATTTAGTATTAGATTGAGCTCAAAGATTGTGAACCAAAGCTGAGATCCTAGCAAAATTTGAGTGTGTTGAGTTTATTAGAAATATTGTCATCAAGATTAACAAAAACACTCTATCTTTTAAAATACCATTTCAAGAGGTCATAAATCAAAATATATCTACATAATCAGTGGTTTATCATAAGATAAAAGTTAAAAAATAATAATAATTTAGATGGGACTGGCAGTGAATATTAACTTTGTTGGTTCTCTGAGAATATGGTTTTATTGAGATTTTAGAAATATTTGCTGGTAGGTTGAAGAGCCAGGCTGTTAACACAGTAGTGGAAGTCACAGAGTTGCTCTAACATCACTGAGCCTTTGTGAAAACACCTAAAACCAGGGCTACAGATATAATAGTGTAAAAGCTCTGGATAAGGAGTCCCAGCTAGTAGGCTATATCTCGTAAGGATGCTGCAGGTGATGGATCATTTATAGCCTTTTCTCACAGCAGCTGGAATAATTAAACGTATCATTTTGCGGTGGATTGTATGGTATGACAAATTAACGTTAGAAAATAGACTGTATAATGCTTCCATGACTACAATCTGTGATTCTGAAGTACAGTATCCACACATCTCCTCAAAATATTAGATTCATCCACGCTGAGGAGCCGTGCCGATGCACAACCCACATAAAGAAGATAATTCCACAAATAACTGCAATTGCAGGTTTCAAACAGAGATGGCGACAAAGAGGCAAAACTTACGGACTGCAGCTTTAACATTATTTTAACGATCTAAGCACATGGTCTGAAGCACATGGCGCAGGTGCACTTACGGGCGTGTCCGAATCCACTTTTGCTAGTTTAACAACAGGGGAAAACTAGCAAAAAACACTTGCGTCGCATTGTGCCAGGTGTATGATAGGGCCCTGTAAGTTAAAAACAACAAAACAAATCTGTTTTCTGTTAGTATATGTGTCATGCTGTTGATTACAACAGAAAATAATATCTAACAAAAGCAATTAAAAACATGTTTACAGTAGTGTATTTACAATGGAAGCCTGTGGGGCATTACAAATAAATGGTGATAAAATGAAACTGTCACACTATCTGTGTATCTCTAACACTTAAATGCATGTCAGCATGCGACCTGTGTGATAGCAATGTTTGCTATGTTGCTATACACTGGGACACGATACTCAATGTACATTATGTATATATTTGGCATATTTCATGAGTTTAATCCTTGAGTGATATAAGTGCTAAATGGGACTTCTCATCATTAACTAAATGGGTTCAAAGAAACTTCTGAATTTTATTTAAGCTTTTTACTGTTCATTTTCTTATTTTTAGCAATATAATTTAAATTATTTATTTAGTAATTTATTAAATATAATTAGCCCCCTGGACTATTTTAATTACTGAAGCAACACTAATATATGCTTTGGGAGTGGAAGAATGATTACAGAAGTGAAGTAAAATATCTTTACGTTGTGATTGACATGATTAGATGAACATCCTCATCCATATACTCCCTCTGCTGGAGTACATGGATACTGCACACACCTGCACATTCTTATTTTATGAAACATTTCGCTTTTAAACACGAGTTAGTTAGGCTAATTTTACATTTTATTCCCATTTACATTTAGCGCTCAGAGATTGTGAACCCAGCAGAGAGATCACAGCAAAATGTAAATGTATAGAGTTTATTATAAATATTGTCATCAAGATTAACAAAAGACATGCTGCATTTTAAAATACCCTTTCAAGAAGATCAAAACATAGTAAGATCTATGATTTAAAAATGACTGGCAGTGAATCTTATAGAGATTTTATAGAGGAGAGGTGGCTCAATGGGTAACACTGTTGCCTCACAAAACAGAAGGTCCTTTTCTGTGTGGAGTTTGCATGTTCTCCCTGTGTCAGAGCTGGTTTCCCCCCAGAATCCAAAGACATGCAGGTTAGATGAGTTGGATATGCTACATCGGCCGTAGGAGTGTGTGTGGGTGTCTTGCGACAGGAAATCCAATGTGCGGATAATTCTGCTGTGGCGCCCCCTAATGGAAGCAGCCGAAAGAAGATAGGTCAAGGAGTTAACACAGTAGTGGACATCACTAAGCCTTTGTGAAACCACCTAAAACCAGGGCTACAGATGTAATAGTGTAAAAGCATAGTGGATAAAAAGTTTTTCTCAAATTGTGTTGTAGTCCAGTGGTTAAAACCCAGAATGACTATAGGTTCAAACCCACCAAGAGCAAACATTATTGTGCCCTTGGCTGGTTGTTTCAAGTGGATTCCCAGCTAACAGGGAACATTCTCAGAATTTTGGCTAACGTTCTTTCAAGGTTTTCTCATCTTCTTTCAGACAAACACAATCGGAGATATATTAAAAGATATCCTGCCTCTTCCAAGCTTTATAATGGTAGCGAATGGGGCTTGAGATTTTGAAGAACAAAAAAGTGCATCCATCCATCATAAAAGTAATCCACACGGCTCCAGGGGGTTAATAAAGGCCTTCTGAAGCAAGGCAATGGGTTTTGTAAATAATTGTTCATATTTAAAGCTTTATAAACTTTAATAAATGCCTTTTGGCAACGGCCGTACTCAAGTTCCGACGGAAGAGCGACCTCTGACCCTACGTATGACGTAAGATGTAGGAGTAGTGTAAGCTTGTGGTTCAAACAAGTAGGGCTGGGCAACAAACTCAAGCTCCTCTTCTCTTATATCAAAACATTTCTCTTTAAAAATTCTCGTTTTAGACTTCTAATTCATGACAGGCTTCTGCGTTCGTCATTGAGTCATGCGGCAGGTCAGAGGTCACTCTTCCGCCGGAAGTAGACTCGTGTACGGCAGTTACCGGAAGCCAGTTATTATGGTTTATAAAGTATTAAATATGGTTATTTTTCTTACAAAAACCCATCGCTTCGCTTTATTAACCCCTTGGAGCCGTGTGGATTATTTTTATGATGGATGGATGCACTTTTTTGGTCTTGAAAATCTCGGGCCCCATTCACTACCATTATAAAACTTGGAAGAGCCAGGATATAACTCCGATTGTGTTTGTCTGAAAGAAGATAGTCATATACACCTAGGATGGCTTGAGGGTGAGTAAATCATGGGATAATTTTCATTTTTGGGTGAGCTATCCCTTCAACATTTGTATAAATGAGAAAAAAACATTTTTTTTTTAACATTTAAAATGTTAAAAAATGGGACGTTTCAGAACATTCAGAAATATTGTGTTCATAATTAATGGGAACGTTAGCAAAATGCCAGGTTGAACCTGTAAGTTTGCCGTAATAAAGTAGATTTAGCAGTATTGGTTATTGACAGCTGAGGAAGGAAATATAACGATTATTAGTTAAAAAATTACTATTATAATACAGAAAAGTAACTAATTTATGTTCATCTTCTGGTTGGGATCTTGAACATCTACTGTGCTTTAGTCCTCAGGTCTGGAACAAAAGGTATGGATCCCTGTGAATAATGTTGGGGCTGTTATTAGAATTAATATTAATGAATTAAGTTAATTATTAGAAAATGCACAATGCATAATAATTACACCTCGGGTGTACATTATTGTATTGTCTAATATTCCACTTATACTACAGTTACCACACCTCAAGATATTGTTCAGATGTTGTATTTCAAGACATTTGTCAGGTTTTTGTCCTTAAAACATTCTTGTGTGTAGGACTAATTTCTTCGTATCTCATCCCATGCCTCCGTTGCTAATTCCAAAACCTCATTTTAGAGCTATGGAGGCTTCAGCCATTGTTAACAGACTAATGCAGTTATTAATGCAGTTATTAGAGAGAGAGAGAGATTAAGCGTGTGTGAATTACCTGAGTCTGTGCGTCTCTCAACAGTGTTCGGCAGCAGCGTCTCTACTAATGGCGAAACTGTAAGTTTATCTGCTTCAAGAAGAGCGCCATTATTACCTCGCTAGTGAGAAATGTCATGTAGCTTTTAAGTTGCTAAACTACTTTACTAATAAATTCGTCCGAGCAGCGCTGACAACACATTTCTGTGTGAGTGTGTACTGTCTGTACTCTATGTGTGTGTGTGTGTATGTGTTTGAGTGGGAGAGAAAGAGCTTTCTGTAAACAATAAAACGTAATTTTGTGGAAAAACATGTCCTGCCTGGAACTGCTTTAGCAGTGCGTTTCCCTGAAAATAATAATAATTGCACACCTTAGAACATTTGTCCACCAATCACATTCAAGCATTCAACAGCCCCGTAGTATAAAATGCAATAACACCTCACACTGATCATTAGTTTAAAGATAATTTCCTAAAGACAAAAATCACTGTGATTTTATCAGGGTTTTAGTACACAAGCCACAGTTTCTTCATGCTAGTCAAAATAGCTCAATTACCTTATAGTCTGGTACAGGAAGGACCATGTTGAGGTGGTGGACCATACTGGACTGAAGTGAATACTGTTGCTGTTGTAGCAGAGTTTGGTTGGGGCAGAAGCACAATATTGTTGACAGTCACATTAGTACGAGGGATATTAATTCGATAAACTCGAGTGCTGCAAGGCGGTCTTCGCTAAAGGATTGAGAGAGAAAACAGAACCAACATGAAACATTTATTTTACATCCTGCGATCTCATTTCACCCTTTAAACATGTCATGATGAGAATGTGTTAATCTCTTGATGATTTTTGTCTTTGGTCTGCAGCAATAACAGTATTTACTGTAGCAGGCATTCGAAGCAACAATCGGAGAGAAGATCACTGACTACAAGGCTGACTACTGACTAACAATCTCAGCCCGTATTCATTCAGTTCAGTTCAATTCAATTCAAGCTTAATGCATATTGTTTTAAAGCAGCTTTACAGAAATGGCTTTTATCACTGAAATAAGTGGTGTTGTATGTCATACACGTCTGGAATGACATGAGGGTGAGTGAATAATAACAATTTTATCAGCACATATTTTATGTCAGCAATCCCATTAAGTCTTTGAACCACGTCTTGAGTTTTACCTTTGTCCTGCAGCACTCACAGGAAGTTGAGGCAACAATAATAGAGATGACGATGACCAGAGCATCACAGACCATCAAAACAATGTGAGTCACACCCTGAGTGAATATTAGAGGCAGGATGATTATGAACTAATTTCATGGTTGATATAAACATTTTGAAGGAAAGATTAGTATAGATCTAAATAATTACAGTAGCTTGATACTGCATTTGAAACCAACCAACATGCAAATGAACTTCTAGAGTGATTTTTACAGATCTATCTCATGTTGGTAAGAAAGTCTAAACACTTACATCATTTGCAAAGGCATGAAAGGGAATGGAGATAGCAGCTGTAATGGGATTGATGTAGTTTAGAGATTGTGAAGTTCTGATCTGAAATGAGAAAGACTCTTTAGGCAAATCAAAAATGCATAATGCATTGTATTATAATATTATTACTTTCATTCAGATAAAATGAAATGTAAAATACTCAAGATATTCAGACAAACCAAGTGTTTGTTACGTGTGCGTGCAGCTGACACTGTCACAGATCCAGTTAAAACTGACTACAGTAAAGAAAATGAACATTATTCAGTATTTGTTCAATGCACAATGTTTTCCTGATGATGAAATAAATGACTTACAATGGGAGATGCCCAGAGAATGTAAAATAAACCTTTCCAGGTTGTTAAGCTGAACACCCCTATGCCTAATAATATTTCCAAAACCTGTAAGATATAAAACAAGATGGTCAATGTTTCCTTATGGACCCAAAATTAGCATGTAGCAGAAAAAAAAAAAAAAAAAAAAACTTTAAGTGGATCAGTTTGATTTACCCCCATAATCATCGGCCTGATCATCATGAAATTAGACACCACGTACTGGTCAAATGGTGACAATGGCTTCTGCTGAAAGCTGGTCACTTCATCACGTTTAGGCATCTTTAAACACACTGAGATATTTGTTGGGATGGAAGTGTAAGAAATGTTATGTTTCAAATCTGATGCACTTAGCAATTTCAATTTAGTTAGATTTTGGTTACTAACAAGCTATTGTACTTTTACAACTATACTATTATCGGTTACATTATGTTACATTTGGTTACTTTGCAGACAGCCAAAGAGAAACCAACAGAAAAAAAGTCACTGTTTACATTCTCTGAGCTGAAAATCAGGATTTACTAGAAGAGTTGCACAGACCTCACATGATGGGAAGTTAACCAAACAGTGTTGGTTCTTTTTTTTTTTTTTTTAAATAAAAGAAAAAAAAAAGAAAAAAAAAAAAAAAATCCTAAACAATTCACAGCCTAAAAAAAGGACAGGCGACATCACTATTTTCTGCTAAAACTTTGGAAGAAGCATGTTCATTTGATTCATCACATTACATAAGATCTAAAGGTTCAATCTAAGGTTGTATTGGTATTTGTATTCCACATATTGTATAATATTAAATACTAGTGTCTTCCTCCCAACCTCTAGTTCATTCAGATTAGCAGTATCAAACAGATCTGTTCTACAATCTGAGGAAAATAATTACCATATTATTAGATTGCTTTACCTTGATGTTGCTCTTGTCTTGGGTCTTGTCATTTTCTCTTTCCTTTTAAGTTAGGTAAAAGGCAGTTTATGAGACTCCACTAAGGGAAGTTTGTTTATGGATAAAATGTTTGTGATATTATAGGTGGCACAGTAGCTTAGTGGGTAGCGCTGTCGCCTCACAGCAAGAAGGTCTCTGGTTTGATTCACGGTTGAGCCAGGAGGACATGTGAAGTTTGCATGTTTATGAGACACCACTTTGTGCTCAGGTTTCCCTTACAATCCAAAGAAATGCAGGACAGGTGAATTGGGGACACTTAATTGTGCATTGGTGCATGTGTGTTTGTGATAGCCCAGGAATGGACTGGTTATCTGTTCAGGGTGTTTCTCTTTTTAATGGCCTGAGATGCTGGAACAGGCAGAAAATGGATGGATGTTTCTGAAACTTCACTCTATTCTGGGATATGGAGCTTATATATACAGTATGCAGCAATTTGTCTATTTTTTTATAACACTGGCCACTATTCTGATAAAATGTCATAAAATACCAAACATTGCATAAGCTGCCAGAGACTGTTTTTGATAATGTTTTATGATGACTATATCTTGTATTCACACCCAATGCACCTAATAATTACAGTAAAAAAAAAAACAAAAACACAATATGTCACTGTAAAAAAATTAAGTTGAGAAAACTTAAAAGTTTAAGGCAACCAGCTGGAGGAGATTTTTGAGTTTTCTTAACTTGTTGTTGTATAACAAGTTCAATTTACAACAAGTTGAGAAAACTCAAAAATCTCCTGCAGCTGGTTGCCTTAAACTTTTAAGTTTTCTCATTTTTTTTATTTTTCACAGTGTATATCATTAAAAGTTCAATACAATATAATATCTAATGTGTCTGTGACATGCTGTTAATTACAAATTAAAATAATTTTTAACTCGTCTCCAAGGTTGTAAAAACAACGAAAAACATGCAGTAGTGCAATTACAAATGAAGCTTATGGGGGTTTCACACTGTAAAAGGATTAGTTCACTTCAGAATTCAAATTTCCTGAAAAATTTACTCACCCCCATGTCATCCAAGATGTTCATGTCTTTCTTTCTTCAGTCGAAAAGAAATTAAGGTTTCTGAGGAAAACATTCCAGGATTTTTCTCCATATAGTGGACTTCACTGGGGTTCAACGGGTTGAAGGTTCAAATTGCAGTTTAAATGCAGCTTCAAAGGGCTCTACATGATCCCAGCCGAGGAATAACGGTCTTATCTAGTGAAACAATCGGTCATTTTCTAAAAAAATAAAAATTTATATACTTTTTACCCACAAATGCTCATCTTGCACTGCTCTGCGATGCGTCACACATTATGTAATCATGCTAGAAAGGTCACACTCATATATCTAACTCATATATATAACTCATTTTCTCCTCCAACTTCAAAATCATTCGACATCGTTGTTTTACCTTTTTTTGTAAAGGGCATTTGACTTAGTCTTTGCATGTTCGCTTTGTAAACACTTGCTCGGTACTTCCACCTACGTCACGCGTGACCTTTCCAATGTGATTACGTAATGTGTGGCTCATCGCAGAGCTAGTGCAAGACGAGCATTTGTGGTTAAAAAGTATATCATTTTTATTTTTTTCAGAAAATGACCAATAGTTTCGCTAGATAAGACCCTTATTCCTCGGCTGGGGTTGTCCTGCACTGAAACTGCAATTTGGACCTTCAACTCGTTGAACCCCAGTGAAGTCCACTATATGGAGAAAGATCCTGGAGTGTTTTCCTCAAAAACCTTAATTTCTTTTCGACTGAAGAAAGACATAAACATCTTGGATGACATGGGGGTGAGTAAATTATCAGGAAATTTTAATTCTGAAGTGAACTAATCCTTTAATAATAGTTAATATTAATATCAGAAAAGTGAATAAGGAGCTCCAATAAAGCTCTGTAGCAAAAAAGCAACTGATTTCATCAACAGACTAGAAATTGCCCCTTGTTTTCCTAATAGTTTGATGGAATGTCAAAATGACCTGGATTATAGTTCACTGGAGGTGCAGAAGGACTTGATTGTAGCTTGGTGGAGGTTCAAAAAGACCAGGATCGTATCTTAGTGGAGGTGCCGATGGGACTGCATCATAATTTGGTGGAGGTGCAGAAGGACTTGGGTTGTAGTATGCTGGAGGTGCTGAAGGACTTGGATCGTAGATTGGTGGAGGTGCAAAAGGGCCTTGTTGGCCCTGAATCATAATATTGTTGTCAGGCATGTAAGGCACATCTCTGTTTATATAACTGACTGCAACATCTCTTGACTAGAGAACACAACAAAAAGAGAACATCATTATTGTGTTGCATTCATTATTGGATGTATCTCAATGGGATGCAGTGGCAGCTGTTAATCTACCTTCTAATGCATTAATTAACCAATCAGAAAGGATATGAAAACGAGGTCACTTGTTTCTGTCAAATGCAGTTAAATACTCATAAGAGATAAAATGTGGATCTTTCTGTATAACCATCATTAAACAAATATAACTTTATTTCTGTCAGGCTGCTTTTGTGAACTAGTTTAACTGATTCACTGAAAAGAAGAACTAAAGCTGGTTTTCAGTGAAAAGTTTCATTCCTCAAACAAAGCTATCCTTATATGTCTTTAGAATACATGTAGCTTGCAAGGATATAAGGAATCATTTTTTGATGCTTATTTTTTGTCATTTTGCAGAATGAAATTCCCAGTCCTCATTCATCTTCATTATATTGAAGGATATTCTATATAGTTTCACCTTTTGTGTTCCACAGAAGAAATGTAATAGGGGTATGGAATGGCATGAGGGTCAGTAAATAGTGTCAAAATTGTATTTTTTTTTTAATTTGTACATTTTTAAAGATTATTTAAGATAAGAGTCTTTGAACTTCATCTTGATGAGTTTTACCTTCTTCGTGCAGCAGTCACAAGAAGATGAGGCAACAATAACAGAGATAATGAAGACCAGAACATCACAGACAACCAAGACAATCAGAGTCACGCCCTGAATGAGTATGGAAACAAGATGATTATAAACTTATTATAAACACATTTTATTAGTAGTTATAAATAGTAATTTGTCTTTAAGAAATTGTCAGAAATGGCACATCATGATTGATATTGAAGTACAGATTAGTGTAGAGGTTAATCTGGTTACAGTTAGTTGATCACACTTATATTAGCACTTTTGAATGTAAGTTTGGCAGATATATTGTACTTTTGTTAGACTCAAAGCAGGATGTCTATACAGACACTTACATCACTGTCAACACAATGAAATGGGACGGAGATAACAGCTGCTATGGCATTGAAACAGTTTAGAAATTGCGAGATTAAGACCTGAAATGAAAAAAATACCCTTTAGTTAGATCAGAGATGGTTAAAACATAATGTATTGTACTCTAGTACTATACTGTCATTTAAATGTAAAATATTTTCTATTACATTAGATATTCAGACTAACCCGACATTTGTTACATTTGGATGCAGCTGATACCGTCACAGATCCAGTTAAAACTGACTACAGTGAGGAAAATGAACATTATTCAGTATTTGTTCATTGCACAATGTTGCCCTGGTGTTGAAATAAAATACTTACAATTAGACATGACCAGAGGAGAAATAAAAATCCTGTCCAGATTTCTAAGACAATCATCACCATACCTAATGATATTTCCAAAATCTGTAAGATATAAAACAACACAGTATCGGTTTCCTCATTTTCCCCAAATTAAAATTAGCATGTAGCAAAACGAAAAAGATTGAAGTGGAACAGTTTGTTTTACCCCCAGGGCCTTTGGCCTGATCTTCATGAATTTAGACACCACACGCTGGTCAAATAGTGACGCTGGCTGCTGCAAAAAGCTGGTCACATCATCACGTCTAGGCATCTTTAAACACACTGAGAGAGATATGTGTGGGAATTATGGGAAGTATGGGAATTATGAAAGTTCAGAATCTGATACACTTAACAATTTCGGTTATAAGCTAATGTACTTAAAAAAATTTTTAACAATATTGGTTGCAGTTTATTAACCCTAAACAGAAGTTAAAGGCATGTTTTTCTCTTTACTGTTAGAGAATTTGAAATCAGAATGAAGAGGAACTAAATGTCGCTGTAAACATTTTCAGAGCAGAAAATCTGGATTTACTTGAAGAGTTGCTCAGATGACACATGAGAAGATAAACACTGTTGGCGAAGACACTTGATTTAGATTTAGCTTTGTTTTTTTCCCCTAATACAACTTAAAAGTACAACCTAAAGATAATGGCACAGGACATGTCACTATTTTCTGTAGGTCCAAAACAAAGTTTGGAAGGAGCATGTTCAATTGATCCTGCATGTCCGAACACATGAAATCTGCACAAATTTACAAAACAGCCATGATATACTTGTGCAAAAACCATCATAACAGCATATATATGATAGTTTGCACTGGTATTCTATTCTAGCTGCCAATTCCAGATTTTATCTTACCCACAAACACAGAGAGACAGACGATAGAAGTGCAGAATACTTACACTAATTAACAATATTTCCCCCAACTTAAAATCCATTCAGATTAGTAGTATGTGAAGAAAAGGTACTTAGTACTTAATAAGTCATTATTACTGTTGACGGTGTGTTCGTCTTGAGTCATTTTCAGTTTGTTTTTGATTTAGTTTTTCTTAGTAAGGAGTCTCGAGACTCCACCTCCACAAAATATGAAGAGAATGATTCTTAAACGTCACTCTGTTTCAAGATGTAAACATTGGGTGATTTCAGGTTATACTGTAGATAGGATTTTATAGCATAGGAACAAAGTTTTTTAAAAGACACTTGCTGATCTTGAGGCATTTAGAATCAAAAGTGAAATAAGCATGGCTCGTTTTGCAATCCAGGAAGTAATGATAATCAAGTTTATCGCTGCTTGACCGTAGTGTCAGGATGGCCGAGTGGTTTAAGGCATCAGACTCAACAGGTGTTGAGCATTCTGATTTCTGGACGGAGTCGTGGGTTCGAATCCCACTTCTGACACAAGGATTTTGGAGTGACAGGACTAGAGGACTCAGCTTCAGTGACTGAATGTAAATAAGTGATAGTGCAGATAGTTCAAGATGTGTAAGAGCAATGCAATATCTGATCACCATGATAGGTTTGTGCTTGTTAAAATAAAATACAGTACAGGAAACCTAACTTAAATGCCTTTATTTATATTATGTTAATCATATATATTTAAATTGTTAAATGCTGGAATAGAATCACAGAATAATGTCATGTGACATTGTTTTAAAGTTTATTTTAGACCTCCATCCATCTACTATAGCCCAGATCAAAGGATAATACATGCAGAGAAGTTATGAACCACAAGGTGGCATCCCTGTACAAAGATAGACATTTTCGAGCAATAAGTGTTGTAATCTTAGTTTGGTAACAATTACCTGAAGTAAATGGTTAATAAAACAACATAAATAATTTAAATAAATAATCCAGCCAATATCGGTCATAATGTGAAACAACAACAACAAAAGACTATTATAAAATGTAAAATTTTCTTGTTACTGATTGTCACTGATGCCAAAGTAACACAAATAAAGTGGTATTAGTATTCATACATAGTCGTTCATAGTTGATTTTTTTGTTTATTTTTAAATAACCTTAATTAATCTTGTTAACTTGGGCTATTTAATCTTCAATAAAACATATTTAATCTTTTTTCCACCTAAACTGTATTACTCCATCAATAAAAAATACAAATGAAAAAATGAAAAATGTCATGCAAATGCACATTTGCATTTGAGCATTGTATTGTTTCGGTCTTGATTTGCCACAACACAGCACAATTTAAATGAAAAATTTTGACAAAAAACCAAAAAAACAATAGTGACTAGTTTACAGCTGTGATGTGCAATATGATGGACCTGCATTAGGCATTAAAAAAGTGACTAGCTAGTACCAAACTACAATATACGCTACATTTAGGGTCTGCAAACAGTGTGTATAACAGATGGGTACTTGGTTCAGAAAAAGTTAGAACCCCTAAAATTTAAATGCATTTAAATGTAAATAAAAATTTTCTTTACAATACACGTTTTTTTTTTCATCCACATTGTTGTAAATCAACCCTGTCAAACAGGGGAGGACTACCAAAGAAATTTAAATAAGGATCTGATTAGCATTATGCAATATTTTTTTTTTATTATAATAAAATTTATTATAAACTTACTGTATTGGTTCTCTGGGTTGTCTGGGAGTCAAGGTTGGGGTTAAGGGTCTGCAAAGGTTAACCCCTGCTACACAACCAATCCCTTCTTATAGGCTGTTGAGTGGTTGGATAGTTTTACCTTGACATCCCTTTTTGTTTTTGTTATCACTCATTCTTCAACACATTAGGCCTAATAACACCATAATACTTCTTTCAAATCATCATGCTCATCCTCACCGCGAGTTCTTTCTCTTCTCTAATGGATTTTGTACAAGGCCACCCAATAGCCAATCAACCCATCCCCTTCTTATTAATATTAATATTCTAGCGTCATTCCGGCGATGTTATTGGCTAAGAAAAAAGCCGGTCGCATGAGAGTGAACGGATGAAATCACCTGTCAATCTCAAAAAGGGCGGGATTTGCCAAGCCCCGATATATGTAAAAATACCATTCACACGCGCTCAGTGGCTGTGACACGAGCGAAGGGGCTTTTCGAAATATCATATTCAAATCAGTCTCCGGCGAGGGACGGAAGAAGTGGACAGTTTGAACAAATGGAGGAAGATAGCAATGAACAGATGAAACCCCTCCTAACCACAGTAAGCATAAAGTTATTTGTTGTTGTGTCTTCAGAATTGCGAGTTTGGAAGCCTAGAGCGTTTCTACGCGCGTTTATTTCAAAGAAAGAAAAAGGACGGGGATGAGGGAAACGGATGGTGGGATAGGTTTAAAGCATCACTTTCTCTGGGTTGTTAACGACCCAGGAACATCCACATTATCTTAGTGGACTTGAAACGTGTTTGTTTTGAGATTGTATTGGTGTGGAAATATACTTTCATTGTTTTGGGGTGATCACGCTTCTGCCAGGAAGTGTCGTTTAGATCATTGCGTCACAATAACGGTGAAAGACCAGCGCAGTAGACGATGAATCTCTCTCTCTCTCTGGAACGATAAAAATGATTTTAAGTATTTATAAACGCATATAAACGTCATAACTTTTGTTGTATGTTTTATTTTCTTTCCTCACAAGAATGTCCTCGTCTTTTTTGCCACATTTTGAATATACAGGAGCATACAAGCAATAACTAGTCTTTATTCTCTCTCTTTATATATACATTTAGTTTTTAGCTGACATGATCTGCTGTTTATAAAACGTAAATGTTTCCTTTGGTTGTATGTCACTGTTACCATCATCATTTCCCTTTTATAATGATGTACTATTCCAGAATAATAATAAAAAAAAGTCATAATCACTTCATCCTTTCAGAATATGAACACTTATGATTGAAGTCCACTCATTTTTATCACTTAGAGGACTATCTTTGTAAACCTAGGTAATATGAATTTGCATAATAAATAATTGATTATTCTCTTCTCTCTTTCTGCTATTACTGTTTACATGTAGTGTGCACTTCCCTCTCTCTCTCATTCTTTAAAAGCTTTAATTTCCGTGTAGTCATTAACAACTTCCGTATATATTTCCTTCGCTTCACAAATTATTTGTCATCAGTAGATACTAACAGCCCTGATGCACTTCCATGTGTACAGTACTACATCATTTACTCAAAGCAATAGTAACAACTCTTCAGATACAGTTTGAATATTGCTTACTTAAAGGGATAGTTCACCCAAAAATGAAAATTCTGTCATCATTTACTCACTCTCATGTTGTTCCAAACCTGCATGAATTTCTGTCTTCTGCTGAACACAAAAGAAGATATTTTGATGAATATGGGTAACTAAACAGTTGATGGACCCCACTGACTTCCATGGTATGGAAAAAAATACTACATACTTCTTAAAATACTACTTATGACATTCTTCAAAATATCTTCTTCTGTGTTCAGCAGAAGAAATTCATACAGGTTTGGAACAACTTGAGGGTGAATAAATGATGCCATAATTTTAATTTTTGGGTGAACTATCCCTATAAGTCGTTAAGTGTAAGTATATAAGCTCATATAAATAAATACATACATACGATGTTTGTAAATTCAATAGAAACATCTTAAGTGGAACACTAAATTGCAGTAAGCACCTGAAAGTTTATGTCTCATAACATCCAAAGTGCAATGGATTTGAAGAGTCATCAATAGAAATCAGAAATAGACATTGGATGACTTGTTTGGTGCAAAGATAGTATTATTTTTGGAGCGTCAGGTGTGTTTACATGGTATTTTGCTTGATTTGTCACATCTAAGAATGCAAAGGATAAATTCATTTATCTATGATTTATTGACATTTAAATTGGCAGTGTGAACATTGTTACTTTGTTTCAAAGTGTGTAAAGCAACAATAAGGGCTTAAGTTTTCATATAAACAGTAACTAGTGGGCCCTCGCTACACTGATTTTTTTTTTTTGCTATAGACCGTGTTACACTTTTAAAGTATTGGTAATACTTAAAGATAACAATCTCTGTCTTGCTACCATCACTATCTTGTGTTTTCTCCACAATTGTTAGTCTCAGGTATGTTGTGAGTATTATGTAATGATGATTAAGGTCCAAATGGCAAATCTGAGTAAGACTGGAATCCAGATAGGGAAAAGCTTGTAAGTTATTGCGCAAGTATGTATATTGTTTAGATGGTGCTAAACAAAGTTAGCATTCTATTTATCTGAAAATGTTGCAGTGGCCAGTTCCTGGTGTGTAACAAAGAGCCTTGTTTTAATTTCCACCTGTTGCTTACTCATCACTCAGGTGTCTTCAGGACAGTGATGTTCCTCGTCTGTTCTCTGCCATGATTCTATCGGGATATTGGCGATGAGGGAAGATTTCACGGTTCGTTGAGTGTGCGGTAACGTTACAGAACTGGTTCAGAATGGAAGATTAGACAGGAAGTTTGTCATTGTTCTCTGGTTGGAGGATCAGCAGCTCTCGGGAGTGCTGGGACCCAGCAGACAATGCTGTTGATAAAGCCACAGAGGGCACAGCCATAAGCTCAGCAGGTTTAGAGTAGTATGAGGCGCTGTGACCTGTCTGTCTGTGTGCAGTAGGCAACACAGTTGCTCTGCTGCAGCTAATTCACAACAAGTCTTTCCTGTCCCACTTGTTTACATATGTTGAGATAGATTCTTCTAAAATGCAGTTCATTAATAACAAATGAGCACAGAAGTGGTGGGATCTTTTTTACAGATTTTTATTAATAACAAAATCTCTATTCACATGGAAAAATAGTCAAAGCATTTCTTCAGAGGTGGGTTTTGTTGTTTCACATTTTTGTGTTGTACAAGATTTTGTTAATCTTAGGTGAGAAGAAGGTTTGAGACTGTTCAGCGGTGCAAAGTCTGTTTGCCAGTGCCTAGTATTAGTTTAGTCTGTTTTACGTTTTTAAAAGTGTATCTGAGAAAATTATGGTAACACTTTACATTAAGGTTCCATTTGTTAACAGTTAACCATATTAGTTAATATGCACAATGAAAATACTTCTAAAGCATTTGTTAATCTTAGTAAATGTTAATTTCAACATTTACTAACACATTATTAAAATCAAAAGTTGTCTTTGTTAATATTATTTAATAGACCTTAGCTGACATTAACTAACAATGAACAGTTGTATTTTTATTAACTAAGATTAACAAAGATTAATAAATAATACTGTAACATATTTATTTATTGATCATTAATGTTAAAGGGACTAAAGGGTTAATGTTAAATTTGGATTAAACTACTCAATTAATATGAATTAGTTTTACGATCTCTTTATGAACTTTTTGAAGCGTCAAAGTGGTAGACGCGTTGCTGTCTATAGAGGGACAGAAAGCTCTCACCAAAAAGATCTTAATTTGTGTTCCGAAGATGAACGAAAGTCTTACGGGTTTGGAATGACATGAGGGTGAGTAATTAATGACAGAATTTTCATTTTTGGGTGAACTAACCCTTTAATGCATTAACTAATTACTAACCAAAATTATTTACAGTAGTAATTGTTACTTCAGTATTTTATTCACAAATCACTGCATTAGATTTACAATACATAGTTTGATGTTACGGGCCAGACCACAACCACAACCAGCCCACCTTCTCTTGTACACCTGAGGGCTGCACGATATATTGAAATTATCTAAATAACACAAATGTACATATCACAATATATATATATATATCGCAACAGCTTGCAATAACTGAATGATTTTAATACAGTAACTGTCTACATCAGATGCGAGCGACGCAACATGACAAAAGACAATAGAATTTGTCAGAAAGGGGACATATCATGGAAATCTGACTTTTTCCATGTTTAAGTGCTATAATTGGGTCCCCGGTGCATCTACCAACTCAGAAAACATGAAAAAGGACAACCCAGTAACTTTGTTTTGGTAAACCTTTCTCTGCAAGCATGTGAAAAAACGAACCGCTCAGATTTCACTCCCCTTGTGACGTAGGAAGGGGATCTTATTATAATATTACTGCCCCTTAATCTGCACGTTTCCACCCACGGTGCCGCCATTTTGTTTTCGCAAGCGACAACGGTGTACCAGTTCTAACAACATGGCAAAAATTTGAGCAAAGCATGCTAACCGTTCTGTCGTTGGCTGCACAGACGAGCACAGAACAATATTTAGAGCAGGGGTACTTAACAGGCGGCCCGCGGGCCGCATCCGGCCCGTCAGCATTAAATTTGTGGCCCGCATCATGCTACATATAAATGTATTTTTATTATAATTTGCGTTCAAAATTAGCGTGAATATTACTTCGTTTTTTTACACGTACACTAGGGTAGGCGTACAGTTCGCGTGATGCTGTAATCATCAGCAAAGAACGTGTATAGTGTACGCGCGCAGCACAGTTTTTCTAACTGCAAAGACTGAAGGCACTTTGCATGCGCATATTGAATAGTTTTTGCACTAATTTAGTTTGTCCACAAGGTGTCAGCACTAAAACGGGCTGTTGCTTCAGTCTGAAAAGAAACGGAGAAGACAGAACAAGAGTAAAAACAAACACAATAGCCGACCGTGTTGAAGAGCGCTCGTGTGAGGGGATTAAAAGATATCAGCCACTCTATTTTAAACGAGTACAAAGACATTTTATTGTAACTATTTGAGCGAAAAAGACTAGACAAGCATGAATCTCTCTAGTGCGCATGTGTCAAGGCTCGAGACTGTGCGCGCAAGTAAAAAACAAAGTAACCTTATTTTTCCATCATGTAATGCAGTTGACATTCCTCAAACTTTGCAGCGTGTAAGTTGCCGATAGTCCTCTTAGCAGCATGAAAAACAAAACTTTTATTCTTAATGTCAATGTGTTATAAGCAGAAAGCAAGCAGAGAGCGCTCCCATTACAGATCTGTCGTCACATCATTGAGCTAATCGAGAATATCTTATTTATCATGTTTACAACGTTGGTTATAATTAGAGAATTCATGAGATTGTGATTGAACAAAAAAAAAAAAAGATTTTTGGATTCTGACCAAATTAAAATGTAGGTAATAATAATACAAATAATAAAACCTTTGAGCGACTCTGAGTATAAATAGGCGCTATAAAAAGTGTTAAAAAGGTGCAATGGAGTATAAAAAGACTATAAAAAAGTGCAATGTTTTCGTCTTACTGACAAACTGTCTCATCAGCCAGTGAACAACAGCCAGACTTGAAATTACTTGTGAAAACAATGCAGACATTTCAATATGAATAAGGACTTCTTTTCATCAGTTCTTGTTTTTCTTTATGCATTTGTACATTAAGAATACAGCAAGACAAGCTATTAATCCTTTTTTTAAATGCCATTTATCATGTTCAGTGACACTTTAAAAAGGACAACCATTAAAGTACAAGACTTAGCTAGATAATAAACTGCACTTTTAGTAAATACTCAGTAAAACTACAAATATTGTCTTAAGTAGGCCTAAATAAAAGTCTTACGATCCAAGTTATAATTTGTGGCCCTTTGCATTTCATGTGGTTAAAATGCGGCCCTCTTGGCCTCCGAACTTGAGTACCCCTGATTTAGAGTCTCGTTAGCTTGGATAGCCTACAAGTTGACCCTGGCAAGCTCGATTGCTAAAAAAGGAGTGTTTCTGTCCGAGCGATATTTTGGAAAAAATGTTAGACCATTCACAGCATTTGATAGCAATCATAAATGTTAGCCTGGTGTGTATGGCTCTGTTTGGCAAACAGGTATGCTATGTATAGTGGGCGTCCATACAGGTTTTGCACAAAAGATTAACATGACGGCACATGCTAGTCAATGAGTTGAATCAACTCCACAGCAACTACATAAATTTATCCACTAACCATTCAGAAACGTCCAGTTGTATTCTAAAAGTTGTAACTTCTTCCTGAGTCTCTCCATCAGTGTCCGACTCCGGTTTGAACAATGTAAGGCTGAACACCGTTACTGACAGTCGTCATTTTGGCTGCGTGAGATTCTCCAGCTTTGTTGTTGTTGAGCAACCGAAGCGCAAGCTGTTAAAGCTCTGCCCTCTTTTAGAAAGCGTGCCAGGAACAGCAGCTCATTTGCATTTAAAGGGATACACACAAAAACGGCGTGTTTTTGTTCACACCCAAATAGGGGCAAATTTGACAAGCTATAATAAATGATCTGTGGGGTATTTTGAGCTGAAACTTCACAGACACATTCTGGGGACACCAGAGGCTTATATTACATCTTGTAAAAGGGGCATAATAGGTCCTCTTAAATCAAACAACAAAAGACAAAGAGAAAATCACTCATTGCTTTTGACTGAATAACTTGTTACATCAATCTTCTCTCTTCATATTGTGTTTCACATGTCACCTTGTATGTGCAGCTTACCTTTATTTCACACCTTATTAGTATCAGCCATATCAGTCAGCCTTATCAACTTATGCATCATTTATTAGAATGTAGGTTGTTTGACTTGTTGATATGAGCATTATTTCTAGGTCACATTCTGTTAATCATCATTGTGATTGCACTTCACACATGATGCTTTGCTTAGCTATTTTGTTTGCTCACTGCCACAGTATAAGTGAAAGGTGCCTGCAGGGTAGCGGTATTTCAGTGTAATCTAAGTTGGAGTGAGCTTTACACAGTCATCGGCTTTCTAAGTGTGATTGATGCTTTGACACGATTGATGCTTAGTCAACTGAAAATGGCTCAGGTAACCTGTTTATGCTTGTTGATCAGTTTTTTGGCACAAAACTACTTTCCCACATAAAATATTTGAAAAATAATCTTATTAACCTTACATTTGTTTCTAAGAACTTTCTTTCATACAAACCTTATAACAGTGGATCCTCCTAGATTAGAATGGGACTTTATTTTATTATTCTTCGATTAAGCCCCCATCATTCACACAGACTGTGCAGCTTCTCAGATTTAATTATAGGCATCAACAGCTTCACTGGCTGAATGGCACAACTTCCTACAAAGGTTACTCTGTTGTCAGGGGCAACAGGTATGCATTCTTTCTCTTCACGAGCATAGTATTAGTGTGCATACCTACAGCTTAGTAGCACTGTGTCTGTGTGATAGCAACATTTGTTCTCTTTTACACATTTGATATCACAACTTTTTACTCATTTTTTTCCCATTAGCTTTAGGCACCTTTATATTGCAGGGACCCTTTGGTTCAACCTTACAATTGTGGGTTAACTAAAAACTCTCCGTTTAATTGTATAACACCTTTATATATTATATAGTATTATATATGAAATGAAAAGTAATTATGGAAAAGGAGCCTCCATGTGATTTATTATGATTCCTATAATAACAAAAAGGCATGGGCACTGTGTAAATAAGTGATTAATTGTGCTACACAGGTTTGTTGGTTATTTTGTGATTAAATTAGCTTTAGTGTAGTATCCTTTGATATTGCTTCATGCCCTTTAACTGCTCAGGGCAATGGCATGCTGTCCTGGCTTCCCAGGCCATGTATAGCTCCAGTGCTCGTGGAAAAACACATGCACGCTCACAACAACACACCCTCACACACTGAAACAGCTCTCGGATATAAATATCGCCTCTTGTTTAGGTCTTTGCAACCAGGAGTGAGACCCATCCGACGTCAGCATAAGAAGTGTGCACTGGCAGAGACTTGCGGGATTCTCTCTCACTTCTGCTTCCTTGTCAGAGTGACAGATCTTGGTAGAAGCAGACTGCCATTTTTTAGGAAGTGCGTGGACTTCCTCTTCCACAGATCCTGATTGTAGCTTGTCATTCCTTTTTGCTTTTTTTAACTACATGTTTTAATGCTTTAGGTTGATCTTTTGATCTTTGGTTTTAACATCTTTATCTAGTGGACCATATTTATGAGCCAGCTGAATAATCAGTATTTCCGGACCTGAGTGACTGCATCATTGAAGCTCTTGCGGTCTTAAGTGCAGTTTGATTTTCCCCAAGTGTCGAAGTTTTAAAGTTCCTCCCCAGGGTCTGTGAAAAATGCAGGACTTCTGGGGAGATGTTGTGAATTTGAGGACCACCAGAGGAGCTACGAAAATCTCGGTATGTCTTTTTTTACTCACTGTTGTGTATCTGTCCTAATGCAGTTTTTTTTTTTTTTGAGCTTGGCGCATGATTTAGATTCTGCGTAGCTCATCGAATATGCTTTCGCTTGGTGTTAGTGTTTGCTCTGCGGGTTCTGTTTCAAAATATTGCCTTAAGAACACAGTATGGTGTGTTTAGTGTGACATTTAATTTACATGAGAGTGAAATTGGGTGGCATTCTGATGAAAAAGGGCAAATCATGTCAGTGATCTCAAGACACTGTGTCATTATGGTATTAAATTCTAAGTCCACTTTGTACCCTTTGCTGCGTTTTGCCCTTTGGGGTGATATCTGATGCCATGGCACTCAGGAATGCTTGGACAGTGGCCCGTGGTGTGACAGAGCCACCTTGGTTTTTTTTAATACACGGGACTGTACTGGAATGTACTGGAAGAGAACATACTTATCTCACATCTCATTGCATAATATAGTCTAACTAAACCTTGATACACCTCGATTCCTTTAGTATCTATGTGTATCCATGAATGTGACAGAATATATATATATATTAGGGGTGTAACGGTACATGTTTTCATTCCAAAACGTCACGGTTCAGTGCATACAGTCAAACAACGAATATAGTCAGCAACCCTCTACGCACACCTTGGTAATAAAATCGCCAGTGGCTAGTAAATTTTTTAGTTACTAGATATAAAGATACGAGATAGTCATAAGTGATAACAGAAAGTACATTCTAAAGATCAGTCAATCAGGCATTATATTATGATATTATGATAATCAAGCCTTATTTAATGATATATAGATATTTTATGATATTAATGATCTATAGAACTTAAGTAATTAGAACTAAAACTTGGTAACCATGTTTAAATGAAAATGTATGAATGCATGTCATTTTAGCTGAACTGGTGGTGGTGCCAGTGCTTGAAGTGCGCCGGTACACTTCTCAATATTTACCTTTAGTGTACCGCCAGTTTTCCTTGCATACCGGCACTTCCAACATGTTGCATGTACGGAAGCCCGCCGCGCTCTCACTTCTCCAAGTAACGCGTTTTGAATCGAACATCTGCACTTTTATTTTTCAACTTCAAGCACTGGGTGTTGCTTAAGACATTATTGGTCTTTCAGTGTTTCTGGAAAAAAAAAAAAACTAACAATAAAAGCCTACTGATAAGTTAATAATACTACTGCTAATTCTACTACTAATAACAATATAAACGCACTAAGGATTGATGAGCTGCTGGGTTCATGAATATTAATCACGTTGTCTGCATTCGCTCGAACTGATATGCTGAAATCAAAACGGGGACAATAATAGGTGAGCACCAGCCAATGAGATTGCTGTTTGCGCATTAGTTCCACCCATTACTGGAGAAACCGGAGGTTGCATTTGTTTGTTCTTAAAGACTGAGAATAATTCCAAATGTACTATGTTATTTTTTTTTTTTTTAAAGATTTATTTTTGGCGTTTTTGCCTTTATTATGATAGGACAGTGATTAGACAGGAAGCAAAGTGGGAGAGAGAGAGGGGGACAGGATCGGGAAAGGACCACAAGCCGGGACTCGAACTCGGGTCGCCCAAAGCGAATTGGCGCTACATGTCGGCGCGCTGCCCATGAGGCCATCGGCGCCAACGTACTATGTTATTTTAACAGGAAAATACGACAAAGAATATAATTTACATGTAGCGCGTCAAATCTGCATGGTATGTAAGACTTTCTCGCTCGCTCTCTCTCTCTCTCTCTCTCTCTCTCTCTCTCTCTCTCTCTCTCTCTCTCTCTCTCTCTCTCTCTCTCTCTCTCTCTCTTTACATGCGTGAGAGAAACACTGAGTGCTCTCAGGTAAGTGATTGCGAGTGTGCGCCTTCACACTAGAGTTTAGGATGCTGTGCATCCATTGAGATGAACTGAAATAGTGCGCTTTAAGGATCGCTTGATGGAGAGCAAAAATCTCAAGCGCTTAGTCAGATTGTTCGGCGAGTGAAAATATATCTGTGCTAAACTTAGCATCTAACTCACACACTGGCGAGTGAAATCTAACAATTTATTAGCCAATGGCTAATGTTAGACATCATTTAAGGCTGGAATACACTACACGACTTTTAAAATCTGAACGGATTTTTAAACAGCAGGCATCATACACTTGCCGACTTTGTAAATGGTTACAGAGAAAAGCTGGGCATCATACACTACACGACTGAGGATCACACACTACCAGACTAAAATCGTTCCGAACACAAACAGAAACATGCGCCTGTCATACGCATGACAGATGAAACAAACGCAGGAGATGAGATGACCCGCAGTAGTGGAAGACGAGCCAAGTGCGTTTGGAGATGACAGGGGTGGGTAGACACAGTCAGTATGGACTCAACAGATTACAACAGGAGTTAGAGGTAAATGGTGTAGTTTTATCTATGTTGTTACCTTTAATATAATCTATTATCATAATCCATTTTAATGTAATATTATCAATCATTCGCAGCTATTTACATTTTAATCCGGCTACTTATCCAGGATAAAGTGTAAATGTCGAGCCCTGGATAATGATGAATATTAACATAGCTAATAATGAATGAATCCGGATTTACCTCAGAATGTGGTCAACTCAAGACAAAGCTAACAGCACAGTACTTACCGAAGCAATTTTTCCTTCATGGTTGAGCACCACTTAGTATTCTTCAGTGATTTTTCTGTATTTATGAGAAATAATTTCCGTATTTTCTCTACCTGGGAGCGACATGAGCTGTATTAACCCGACTGTGTGACGAAACTGCTGCAAACAATTAGTAAACAAACGGCAGATTCTGCGTTTTCTCATACATTTATTTCATGCATGATCACTCGTCAAGCGCCAAGCTTGTGATTTGTGAGCTGGATGATGGTAAGTTTTTCCTTTTTACCCGATCTTGTACAGTAGTCTCCATTTTTTTTTTTTTTTTTTTTTTCTCTCGATCTTTGTGACTTCGCACCCTTGATTTCCATTGTCTGGGCAGTGTATGACTGTACCGTGTACTGTATTTATTAGCAACACATATCATACACTGATTATATGTGTTCTAAAATCGGCTCAAAATATCAAACATGGTTTGAAATCCTCCGACTGGATGGAATCAAATTCTGAAGCTAAAAAATCGGAGTCTGTGACCATCATATACTACGCGATGTTCCATGGAATCTGTCGGCTCAAATCTGCAGACTGGCTCTGACTTTTGGCAACTAGCGTCAACTTGTTCAGACTGTAAATCGGGAGAAAAATCGGGGCAAAAGTTGTGTAGTGTATTGCAGCCTTTTGATCTCCGGCTGGCGAAGTCGGACATCATTAGTGCCGACGTGAATAATAATCTTAGAGTATTTACGATTAGCATTAGCCGGCACTTTTAAATTTGCTTTAATGTCAGGCACTCTGGCTCCCTGCAAACATGTGACTATGGTGGCTGGTGGCTCTATTTTCACGTTCCGTGTAATAGAATCGCCAATAACTAGGGCACTTTCAACAGGATTCTCAGTGGGTGCGTCACTGAGTGGGGAGAACCTGTTTGATGTTCTAATCGGAACAGAAGAGCGGTGTTTTGCCCCGCGACTATGCCGTCTCACAGTCACCTGGTTGCCCTGCTGCGCAGGCTCTACAGCCGGAACCGAACAATGTACAGAGTTCACTAAGCTAGTCGCATCCAAAACAGTATCTAAAGCCCTTACATTCTTACTATCCTCGATTAAAGTTTGGATGCGTGTCTCTAATTCTGAGATTTTCTCTGTCAGCCTGACTATTTCCCTGCATTTATGACATGTGAATCCCTCATCGCTGACAGAGAAAGCAATACTGAACATGTGACAGGCAGTGCAAGTAACAATAAAAGGAGACGATGACATAACTCACCGTGTTTGTAGACTGATCCGACTCACCGGTTGTTAGATGGACTCGTAGAAAAAGGAGCGCGAGAGAAAAAGACGGTAGACATGGATAACAAGTTAACAGGCTAGCGAAATGCTAACGCGTTGTGATAGAGATTTAGATTAAAAGATTAAAAAGCTAGCGACGTCAGATTAATGTGATATGCAGTATTATACAATATCAGATATATAGTGATGACATGTAAATGTACCGAACTCGTATCGAACCTTGACCCCAAAACGGAGGTATGAACCGAACCGTGACTTCTATGTGCCGTTACACCCCTAATATGTATATAAACCACGTTTTATAGGTTAAAATCTATGAATACTGTGCATTTATACCAATCCGCTTATTAAGTCTGATGTCATGTGTCACAGTTTTTGGGTCTAATCGCTCTATCACTTGCCAAATGCATACAACAAACAGTGCAAATATAATCTTGTCCACTCTATAATTTCAATAAATTTACAAGTCACATCAGGCATCAGTAGTTATAAATATAGAGGTGAGATGATGGTTCGGTACTTGTGAAAACATGCATAGAAAATAATATAGTGTTTAAAACAAAAAACAACCACTGAATATCCTTTTTTATGGGTGTAAATTCTTGAAAATTTGGTCTCTTTATGTTTTCTGAGAACTGTTCTGCTGTTCTGTATTTTAATGTAACCTCATTGTGGTTACTTTCTCACATTGTGATGGCCAATGTATTATGCAATTTTCGGTTGGTTATGGCAGAATTTATTTTTACACTGTGCTCTTTTGAATGAGCTCAGAAAAATGTGCCCTGAAATAGTTTAGGGGTAAGAATAGCTGTGAATGTGATCTGACCATGGTTACATCATCCTTGTCATGCAGCTGACCAGAGGACGTAGTTGCATTTATTGTTTATTTTACAGTACTAATATGCAGTGATAGTCAACTAGTTGTCCAAAAACCAACTAGTTGATTGGTTGATTCATCGGCCATGCTTTTATTAACATGCAGACATTGTTCTGTCCAAAAGTTTTCTTTCTTGCAAAAGTCATAAAATGAAAGCATCACCACTACCATAACCTTCAAACGGATGTCTTTGGCTGATGCGTTGCATATGATGCCTAAATAAGGCATCACACCATGGAAGTGAAGTTTAAGATTCCCATGTCAAGTTAAATGCAACTGCATTTTGCTTTTCGTTGCACTTTGTATAGTTGTTTTTGAGCGCAAGAAGGAACACATCTTACATAAACACCCCTTAAAGTCGGTACGAAATGAAAAATCACCCAATCTTAATTTTTCTGAAGTAGTGTTATTGATATTATTGGGAACGATTCACCCTTGCATACTTTTTTTTTAATCAAAATGTCATTACTTGTTCTTCTGGTTAAACAACTGACTGCAAGCTCACATTCAGATCTGTCTCCATCCATTCAGCAACCGATTGATAGAAGTCCCTATATATTTTTTCTTTTTCGATAATCAGTTTCACCCATATGTACTTCACAATACAGAATAAAAGATTTTTCACTACTTCCATTACATCGCAACTTTAAGCTGTTAGCAATTGGCTTCAGGTGAACCCGTACCAGTCAATTTCACTTGGCTTCCTTATAATAGATTAGTCAACTAGTCGTTTAGACAATTCTGATAAGTGTTACTTAATTTTATTTATACATTTAAAAAAAAAAAATATTTTTAAGTGGTGTCAGCAAAGGATAAGGTTACTTTGTTTTCTCACAGACCTATGCTGCGTTCTGTCTGGAGACTTGGCCCGTGCAGCAGCAATGGTAGGGAATTGTGGGAATTGGGGTATTGTCTGGGGAACTTAAACAAATATGCAGTAGAGGGACTCAGGCATAGTCCTGAGAATACCCTGGGTCACATCTGGAAAAATGTCACATAATCACCATCTCCAATACACCAGCTCCTTCTACACAAACCACCAAAATGTTCTCACAGACATGCGGGGATCTCTTGGGAAATTCAGGACAATGTTGTCTAGTGCGTTCTCTTGTGTCCCAAGCATACTTTAGGGTGCCTTCTAGGCTGCAAGTGGAAGATTTTTCTCAGTTCATAATAATCATTGTGCCTGTAGATTGCGGCTTTGTCCTGATAATAGAGAAAATGTAGTAAACTTGGATTGGGCCCAATTTAAGCTCATTGTCTTTGTATAAAAGTGAGTGGGCAGCATGTAACAATTATAATCACTCGTTTACATGGTCACCAAATGTGACTCAAACTATTAAATCGGTGTGGTTGGAAAATAAAGTGCAGTAGACGTATTATAGACTGGAAGTGGACATGTGCAGCATGCATTTAAAGAAGTTTAGTCTAAGCCCTGTCTTAGACAAAATTATACTTTATTGAAGTGTCCTGTGTCCTAGTCCCTCATGATGGAGCATCGATAAGCAAGGGCGGAGAAACCATTATCATTTGTGGGGACATGTCCCCCTCACTTTTTAGGAGATAATCATTATTTTTCAAAGATTAATGCCTTGATGTGTCCCCACCACTTTTCAGATCTTTCCTGCTTCCCTGCACACAACACAGGTGCCAACCGACAGCAGCTGTTAGTTGATAATATGGTTTCAAAGTATGTCTTATTTTAGAGACGTGTTATTATGGCCACAGGTTAAAAAAAAAATGAGATTTTTTTTAAAAAAAAACTTTCTGAAGAAATTGTGAGTGGTGACTGATGGCAATACATCATATTTTGGTAACACTTTACAATAAGGTTTTAAAAGTTAACATTTGTTAACTAGCTACTTTAGTTAAAATGAACTAAGAATGAACAACACTTGTACAGCATTAATTAATCTTAGTTAATGTTAATTTCAATATTTACTAATACATTATTAAAATCAAAAGTTGTATTTGTTAACATTAGTCAATGCACTGTGAACTAACATGAACAATGAATGACTATTTATATTAACTAACATTAATAAAGATTAATAAATACTGTAACAAATGTACAGCTCATTGTTAGTTCATGTTAGTTAATACATTGACTAATGTTAACAAAAGAGACCTTATTGTAAAGTGTTACCCATATTTTTATATTTAAGTGTTCAAAAATTGATTAGCAGAACCATTTTTGATACAATAATTACATGATCTTTAGACTACAGCATTAAAAACAAATGCATTATGAATAATTTAATAAACATTATTATTATTATTATTATTTATGCCACCACAATTTATGTAGGTAGCTAAATAATGTGGGATGAGTTACAGTACATGCCAAAGTTTAATATTTTAGGTTAGGAGTTTGTTCTGGTCCCAAAATCTTAGTATGAGAAATAGTAACAGTAATGGTTGCCTTTGCCACTAATTAGCTTAATATTTATGTGGACATGCCATGTGTATTTCAGTTTTTAGTTAGTTTTATGTTCTTGTTGGCTGAGGTAGTAGTGCTGTCCACGTGCTTTGGTTCAGCTGACGCAAAATGAACTCTAGTTGTTTATTTTGTGACCTGTTTCCTTCAGTTTTGTGTCAAGGAAAGCATTGTCAAAAACAATAGTCTTAAACTGTAAACTATTGCACAATTCTCAATTAGCCAGCAGTAACTGGAATGGCACCCTCTTGTGTTGCCATGGATTGTTTGTTTACTCTGTTGTGACATAAATTCATCTGCCTTTATCTCTCTCTATTCAGGGCAATGATGAGGAAGCTGTTGTTGATCAGGGGAAAACCAGCTCTACCATCCACACAAACTTTGAAAAAGAGGAGCTTGAAAGTAAGTCACTCCCTCCTTTCACATAACCCCCTCCTTTATTTACCCCTCAAAATCATATGCTTTGTTTTTTTGTTTTTTTTTTGTGCGCCGTCTTATCCTCAAGCATACCATCTGGTCTTTTGGCACATGGAGGTCTATAGTGAATATCTGCGGTTCTTTCACTCTTTACTTTGGGAATGTTTTAAAGCACAATGATTAAAACCATCCATCCCCTTCAACCTCATTTCACTCTTTGGCTGAGTTCAATGAGGTTTTAAACCTTAAACGTGTCTTAAACCGCCCCCCTTCCCCTCTGAGGGCTTTCCCATGGGCCAACGGCATGTTTCCAGGTGATCTAATCCTGCTATCAGCCTTCTGCATGTGTTCTGGAAGCTTGTGCGTGTTGGAAAGGAGGCACTGGGTGTTTGGTAACAGTGCTTTGCCAAATGAGTAAAGCAAGGAATGTCTTGAACTCTCAGGAACTCAGTCTTAAAGTGACTCGTGCATAGTGTGAGGGGGCATATGACCTACATCTGGCTCTTACAATTATGGCATTCACAGTCTGGGAATTGATTCCCTTAATATAGCGTCAGTGGAAACAAAGCTGTGAGTAGTGGCTGTTATGTACTGATATATACATAAATAATTCAGTTCAACATTAGACATACACAAGTTGTAATGCTGATTATATACTTAATCAGACCAATTTAATGCTGACAAATGTTTTCTTTGTTATCGTTAAATTGGATTATTTATGTATTATTATTTATATGTTTAGTTATTAAGTTAAATGTTAGGTATTATTTATGTATTTCTATATTAGGGGTATGCAATATCACAATTTTAGATCGTGAACGATTAAAATGTCTCCATGATCTGGTTCTGAAGAAGAAATATCATAGTATTTAGCAACACAGCAGTAGGGTTACGCTCACGTAACATTGCAGTTGAACATTTTATTCGCACGCTGTTCTGACATGCGCTTTTCTGAGTACGTACACCCAAAGGCCACGCACACTAAAAGCCTATCACACAACGTGCGAGTACTAAACTTAGTTGTCTTTCGCATCTTATTGCACTTCAACTGTCAAATACACACAAGGTTTACATAAACAAGGTCAGTTATGTCTTAAAGGGATAGTTCACCCAAAAATAAAACTCACACTCAAGCCATCCTAGGTGTATATTAGGCTTGCTGCGATAGTCCGTTGTTACCGGTGCCCACCATGGCCCCCCAGCATTGTTTTAAATTTTTAGAGTAATACAAATCATTTAGTTCATTTAGAGAACAGACACTACAATTAAAAACTGAAGGCGTCTGCTAAATTCAGTGTGAGCCGAACAACAGTCGCAGCACAGATCAGCAGCAGGAGTCAGATTTTACCTCACTTCGCCCATTTCGCCTCACTCATGACTGACAAGACGATGGCAGAAGATTTGGTTTCAAAGTGAATGTAAAAGCGCCTATTTAAGCGAGTTTGTCATTGTACTGTTTTGTTGTTGTGTTTTTCATTAAGAATAATAATGAACCCATCATTCAAGCAATTGCCGTCCCAGAATTGCTGCTAATAAAATGTGCACAGATGCACGGGCATTCATAATGGTGCATATCCACTGCCGCGGAGCAGAGTGAGCGTTTTCAATTAATGGAGTAAGTGCACAAGACGGCGATGCGACTTTGCGCATGGTTACTTCCGCTCATGCCCTTCTGGTCTTAGCGACGCTTGCATTTGGTGCAAGAAGAAACTTAAATATGAAACTTGGCTAGATATAATTTTTTTTTTTTTTTTTTTTTAATTAAAGAGAAGATTGTGGTCTATCAGAGACAAAAGAAAACATCCTTGTTATATTATTGTGTAACGTTACCTCTGTGTGGTAATTCAACGAGATACACGGAGATACGCGATCTTTGACTTTCAATCTTTCTCCTGTTGATTATGCGGTTCAGGCTCAGCGGTGATCCACAGGGATCTCTTTATCCATACAAAACACTCAAGTGTGTCATATATATCTCCTGATAAACGTACCTATATTAAACTGTTTGTGCTACAGTTAAAAATGTAAATTAATCGCAATCTTTTCACAGCCCTTGTTTTTATCTAAAAAGATAATTGATGCAAAGAAATCGTAAAATATGTTGTGATCATATTGATGGAGCAATTGATGTAGGTAAGTGAAAATATATGCGCAGAATTGAGAAAATAGTATTTATGGAAATAAATTTATCACAGGGCAAATGTGTGAATGTTCACAAGGCATTTTATGCAGACAACTATAATCATAGTTATAAGCGTGTATTTACAGGCATTATTATCATATGCGTATGCACCAGGAGTTCGTTAATCTAACCCATGCATGCATGCATTTAAATGCCATTGGCTCATGTGATTGTACTATATATCTTAGTTGTATTTTAAGTGATATAACAGATTCTATAAACAACTATAAGAGATCATTTTCGGCTTTCTCCGGCACTCTGCACCGGCATAAAGCGAAACCGGAAGTGTATATGCGTACACTCGCTGATCGAAAATCCAACATGGCGGCCACGTGCAACTAGTCCATTCCTGTGGAAATTGAGATTTTGAAGCCTAAAAACAGTGCATTCATCCATCATAAAAATCCATATGGCTCCAGGGGGTTAATAAAGGCCTTCTGAATCAAAGCGATGGGTTTTTGTAAAAAAATATCCATATTTAAAACTCTGTAATAATATAAAAATAATCGGGTTCCGGCAGAAGAGTAACCTCTGAAAAGGTCTTAAAAACTTAAAATTTTCTATAAATCTTTTCTATTTTAATACACTTTAAAATGTAATTTATTCCTGTTATTGCAAAGCTAAATTTTCAGCATCATTACTCCCAGTCTTCAGTGTCACATGATCCTTCAGAAATCATTCTAATATGCTGATTTGGTGATCAAGAAATATTTCTTATTACCTCAGTTGAAAGCAGTTATCTTGTCTAATATTTCTGTGGAAACCATGAATTTATTTATTTATTTATTTTTTCAGGATTCTTTGATTAATGCTTTTCTTTTGATTTTCTGTTTCAAGACGACTTTCAGGACAGGTTTAAGCTTCAGACACTGTAATGTCAGAAGCTTAAATCTGTCCAGAAAGTCGTTTTTGTGATATGATTGTAACGAGTTAAAGAGGGAACCTGTAAAAAGTAGCATGTACGGGCTGTGCTGCGCTGGCCTCCCGCTTACTTTAATAGCATTACGATGGATTAGACAACAGCTCAAGATCTAATTAATTAAACTGGGCCTGCTCGGGTCATGCATTTGTGCCCTCCAGTATTAACTGCACTTTCTATTCCTCACATAAAACACCATCCCGCACTGAACATTCTTGTTTGTTCTTTTTCACTTTCTTTTTGACAGCCAATGTAATTTTAAAGGTGCCCTAGAACCCTGTTTCACAAGGTGTAATATAAGTCTAAGGTGTCCCCAGAATGTGTCTGTGAAGTTTCAGCTCAAAATACCCCATAGATTTTTTTATTATACAATGTTTTAACTGCCTATTTTGGGGCGTAATTAAAAATTCGCCGATTCAGTGCATGTCCCCTTTAAATGCTCGTGATCCCCGCCCCCAAGCTCGCAACTCTATAATACATTGCATAAACAAAGTTCACACAGCTAATATAACCCTCAGAATGGATCTTTACAAAGTGTTCGTGATGCAGCATATCAGATCATGTATGGTATTTATTTTGCGGATGTTTACATTTGATTCTGAATGAGTTTGATAGTATGCTGCGGCTAACGGGGCTAAAGCTAACATTACACACTGTTGGAGAGATTTATAAAGAATGAAGATGCGTTTATGAATTATACAGACTGCAAGCATTTAAAAATGAAAATAACGACATGGCTCTGATGTCCGTGAATACAGTAAGAAACAATGGTAACTTTAACCACATTTAACAGTACATTAGCAACATCCTAAAAAAACATTTAGAAAGACAATTTACAAATATCACTAAATATATCATGATATCATGGATCATGAACAGCTATTATCGATCCATCTGCCATTTTCGCTATTGTCCTTGCTTGCTTCACAATACCGGCAGAACGTCTGATGATTCGGCTGTGCAGCTCCAGACGTTAATACTGGCTTGCCTAATGCTTAGAACATGGGCTGGTCTATGCAAAAGTTGGGGGCGTACATATTAATGATCCCGACTGTTGCGTCACAGTTGGTGTTATGTTGAGATTCGCCTGTTTTTTCAGTGGTCTTTTGCACAAATCAAATTTACATAAGAAGGAGGAAACAATGGTGTTTGAGACTCACTGTATGTCATTTCCATGTACAGAACTCTGAATTTACCTTGGCATAGTTAAATAATTAATTTTAAATTCTAGGGCACCTTTAAGAGAAGTAACAGCAAACCCTTTGCATATTATTCAGTATAATGATTATAAAAGCATATTTCTTGCATGGAAACAGCTACATTTCCTGGAATATTTACTCATTAGACTCTGTTAAGGGGATAGTTCACCTCAAAAATGACAATTATCATCATTTACTCACTCTTATGTCATCCCATGACTTATTTATTTCCATGAAACAAAAATTGTTGTAGCAACAAAAGAAGTTCTTTAGCACACTGCTCTTTTCCATACAATGAAAATAAATGGTGACTACAGCTGTCAGTGAGATTTTCAAGCCAATATTTTCAATATTTTAATAATATTTTCAATATTTATATTAAATTATTTAAATTTAGTCTGTTCTTCACAAAGCTAGTGTGTGGCTTCAGAAGAATTGGAATTTAGTGCATGAATCGTATAGACCACTTTCATTGTCCCTTTTGTGACCCATATGAGAACAAAAGTCAGGTTTGGAGTGACATGAGGATGTCATTTTTTTTTTAAAAATATTGCTTCAAGTTCTAGACCTCAGACAGGATTCCTTTGTTATCTTTGTTCATGCCTTTCTGCCAGACACGTGTAATGATATAATCGTAACCGACATAGGTCAATGATTCATGTCATTTTGGTGCCAATTTTAGCTCCTTAGCTTCATGCGCTTTGATATCTTTCTAATGTTGTTCTGTGTTTTTCCTGCCAACTGAGTGCCTTGGCTGATTATTATAATTAGTAAGGACCAGGATGGGTTTTCACAGGCATGCAGCTTTGCAGAGGGCTGTTGTTTTGTAGCTGTTGTTTAGGGGAGTGTCGAGATAATGTGGGAGGAAGGTTTAGTATTGGTCGTCCCACCTCCACCCCCCTTTCCATAGTGCTTGCTGTTGAATGTGTTGCTTTGTAACCGCACCGCTGTTCTACATCTAATAAATATGGCTCTGTTTTGTATGTAATCTAAAACCAGTAATTGCCATTAGAGACTTAATTTAGATTTAATGATGTGCTTTGGAAACCTTTGACCCCAGTGTGTATGGAAGTCAACAGTGACTCTCTTCAGCTGGGGAATACATGCTTTGAAGGATTGATGCACATGAGATAAGTGATTTGCAGGTTTGGTGACGCAATTGCATTTCCTCTGTGTGTCTGAAAAATTTGTAAGATGTTTTCAAGAGCTGTTGAGGTTGTCAAAGTGTGTACTCGAGTTTCAGCCTCCCATGCATTCTCCGCATAGACAAGCGTGTGAAATTGGTGTAGACACAGCAGGCGTTTGCACAGACCACACATGTCTTCGCACACTTCCCACCCTTACACTATGAGCGCTCCCTGCACAATAGCCAGCTGAATGAAGTTAGGTTCAAATTGCTTGGAGTTTTCTTTTCTTTTTGACATCATACTTGTGACGCACGCAGCTTCTGCTTCCCAGGAATTTGCCTTAAACACAAAAACTCAAGCATGGGTGGCAGACTTAACTTTTAAGCTTTCCTTAAAGCACGCCAGAGGCAGTTAAGATGTTATTTATGTCTGTTAAAAGCACGTCGGTTTTCTTGCACAGTTTTTTTCACAGTGTCAGATTGAGTTTAGGAGGGTTGCTCAGCAGAAGTTTGGGATATGTGTACTGGAACATAAGAGAACTTGTCACGTTTTACTCAAGGTGTTTTGTTTTAAAATAGAGTGTTCTGGGTGGATATACAGGTACTCTATTGGTTATCCACCGATATAAGAGGGTTTTTATCGTATTGAATGATATTGGATATGTAATTGTGAATATCTATTTCCCCTATTTTTACATTTAGATTACTTTGGGCATCATAACACTCACTTAAAGTTTATATTTTGAAATCCTTGATAATTTAATAACACTTCTAAATGTAATATTTAGCCAATCTCAAAATGAATATAAATTTTTCAAACTGTACATTAGAATAATTAGCTTGTAGTATTTAAAATTCTGTTTCAGTTTTAGTGTTTTAGTTTTAAGTTTTTAGACAAAATATTATGCCCTTACACACACAAACCTGTGCTTTGTATTAGTGGATGGAGTCCATGTGTTTTGGGTAGATCATGTCCATCATTGTGCATTTGTTTGCAGTTTGTCGACAACATTTTTGTTTTTGCACATTGAAATGTGGCTCAGGAAGTGCTTACTCCTGAGATAGGCAGTTCAGACAATAAATAATTCAGCTTGTGTGTCTGGAACACTGTTTGTATGTTGTATTTGATCTCTTCCTTTTCTTGTCCATAATGGACCTTAAAAGGACCTCTCACATGCATTACAGGACAGGTGGATAAAGTCTTTCTCTTTATAGGTCACAGGGCAGTTTATGTGGGCGTACATGTCCCTTTAGGAAGACAAAGCAGACGTAGACATCGCCACCGTGGTCACAAGCACCATCGGAAAAGGAAGGACAGAGGGTCTGAGCGAGAGGACGGGCGAGAATCACCATCATACGGTAAGAATAACAGTCTAGAATGTCTCTATGTAGCTAATTTTCATGAAGAAATAGTAATAATTTCCTGTTTATTCCTGTCTATTTGTCTAATCTTGACTCATTGGCTGTCTCTCTCTTACTCACGGCTGCAGACACTCCCTCACAGAGGGTCCAGTTTATCCTCGGCACTGAGGATGATGATGAGGAGCATATTCCTCATGACCTCTTCACTGAGCTCGACGAGCTGTCTTTCCGTGATGGAAACGCTTACGAGTGGAAAGAGACAGCCAGGTGAGGACACAAAATGAAGCCTGAGAGTGCATGTATGTATTGGGTGTTCTTGTGTGTACTGGTTTATTGTAAACTGCTATACTACATATATTGCCCAAAAAAATGAATTAGCTGATAAGTATAGAGTGATTTAACAGACTTAAATAAATAAATAAATAAATATATAATGAAGTTAATAAATTCGTCATGAAATGTTACAATAATTGCAACTAATTTATTGATTGAAACATTTCATTATGTGTTCAGTTATTTTGTGGTTATTTGATTTGTTTTATATTGTCTGCTTAATTTTATTTCAGTGTGTATTTCATTCAAGTTTTTAATTTTAAGGTGTATTTCACGTGGTTTCACCTTCTTTTTCATGTTACATGAAAAAATAATGCCATATTTATTTGTTTCTACATTTTATTGTACTTTTTTATTTATTATTCATTATATATTTATTTATTTATTTAATTTAGTCTCCATAATAAGGGCCATTTTGACATTATTTGCAGTGGCTGATTAACAGGACAAAAGTGTACAGAATGTTGTCAATTTTTTGAGCAATGTGCATTTTTTTTATTTTTTTTATTTTTTTTTTGAGTAAATTGAGTATGAAATATGATATATGATATAAAACATATGTAATTTCAGATAGTTTTTTATAAATTTTGTTTAAATGTTATATTTTACGTGCCCTATTATATTAACTGTTCTCTGAACATGGACTTCAGCTTTGGTCCTAAAAACATAATGGTATACACTGGCCTCAAAAAGTATTTGGACACATTTTAAAATGTCTGAAAGTCATTGCATTTAATAACAAAATATCAAACCAAGTGGCATCTATTCTGCTAACAATATAATGCTATGGACAACCTGAACATGTCAAAATACTTGTCTTAATACTTAGTCAACATCAAATCCTATTTGTTGCAGGTGGTTGAAGTTTGAAGAAGATGTAGAGGATGGAGGAGACCGCTGGAGTAAGCCCTATGTCGCCACGCTTTCCCTGCACAGCCTGTTTGAGTTACGGAGCTGCATTCTCAATGGCACTGTCATGCTGGACATGAGAGCAAACACCATTGAGGAGATAGCAGGTAACATTTGGCTGTTAGATAAACACTTATATCTCAGCATGAACACAATGAATGTCTAAAAATGAGTCTCTCTCTGCTCCCAGACATGGTATTGGACAACATGGTGGCGTCTGAGCAGCTGGATGAGAGTTTGAGGGAGAAGGTGCGGGACGCCATGATGAAGAGACATCACCACCAGAATGAGAAGAAGCTCAGCAATCGCATCCCACTCGTACGCTCCTTCGCCGACATAGGCAAGAAACATTCAGACCCGCACTTGCTTGAGAGGAATGGTGAGAGCTTTTGCTGTGCTTGACTTTATTTCTAATATTTATTTAAAATAATTAGATTCTCTTTAATCAACTACTTATTGATCCTTTGTTCCCACTCAAAAATGAGAAATTAAGGAAAGTAGGGGTGCATAGGGTCCTTGTGCCTGTGCCCAGCAGTTGTTAAAGATGTCCGGTGGGGAGTATATGTGACTAGATGTTCTGTTCCTTCAGTGCTAAAAGCATTGAATTTGACTGTGAAGTGCATGGCGCATTTCATTGACTGACTTCAGGCCATCACTGTGTGCTGTGTTGGTTGCATTTTCTGTATTTACTCACACCAAAAACTTCCTCAAGGAAGTGCTAAAGTGATGGTGTTGTCATTGTCAAGGCATGTTCCACAAGAAATGGAAGCTTGAACCAGCTGCATGACAGAACAGCAGCGTTGTACAGAAAATAATTATGGGTTACTATGGTACATTAGATATTTAATAATATTTTATAAATATTTATTTATTTATATTGTCTTGACATCTAATTTTCACAAGTAGTGACATCATACGCTACCATTCAAAAGTTTGGGGTCAGTACGATTTTCTAAAAACCAAGGCTGCTTTTCTTTTATCAAAAATACAGTAAAAACGGTAATATTATGAAATATTGTTACATTTTTTTTCAGGATTCTTTGATGAATAGAAAGTTCAAAAGAACAGCATTTATTTGAAATGGAAATCTTTGCTTTCACTTTTTATCAATTTAATGCATCCTAGCTAAATGAAAATATTAATTTCTTTTTATAAAAAAAAAAGTTACTGACCCCAAACTTTTGAACGGTAGTGTACTTGCATACAAATGGTGATTTTAATATACGTTGAGCAGAAGTCAAACAACAACAATTTTGTCATCACTTTCTCACCCTGATGTTGTTCCAAACCTGTATGAGTTTCTTTCTATGGTTGAACACTAAAGAAGATATTTTAAAGAATGTTAGTAATCAAACAGTTGACGGCAGCCATTGACTTCCATAGTATTTTTTTCCTACTATGGAAGTCAATGGGGTCCATCAACTGTCTGGTTACCAACATTCTTTAAAATATCTTCTTTTGAGTTCAACAGAAGAAAGAAACTCATACAGGTTTGGAACAACATGAGGGTGAGTAAATGATGACACGATTTTTATTTTTAGGTGAACTATCCCTTTAAATTGCTTGGATTCAGACAGATTTACTGAATAGAAAGTACTGCGTATGTGGAACTAGCTTCAAACCCAGCGGGCATTTTGTTTATAAGTTCATAACTTGTATAGCAAAAGATTGTGTTGATTAAATGTATTTACAGAGCGTTTTCAACATTCTTTTCTGCTTAGTTGAGAGTATTGCTTGCAAAAATAAGCTCTGTTCTGAAACGCTACTTGAGTGCTGCTTCTGTGAAACAGGCCAAGCTCTGATTCTCACAGTTGAATGTGGGTTCTGTAATGGTTTACAACCAAAAACAAGCTAGCTTGATTTAGTAAAATCCTGACGATCAGCGTGTGATGGTCATGTCTCTGGGTGTTGAATCGTGACTGATTTGCACTTTCCGTTCTTGCTGCCATCTCACTTCCTCACTTCATTCTAACCTTCCCAACTCTCTCATCTCAACATTTTTGCCTTTATTTTATTCATCAATGTTATTTTATTCCATCTGCAGTCTGTTTACTTTGTTTTCCTCTCTTCATACTTTTCCTCATCCTTTTTGACCTCCTGCACTGGTCCCATCAGGGGAGGGTCTCTCTGCTTCCCGTCTGTCCCTCCTTAGACGTACCTACTCCACCTCCACTCCCCCCAGCTCGCGCCGTCCCTCCAGAGAGTCCCGCGGTTCCCGTTCCTCCATCATTCTCAACCTCTTTCTGCCCAGCGCCAACTCCTCCCCTGCCGCCACCCCCAACGGCTCCCCTTCCGCCACCCCTCAAAACACACCCCCTACCGCCCATCGCGCTTCATCATCTCTCCGCTCCCCAGGACCCTCTCAGCAGGGGCCCGAGCTGCTGGTGGCGCGGGGAGAGAGAGAGGACATTCCAGAGGTCGTGGTGTTCCCGCCTGAAGAGGAGGAGGAGGAACCGCAGTCATGGTCTTTCACCACTCAGGATGAGAAGGTGGTTCATGACCCGGCCAGGCTGGCACAGCTATTGCCCCTACCGCAGTCAGGCAAATATCCAGCCCATCAGCATGATGTGTCACCTGCATGATACATTTGCTCAGCCTGTCACTCTTTTTATATTTGTCATGAGTGTTTGAGTCCAGAAAACAAATTACATTAGATAAGAAATGAATGTGCTACGCTAAGCAGCGATGAGCATTTTGAGTATTCTGTTATGGCACATATACTACTGTTCAAAATTTTTATTTTATTCATTTTTTGAAAGAAATGGCTGCATGATATAGATCAAATGTGACATTTATAGTCTTTTACATTGTTACAAAAATACTATTTCAAATAAATGCTGTTTTTTGAACTTTATATTCTTCAAAGAATCCTGAAAAAAGTATCATGGTTTCCACAAAAAAATTAAGCAGCACAGCTGTTTTCAATACTGATAATATTAAATGTTTCTTCAGGAGCAAATCAGCATATTAGAAGGATCATGTGACACTGTATTAATGACTCAGATTCAGCTTTGTCATCACTTAAATTATATTTTAAACCATAATAAAATAGAAAATGGTTATTTTAAATTGTAATAATATTTCACAATATTACAATATTGTCAAATAAATGCAGATTTTGTGAGCTTAAGGGACTTTTAAAAACATTAAAAAGAAAAATCTTACTGACCCCAAACTTTTGAACAGTAATGTATGTGATTTTTTTTTTTTTTTTTTTTTTTTTTGGGAAAGAAAAAAAAATGATTGTCTAATATAAAATGAATAATGTAAATGTAAACCCGAAACCTCTCACAAAAAGCTCGCTAATCTCAAACTTTAGCAGGAAAGTGTGTGCACGTGTGTGTGTGTGTGTGTGTGTGTGTTTATACACAAAATAAGCTTAAAATTTAACCATAAAATATTTATATATTTTTTCATTAATTATAAACACAAATCTGAAGTCATGCATGAAAGTAAATTGTATTTGTCAGTAAATAAATAAATAGAAAAAAAATAGAAAAATAACACATCCAAAACAATCGGATTATGTAATACACGCTAGTTTCAACACATTACCTCCAACACTCTCTCACATTCTCTCCTGTCTCTTTCTGTCCTGTCTGTCACACTCTTCCCTCGGTCACCCTGATTAGTATTTGAATTTCTTCTTGTGTCCCCACATGTTTTTCTTGAGTTTCACCATGTCCATTCAATCAGATTTTTAAGGAGAGCTTGACTATACCCATATGAGACAGTTCAACTTGGCTCTGTTTTATCTTCCCCTGAGAATACATGTATATACATGTATACAGAACATCCAGTAACAGCACCTGCAAAGATCATAGTGGTTCAGATATTACTGTTCTCCTTGATGTTTTATAATGATCTAGTGGTTAAAGAGGTTTTTTTAGACTAGACATTTAAGCATTCTTCAATGTCATTTTCTTCATACCAATTTATCTTTTATTATTAATACAACTGTCTGGGTTTATTAAAGTTCTTCCACAATGGGTGAGGTGGCAGGTTTCTGCTTTAGTTATTGGGGCATATGCACACAAGAAACCAGATCAATAAAACAAATCACCACAAGTTAAGCACACTATGAAGGGTGGTAGTACCTCACAGTTGCTAATAAATGATGTCATGCTGAGGAGCAGAAAGCTTCCTGTGACACTTTAGGTCACTGGCCTCTTGGAATACACTTAATTCCAGAAGTGTAAACTGAGCCTGTTGAAATGGGAGTGGGTGATGTCATGGAGTTGCTCCATGTTGTATATTGCTACATTCACGTTGGCAGAGTGTCCAGCTCGTGTGCTCGCAAACCTCCGTTCTGTGCCTGACCAGGCCCTAGCGAGGAGGCAGTGACATTAAACAATTGCAATAACTGATTTGTCTGTTCTACAGGGAAGACCATAGAAGGAGGGTCTTTTTGCTCCCTTTATTTTTAAGTTTGCATGACGTCAAACGGCAGGCTCAGATAGCAGGAGAGCTTGTTTCCATGAAATGTCATCCCAGGCCTACGCAGTTTTACAGTGCCTCTTTTTGGATATTGGGAGATGGTTTTCGATCGCTGTGCTGTGTGAAGCTAAAATCCTCACACAGAAGCCAGGAACAGTTTGTTATACCTCAGTTAATGGTTTAGCCTTAATGTTCTCCTCAAATGAACCCCTCCTGTCATTCCATAAAAAAGGTTTGATTTCTATCCAACAAATTCTGTGGGTTGGAAAATTTTAAAGACCACTTCCTAAATGTTTGAAATTCATCCTTACAGCATCCATGAGCGTACACACTGTCGTGTGATGTTATCTAGAAAGCATGTGACCTGCTCTGCATGTCCACACTCCAGACCACACAATGAGTGTGCAGTTAACCTTCCCTGCATATTAAAGCTCTGAGTCACAAACATACATCTAAAACTGTCCTCTTCCACCACTTTCCTCTTTTTCTCATCCCAACAGGTCTCCTTGCATCCCCCCAGTCGGCCCCGGGAAGCCTGGAGAACAGTAAGCACAGTGAAAGCCGTATGAATGGCGCTGGTGGCAGCCGGGAAAACAGCACTGTGGACTTTAGCAAGGTGAGCTTCCTCTGCAACATATCCTGTTGTAAACGTTGTGGAGAGGTGTCACTTAAAGGAATAGTTCAACAAAAATAACATTTGTTTCCTCATTTTCTCATCGTTTGTTCTCTCCTTGAACAGTTCACCTACCTATTGTCATTTAATTCTTATACAAGAAACTTGATCGTGGCATGTGTCATTTCTTAATTCCAGTAAGTTTGTTGAATAATTGTGGGATAAGGAAGATTGTTTTTCCTGTTTTAATATTTAAAAGCACTGTGAAGGATGTTTTGGGTAATTTGAAGCACTTTTGGACTTTTATGGTGAAGGGTTTCTTAGTGCTGAACAATAATTAAAATAAAATTGTGATATGACTGCGATTTATGTAAATAAATATATGCGCTGTTCGTTTCAGAGTACGACACTGTGTTCATTTGGGAACGCAACACGTGCCAACCGTTTCTGGTGGGATGAAACGAGAAAAATAGCTTTAAGGGTTCCCTGTGGTTTTCCGCCAAAATAAAAGCATGATGGTTTAACTTTGAAAATTAAGTCATAAATATTAGTATAGTAATTTTACAGTTGTACTATAAAATGATTATTATTTTTATTAGATACTCTATTTTTTATTTTAAAATACAATAGTATTATTACAATAGTAATATATTTATTTTGTTTATTTTATTTAATAATAATAATTATTATTATTAATCACAGTATATTGTGCAGCCCTACAAACAAGCATAGCAAACCTGGAGCTCTTAAAAATGCATTTTTAATCACAATTTAAATTGCAATTTTTATCAGAAAAATCACAGTTTAATTTAGTTTTTTTTTTCTTCTCAAAATTGTTCAGCCCTAGGTTTTGTTTTTTGTTATCAGTCTCAGAGAATTTATATCTAATATAGGCCATTATCTTGTTATCTGCTTTAAAATATAAATAATTATCAGTTATCCAAATCAGCCAAAATTCCATATCAGCTCTTAAAGGGTTAGTTCACCCAAAAATGAAAAGTATGTCATTTATTAATCACCCTCATGTCGTTCCACACCCGTAAGACCTTCGTTCATCTTCAGAACACAAATTAAGATATTTTTGATAAAATCCGATGGCTCAGTAAGGCCTGCATTGCCAGCAAGATAATTAACACTTTCAGATGCCCAGAAAGCCACTAAAGACATATTTAAAACAGTTCATGTGAGTACAGTGGTTCAACCTTAATGTTATAAAGTGACGAGAATACTTTTTGTGCGCCAAAAAAAACAAAATAATGACTTTTCAACAATATCTAGTGATGTGATTTCAAAACACTGCTTCATGAAGCTTCGAAGCTTTACGAATCTTTTGTTTCGAATCAGTGGTTCGGATCACGTATCAAACTGCCAAAGTCACGTGAACTATTGAAATTTCAAAACACTTATGACGTAACGAAACCTCGTTTACTGAAATCACGTGACTTTAGCGCTCCGAACCACTGATTCGAACAAAAGATTCGTAAAGCTTCATGAAGCAGTGTTTTGAAATCAGCCATCACTAGATATTGTTGAAAAGTCATTATTTTGTTTTTTTGGCGCACAAAAAGTATTCTTGTCGCTCTGTAACATAAAGGTTGAACCACTTTTAGTACCTTTCTGGGCATCTGGAAGTGTTAATTATCTTGCTGGCAATGCAGGCCTCACTGAGCCATCGGATTTCATCAAAAATATCTTAATTTGTGTTCCGAAGATGAACGAAGGTCTTACGGGTGTGGAAGGACATGAGGGTGAGTAATAAATGACATAATTTTCATTTTTGGGTGAACTAACCCTTTAATAGTTTTGGAGAGATTGTTTTCACCACCAACTCTTTTGTTCAAATGTCACAATGTAATTCAGGCTTTTCACGGAGGTTGTAAGTGAAGGGTGGAGGTAAAGTTTATTTGGACAATGGTGCAAAAAGATTTTTAAGTGGACCTCAGGGCACCTTTAAAATGGATCAAATTACCTGTTTAATTATTGGTATGAGATAGTTCTGAACATAAAAGTCTCATGGCAAGATGGCAGATATATTCAGAACACTGAACACTCTCCATGTCTGTCTGGTTGGTATCAGGAGAGCCAATCCCCTTTTCACTGTAGTTGCAGCTCTCTGGGAAGGGGCAGCAAAAGGCCTACAGTAAGTCTCTACATCATTATATCTTCCAGTGTGTCGTCATCGAGTGCTTCATGAGGTTGTGTTTGTGACTCTGGTCTTCTGTGATGTCTTCTTGAGTGGTTAACCATGTTTTGATTACTGTATTGTGTGTCGTGATAAATGATGTTTGAAGTGTCTTGGAAAAAGGAACAATGTTTCTGTTTTGATGTTGCAGTACTTCACAATGGTTCTGTCCAAAATATGGGACCTTCAGACAGGCTGTATTTTTTTTTTTTTAATACAATATTCTAGTGAGATGGTAACCCAGGTTAGTTTTGGAGTGAATCCAAAATAGTGGTCGACTGAAGTTTTTTTTTAATTTATTTATTAATTTTTTTAATCTGATATATAATATTATGGTAACACTTTAATTTGTTAACATTAGTTAATGCATTAGGTATAAAGCAGTGAAACAAATTTTTAATGTTAATTTGAGCTGTTTATTTTTAAATTGTTCTTTTTCATAATACATCTAGATTAATGCATGCTATGAAACCTAGAACCTAGAATAAGTGCTGTAAAAGTATTTATTTTATGATACCGAATGCATTAACTAATGTTAAGAATATAAAGCTTATTTTAAAGTGTCTTCAGTTTTATTTTATGTTGCAAATGTGTTGATACTTATTTTACTACATATTTATTTACTCAACTTATATTCACTAAATATCTAAAATGTTTTTTTTAAAATGTTAATTATCGTTGAGACATTTAATGCTGTATTGCATTGCAGCTATTGTAGCCAGTAGGGTGACATAAAGTGACAAACAATGTGAGCCAATATCTGTGGGCTCTACTTGAAGTTGCAGTTGAAACAGTGAAGTATTGGTTTGAAAACATTCTTACGGCCATTGTTCATTATGACAGCTTTGTTTCAAAATAAAACTGAAACCCTAGAGTGAAACCTGTTTTTCTACGAATGTCCACCTGTCTTGAAAGAAGTTAATGTTCTTTGGGTGTTATTTGATAGCTTATTTTGGTTCTGCAATTGATCCTGAACTTCAGATGATGTCCTATTTTGTTAGGAGTTAGGTGACATCTTCCCATGAATACTGATCCTGGTTAGAAAAATGTGACTCGCTAAGAGAAAAAACATTTCTCCAGACTGAACTGGTCTACATTCTGCTGTCCTGTGGATTGTGAAATATCACTTTTCTCTCACATGTCAGTGGTTTGGTATATTAGCTGGTTGTGTAATTGTTGTTTTTGTTCATTATCAATGGTTTATCATAGAATTGTTTTTCATGGTTTATTTTTGTGTGTTTCATAGTCCATGTGAAGTGTCATTGATAACCTTGTTAAACTGGCTTAACCAGAGATTGGCAGAAGTTTAGTTCCTGAAGTTTTGAAACCTTTTAATTATTGCATGATTACCAGAAAGAAGGAACCCCATCACTAGACTACTAGATTTACTGGTCTGTTTTTTTTAATACTGTGGAATGTGGTTTAAAGCCCAAAGTATACTGTGCGCGCAGATCGCACATGCACATTGAATTTGTTTTGCACTAATCAGTTGATTAACAAGGTGGCAACACTGGCCTTGGCCGGTTTCACAGTAGAAAATGAAACTAAAGAAACAGAACAACAACAAAATACGAGAGAGTGCAACAACAATAGACACCCGCATTAACAAGCGCTTGTGTGAGGGGGTTATGAGATAGCCGCAACTTTTAGTATACAAAGAATACAAAGACATTTTTATCTGTCATAACTTCTGGAGAAAAATAGCGCAGACACTGGACAAAGATGAAACTTTCTAGTTTTAACAAATAGTAATACATTCATATTGTAAAAATGTACAATCTACTTGCAAAAATATGCTTTCTTTTAATTCAGCCAAGAGGTCATACCATGATGTATTGTTCTTCTACTGGTCATACGTCTTCATGTGATGCGAATTCGCAGGTCAGAGTTCTTTGGAAAGCAGTGAAATGCTAAACTTTTCGCACAAAGATGGTCTTATTATTGGGAGATATGAGGGTCCGTGGCTCTACCATTGGAGAAGTGTAACAGCTAACTTGGATCACGTGTGCCTTGATAACCAATCACATTACAGCCTTGACGTCATTGAATTTCGTTCAGAGTTGTGTGACAGTCAGTCACTATTTGCAGATACCATAGAAATGAATGAGAAGTCCCGTGAACTGAATCATACCAGTTGTCCATGACTTCTCTTATAAAACAGCATTTGTTTTTGTGTGAACTCTAAAAATAGATCAATCCAAAATTTGTTTAAGAGCAAACCTGTTGAAGATTAGCCAATGAGCTGTCGATTCTTTAAATGATAAACCGTTTTCCCACAAAAGTAGTTTATTCAGTGTAGTGAAGCCTCTCCTCCATTGACATAAAAAAAAAAAAAAAAAAAAACGCCTCTGGTCTCCTTCCCTGCATATCACAGTGCAGGCGTTACACTTTTTTTGCTAACCTTGCAGGCTTGCCTTCAAGTAGGAAGTGGCTTTGTTTTCGCATGAGCATGTGTTTTCGGTCTGATACATTCGCATGCGTATGAATAGATGTCAATAGAACAAAATGTGTAGTGTGACCACCCCTGTATACTTTGGGCTTTATGATTGCCTTCACATGCTATCGGAAATTTCCTACTACCCACTTCTGAAGTTGTCGGAAAGAACAGGAATCGTAGAGGAGACCAGGTTTATTTCTTCCTGTTTATTGGGAAAATCTTATTAAAGCCAAATTATATATTTAGAGTCCCATTCACTGACAACCATATAAACATTAAGCGCCCTATCTACAATTCTGGAATTTCAGTCAAAAACATGCTATTTTTGCTGTGTATAAAACATACAATGCGCTTCAAATGATTATTCATGTATGTAAACATGCACTACTTTAACGACAAGACAAGGTGATGTGGCTGTTGTGGAAAAAACTAATAAAAAAATCCCAGTCACAGCAGCAATCGTTCTCCCCTCCGCCATGTTTAAAGTTTATGGCACGCCCAACTTGGGATCAATTTTTAACTAGGAAACTCGTATTTACGATAATTCCGATAACACGTGAAGGCAGCATTACTTCAACTGCACACTCCCAGTAAACCAATACCATGAAGAAACATGAAACATGAATGTCTACAGTCAACACTGTACCTGATCTTCTACTTATCTGTGCTCTTAAGGTGGACATGAATTTCATGAAGAAAATTCCTCCAGGCGCTGAGGCTTCAAATGTTTTGGTGGGGGAAGTTGATTTCCTTGAGCGTCCAATCATTGCCTTCATCCGTCTCTCACCTGCTGTTCTTCTCACTGGACTGACCGAAGTTCCCGTTCCAACAAGGTAGTGCTCAAGCACCCCTGAAAACCCTTGTATTTACATAAACGCACACAAATAACACCCCTTGTACTCCAGGGAGATTTCAGTAGGTCTCTTGTGGCTGACATAGTATGTGAAGCCTTTTCTGCAACCTTTTCCTGCAGTTTTATTTAATTCCTCAACTTATTTACAGGTTTCTCTTCTTGCTGTTGGGGCCTTTCGGTAAAGGGGGCCAATACCACGAGATTGGCAGGTCTATAGCTACTTTAATGACAGATGAGGTGAGGCATCTACCTTGAACAAGGCTGTATTTCTTAGTCTTGGGTTCCTGTAGCTCAAACAGTAGAGCATGTCCCTAGCAACGCCAAGGTCATGGGTTCAATTCCCAAAGAATGTATAAAAAAAGATGTATACCTTGATTACAATGGAAGTTGCTTTGAATAAAAGCATTTGTCAAATGCATAAATGTAAATGTAATCTTATTTGAATGAATGCAATGCTGTGAGAGATAAAGTACAGTCCATTCAAGAAGTTGTACTGTCTTAAGGTTATAGGTCATGTATAATTTTTACAACCTTTGCGTCTTGCGTCCTGGAAATTTTTATTGGAAAGTTATAATTTTGGGCATTTTTGCCTTTATTGGAGAGGCCAGTCAAGGAGAGACAGGAAGCGATAGGGGAGGAGAGAGATGCACAGGATCGGGAAAGGACTACGAGCCGGGACTCGAACTCGGGTCACCATGAAGCGCTGTGGCACTTAGAGTAAATGTGGGAGCGCTGCCCACAAGGCTATGGCTCTGACCTTAGTTAAACAATTGACAAGTTACACAACAGTTCAGCATATTGGACAGACTTTTGAACCTCACAGCCTCGTTTTCATTCACGTCAAATTAAATATGGCATCTACCCTGACAAAGATCCATAAAGATCAGGATAAACTAACCCTGCTTTAAACCTTCAGTAGTATTTTATAGTGTTGTTTATAATCTACACTTCTGTTCAAAAGTTTTTTTTGTTTTTTTTAAGAAATTAATACTTTTATTCAGCAAGGATGCATTAAATTGATAAAAAGTGACTGTAAAGACAATGTTACAAAAGATTTCTATTTCAAATAAATGATGTTCCTTTGAACTTTCTATATATCAAAGAAGTTATCATGGTTTCCTCAAAAATATTAAGCAGCACAACTTTTTAATATTGACAATAATAAGAAATGCTTCTTGTGCAACAAATCAGCACATTAGAATGATTTCTGACGGATCATGTGACTGAAGACTGGAGTAATGATGCTGAAAATTCAGCTTTGCCATCACAAGAATAAATTGCACATTAAAAATATATTTAAATAAAAAACATTTATTTTAAATTGAAATAATATTTCACAAAATTACTGTTTTTACTGTATTTTTGATCAGATCATTGAAGCCTTGATGAGCAAAAGAGACTTCTTTCAAAAACATTAAACCCCAAACTTTTGATCTGTATTGTAAGAGATGATGTTGAAGGAAACTCAGACTGTCTTTACTCATAATCATAAATTTAAGATTGCAGCAGCTCCATTTATGTCTGCATAATCACGTTAATGTCTTTTCTAACATCGTGACAGATCTTTCATGATGTAGCGTACAAAGCCAAAGACAGGAATGACCTTCTGTCCGGCATAGATGAGTTCTTGGACCAGGTGACAGTGCTGCCTCCAGGAGAATGGGACCCCACGATACGAATCGAGCCTCCAAAGAGCGTTCCATCTCAGGTAATCATCGCCTGCGAGTTGGGGCTATTGTAGAGTAGTGGTTACGGCTCAGAAGGGGTAACTAGAAGGTTGTTGGTTCAATCTCTGCAAGAAGCCAGCCATGAGACACAGGGTTAACATGGTGCCGTTGTTGCTCTTTTTGGCTCTTTTTTTTTTACATTTTGTTGTTTTAATTTCATGGCTGCAGGAGAAGAGGAAGATGCCTTCCATGCCTAATGGCTCTGCTCCACTATCAGAGATTATCAATGAAGAGGAACACCACACGGGACCTGAACTCCAGAGGACAGGACGGTCAGAGCTAGTCCAACCTCCACCACTTATATACTGTATACTCTTTTACATACATCACCCATATTATTTTTGAGTTATCAATAAAATAGGTATGTTTTTAGATTCATTTGAGGCTTAATGCATATATTAAAATGGAGAGATTCTGTTATTTATGAAGCCCTCAATATGTCTGATGGGTTTATATAAATGACATACTTAGACGTGCTGTGCTTTTGCATTAAGCCATTAAGGTATCTGGACTTTAAGGACATGCAGATGAATGCGTGTCAGAGCTGAACCCTGCTGAACACAGTGTTAGGGAGAGAGAGAGACAGAGAAGGGGGTAATGTCGGATTTACTTAAGTCTCTTTTGATGAAGGAGGACCTTATTAAACGCGCATTAGGTGGAGGGGGGTAAAAATGTTTTTATGGTGCAAATTTTGTAAGCCTTTCATGTCGGAGGTATTGAATAAAGGCAGTATATTTAACAGTGGCGCCACTCCTTTGATGTGCAGCTTAAGTGGCCGGCCAGAGATGGTTGTGTAAGAGAGCCGTCCATTAAGACGTGTTTTAAGAGCCCCACAGCGTTCTAAAAAATACAGCACACCCTAACAGCCATTAGAACAAAATGAGAAGCCCTTATAATATAATTTTCAAATGCATTTCCTAATTTTATTTCCATGAATGTAGTGACTTTACATAGTTAACTCCACTGTCATAACCAACAATGATGTTTATTTTCTATTTTATTAGAATTGAGTGTATGTGTACATATAAAAAATAACAATAACAACAACTATTATTATTATTGTTGTTTGTTGACATCTTCAAATTATTATTTATTTAACTCACTGCTTTTGTAAATATGACCTGGTTGAACTTTTTGTCATTTCTTTGTTTTTTTTCCCTTTTCACACAGGATATTCGGGGGTCTGGTGCAAGATGTGAAGCGGAAAGCTCCGTTTTACTGGAGCGATGTGAAGGACGCTTTCAGCCTGCAGTGTTTGGCTTCCATTCTTTTCCTCTATTGCGCCTGCATGTCCCCTGTCATCACCTTCGGAGGCCTTCTGGGGGAAGCCACCAAAAACAACATAGTGAGTCAGACTTGTAGACTTGGCTCTGCCTGGAAAGATCAATGGAGGATTAAAGCTCCATGAGGAACAGACAGTCTAAATATGATTCAGATTCACTGGAATCAAGAGTGTTATTGAGCGTAGCCCTTAAATATTTAATTTCTACTTCCACATAATGCTGTATTCTTTGCTTGAAACTCTCCCACAGTTTGATGACAACCCTTTTGTCTGTGTTTGTTTTAGAGTGCCATTGAGTCTCTGTTTGGAGCTTCACTGACCGGTGTGGCCTTCTCTCTGTTTGCTGGTCAGCCTCTCACTATCCTGGGCAGCACTGGGCCAGTTCTAGTTTTTGAGAAAATTCTTTTTAAGTTCTGCAGGTGAGAGAGAGACTCACTTTCAATAGAGTGTCACAACTCTCCTTATTCTGTACCTCAGGCATTATTCTCATATTTTAGAATTTGTGCTAAGAAACTGGGGCAATTAGTGACTGTTATATATATATATATATATATAACTATTTATAAAATATATATATTTTTTTGAAGTATTACATTCTGTGAATTGATTCATTAAGATGAACAGTTTGAACTGAATCATACTGACAGTACCAACTCTAATGCTGTTTTTGCTACTGATGTTTCAATCAAAAACACTATTAAACACTATTATAAGCTTAAGAGACACAGAACAAGGAAGGATAATGAAACTGCCGTTAGAAAACTTAATGGCCATATAAAAAGGAAAATAAAATCATTGCAATATTCATGGTTGCTTAAGTTTATATTGCTGGCAATCTCACGATTTAATGAAAGTTCAGCACCCAGATGTTTATATGAAATATCATCATTCTTAACACCGTTTGTCCAAATTATTGGCTTGTAACAAACTATTGTATTGTATTGTACGTTTTAAATGAAGTATGACGTCACATTGCAGTCAATGCTTGACATTTCATCAACTACCCTACCATTTAAAAAGTTACAGTAAATACAGCTCTGTTTAGATGTCAGAGATTGTTTCCTCTTAGGATGTGCTGATTTTTAAACCTTACATACTGTGGTGCCATCTACTGGTGCAGAAGAGAGTTGGCGCAGGTCTCTGGAGATATAAGACACATTTAAATTCAGCATAGCCTCATTTTAATCCTACTTGTTTAATTCTACTGTTTGAAGTGTTTTTGTGCAGCAGTGCACATATAAAAATGCATACTTTTCTTGGCTTGATATTGAAGTTAAGAAAAACACATTGCTGATTATTTGAATAATCCAGTAGAAGATATTTATATTTCTTTATTTAGCAGATACCTTTATCCAGAGCAATATATAACATGTTTGTTTGTCTCTCCTCAGTGACTACGGTCTGTCCTACCTCCCTCTGCGCACTAGCATTGGCCTTTGGACGGCCTTCTTGTGCCTTGTGCTGGTTGCCACAGACGCCAGCTCTCTGGTGTGCTATATAACGAGATTCACAGAGGAAGCCTTCGCTGCTCTCATCTGCATCATTTTCATCTATGAGGCCTTGGAGAAACTCTTCCAACTGGGGGAGATGTACCCTTTCAATATGCATGACAATTTGGACAACCTCACATTTTACACGTAAGGAAGGATTCAACTTGGTGTTTAAATGGACCATATAATCAGGGCTAGATTAAAAATAAACTTGGCCCCTTAATTCTTATTCTTTCTTTCTTTCTTTTTTTTTTTGATGTCAGATGTCAGTGTTCACCTCCAGCCAATACCACAGATGAGATGGTACAGTCATGGAATCAGTCAGGGTTTACTCCAGAGACCATTGACTGGAGTGAGCTTAATGTGAAAGTAAGGATTTCTTTTTTCAGACTACAGCTGAAGTGTCTTTTAGCATGTTAACTTATGAAAAGAAACACTATTAATGGTGTTAACACATTTACTTAATATTTTTATTGTTTCATTGTTTTCTGTCCAATTTCAAAAGACATAAGAATAAGGTGGAAGGTCAGAATAAGGGCAGCAGAAAAGGTGTCCAATTGCCAAACTCTCATTTATCAGTAAATGATAACAAAACTACTTCTTAACAGCATATTAATTTCTAAATAAAACCATATGGAACTTTTAAAATAAGTTAAAAATGAAAGTAAAATAATTGAAATTTTTTGATCATCAAAGCTTGACATTGTTCAAAATATTACTTACTATACATATGAAACACTTTAATCTTTTGACAAACCTTGTTTTTTTAAGTTGCATTTGTATCCACATCTAGATAAATAAAATCTTTATTATTATTTGTTGTTGTAATTGTTATTTTCTCTCTCTCTTTAAAGGATTGCAGGATACTCCATGGCGAGTTTGTGGGTCCTGCTTGTGGACATAATGGCCCATACATCCCTGATGTATTGTTCTGGTCTGTCATTCTCTTCTTCACCACGTTCTTCCTGTCATCCTTCCTCAAGCAGTTCAAGACCAAACGATATTTCCCCACTAAGGTTAGTAGAGACATTTCTCTGCCTGATTATGTGCTGATACAGTGTCATTTACTATAATGGTTAGTTTCCGTCCTCTACAGGTCCGCTCTTCCATCAGTGACTTTGCAGTTTTTCTAACCATCATGATTATGGTCTTGGTTGATTACTTGGTGGGCGTCCCCTCTCCTAAACTACATGTCCCAGATACCTTTGAGGTACTATAAATGTCATCTTCTGTTTATTCATCTGTTTTTGTTTATCGTAATCTAAAAAGTTGTTAAACTTGCAAGAAAACATGTTTGGCTGGTTTTGTGGGTTTTTGGACTTTTGACCTTTCACTCCCCCAAATTTGGTCCATGTTTATTTTACTAAGAAAAGTTGGAATCAATATTTCTCAGAGCAGTTACTTTTGCATCTTCAAAAAGAGTTGCAATGATTGTATCATCATTTGAACGGAGGCAAAATGGCAAAATTTGTTGTAAGCAGCACAAACTAAACAGAAAACACACTAAGCAGGGTGTAGTTGACTCTAAACCACCCCAGCTGTTTCTGTTGTCTGTTATCATGCTGGGCTTTGACTATTGATTTAACCTCTCTTGTCCAACTATGTTTTTCTGTAAAGCCTAAGAACCACATGCTGTATTTTTATGCAAGTATTGTCATCATCAATAATGCTCAGAAGTTTAATAACGTTTAAGTTTGGGTTCAGTAAGATTTTTTTTTTTAAATAAATTAATACTTTTATTGAGCAAGGAAACATTAAATTGATTAAACATGACCATAAAGACATTTATAATGTTACAAAAGGAGCATGTGCACTGAAATATCCAATATTAAATGATACCAATAAATTAAACAGTTTCTAATGTAGGATGATAACTGATATGGCACAACAATTTTGCATCCCTAATAAATCACATTTTATGTTTATCATAAAAAGAAGAACATAAATGTGAAGTGTTTTTCTTCTATCCCGTAGCCCACCTCTAAGAATCGAGGCTGGCTGATCTCACCTCTGGGTGATAATCCCACATGGACGTTGATCGCAGCAGCCATCCCTGCCCTGCTGTGCACCATCCTCATCTTCATGGATCAGCAGATCACCGCTGTCATCATCAACCGTAAAGAACACAAGCTCAAGGTCAGTTCAACACCTGATCCAGCCTATCAGAGCACTGCAGTGGTGCTGGTGCTCATGGTTCTGTTCTGCTGCAGAAAGGCTGTGGGTATCATCTTGACCTTTTGGTGGTGGCTGTGATGCTCGGAGTGTGTTCTGTGATGGGCTTGCCCTGGTTCGTCGCTGCCACTGTCCTCTCCATCTCTCACGTCAACAGCCTGAAGGTGGAGTCGGAGTGTTCAGCCCCGGGAGAGCAGCCAAAGTTCCTGGGTATCCGTGAGCAGAGGGTTACCGGGTTCATGATCTTTGTGCTTATGGGTCTCTCTGTCTTTATGACATCTATTCTAAAGGTAAGCTCAGTATATTAAAAAGTATTTAATTATTATAAATCATATAAAGTCTACTGCATCATATTTGAGAAGCAAAAAATCTAAGGCCTCTAAATTATCAACATGATCAAAACTTCGCTGAAAAACCTGTTGTACACAATCTACTAGATGCCTTCTGTATCTACTAGATGCCTTTGATTGATATTTCAGACTTTTTTAGCAAATAAAGTCCTTTTAGTATAATTCTAAAAGGTGCTGGTCCACTTGCTGGACTGAAGCAATTTAGGTTTACTTGATTATCCATACGTCACTTTTTTTTTTTTATTTTTTTTTTTAGAAAAATCATTTGATATATCAAAATATATCAAATTTTATGTAAGTAGTCTGCTATACTGTTATAAAGATCTCAGTGATTTACATTTACCATATAAATATCAGCAACTGCAGCAAATTGCTTATTTTTGCACAGTTTAGACCTCTTAATAAAATTGAGGTTTTTTTTTTCCTCCTCGAGTATGAGCTCCACATTCTCCTATATCATACTATATTAGCCGTAAATGCCTGATGTATCAAATATGATACTCTATAAAAACATACAGTATTTGCAAATTTGATAGATATATATATATGAGTACACCCCCTTTGAAAAGTAACATTTTAAACAATATCTCAATGAACACAAAAACAATTTCCAAAATGTTGACAAGACTAAGTTTAATATAACATCTGTTTAACTTATAACATGAAAGTAAGGTTAATAATATAACTTAGATTACACATTTTTCAGTTTTACTCAAATTAGGGTAATGCAAAAATGAGTACACCCTACAACAAAAACTACTACATCTAGTACTTTGTATGGCCTCTATGATTTTTAATGACAGCACCAAGTCTTCTAGGCATGGAATGAACAAGTTGGCGACATTTTGCAACATCTATCTTTTTCCATTCTTCAAGAATGACCTCTTTTAGAGACTGGATGCTGGATGGAGAGTGATGCTCAACTTGTCTCTTCAGAATTCCCCATAGGTGTTCGATTGGGTTCAGATCAGGAGCCACTGAATCACTTTCACCCTGTTCTTCTTCAGAAATCCAACAGTGGCCTTAGCTGTGTGTTTAGGATCATTGTCATGTTGGAGAAGTGCACGACGACCAAGGGCACGGAGTGATGGTAGCATCTTCTCTTTCAGTATAGAGCAGTACATCTGTGAATTCATGATGCCATCAATGAAATGCAGCTCCCTGACACCAGCAGCACTCATGCAGCCCCACATACTGCCACCACCATGTTTCACTGTAGGCACCATGCATTTTTCTTTATATTCCTCACCTTTGTGACACCATACAGTTTTGAAGCCATCAGTTCCAAATACATTTATCTTGGTCTCATCACTCCAGAGTATAGAGTCCCAGTAGTCTTCATCTTTGTCAGTATGGGCCCTGGCAAACTCTAGGTGGGCTTTTTTGTGCCTGGGCTTTAGGAGAGGCTTCTTTCGTGGACGGCACCCATGCATGCCATTCCTCTGCAGTGTACGCCGTACTGTCACGGGAAATAGTCACCCCAGTTTGGCTTTCTACTTCTTTAGATAACTGCAGTGAACTTGCATGCCGATTTTCTTTAACCCTTCTCATCAGAAGACGCTCCTGTCGAGGTGTTAACTTCTGTGGATGACCTGGACGTCTCTGTGAGATGGTTGCAGTTCCATCTTTTTAAAATTTTTGTACCACTTTTGCTACAGTATTCTGACTGAAAAGTAAAGCTTTGCTGATCTTCTTGTAGCCTTCACCTTTCTGGTGTAAAGAAATTATTTTCTTTCGCAGGTCTTGTGACATTTCTCTTCCATGTGGTGCCATTGCTGACAGCATGAAATGGGAAGGGGTTTTAACACCCTTTTATAGTCAACCGTCTGCTGGACACCTGTGTAATGAATAATTAGACTCACCTGTGGTTGAATTCTTGTTAAATTAGACATTTGTAGTCTAAAAAAGCTTTGCTCCAGAGACTTTCAGTGGGGTGTACTCATTTTTGCACATTTGAGTAAAACTGAAAATTTTGTTCTCGAAGTTATATTATTAACCTTACTTTCATGTTATAAGTTAAACAGATGTTATATAAAACTTAGTCTTGTCAACATTTTGGAAATTGTTTTTGTGCTCATTGAGATAATGTTTAAAATGTTACTTTTCAAAGGGGGTGTACTTATTTACACTGAGCACTGTATGTATATATATATATATATATATATATATATATATATATCTAAAGGTTCAATAAATGGTTTCATTTAAACAAAAAATTTGGATTATTATTTCAAATGTCAGGCTTTACACCCTGTTTGAATGTATTTTTTACCTTTTTTTTTCTAATTTCTTTATAGTTTATACCAATGCCCGTGTTGTATGGAGTGTTCCTCTACATGGGTGTGTCCTCACTCAGAGGCATACAGGTTAGTGCACTTTCATATTCACAATACTTCATTTCACTACAGGATTGATGGTCTTTTTCATAAAGGCGGCTCAGTCTAAGACTATGATGAATTTGTGGTCATGTTGTTTGTGTATTCATTGTACTGCAGTTCTTTGACCGTATTAAACTGTTTGGGATGCCTGCAAAGCACCAGCCTGACCTGATCTACCTGAGATACGTGCCGCTGTGGAAGGTTCATATATTCACAATAGTTCAGCTCACCTGCCTGGTGCTGCTTTGGGTCATCAAAGCGTCTGCTGCCGCGGTGGTCTTCCCTATGATGGTACATATAAAATTCACCATAAAATCTCACCAACTCATAGGTACCCTTTACACCTGGCATTAACATGCCTTTTGTGTGTTTGATCTTTTTTAGCCTAATTTCATTTACACCTTAATTCCAATGCATCTCCGATGTGATTGACTGATAAGATGTTTGTTATACCATTTAATATATTTAATTTTTATTTTGTTCACACTCGTGCTCCTAAATACATATTTTACAGTTCGCACACATCTATTTTTAGTCGCAAATGTGAGTGAAACACTCACACTTAGAGCCCTGTCAATAGGGATTAGAAGTTGGGAAAAGGTTTTAGATGTACTTTTTGGGTAGAGAAATGGGATTTCAAGTGTAATCCAGTAAAATCTTGTAGTATATAATCAGATATTGTTGATTAAATGGCAATTTTTTTCTTGCAGTGTGAAAAAGGCACAAGAACACATCACTTTCAAAGTGACATATATGAATATATGCAGCATAACCTCCTTATTGCATATTACGTACATAGCTTTCTTCATTTAAATGATTATTAAAAATGTAAGGGAATTTTATTACGATCTTGGCTACAGGGTTTAGTACACAGTACATTCTGTTTAACTGTATTTAACCAAGTTTATGGGAAATGGGATTCTGTCTCTCCATGCTCGTAAATTACATTTTGAAATGGGGATATTTTTTTTTGTTAATCTTCCTTCAGATTGTACTGCTGATCATCCATTGTTGCATGTTTTTTTTTTCACTCAGTTCATGTATTTGTCTACTGTAGGTTCTTGCTCTGGTATTTGTGCGGAAGCTTCTAGATTTCTGCTTTACAAAGAGGGAGCTTAGCTGGTTGGATGACCTAATGCCAGAAAGCAAGAAGAAAAAGGAAGATGACAAAAAGAAAAAAGCAAAAGAGGTACTTGATCAGTATTTATACTGAAATTTTAAAGATTGCTCTCCTGTACCTCTTCACATGCATTTATCATCAATGTGTTGCATTTTTACTACTCCTTCTCCTGGTTAGAATATTTCTGGAGCTCCACCATCTTGTTAGATTTTTTTAATAAGCTTCTTTCATGTCAAAATCTGTCTACCCAGGAAGCACAGCGCATGATGGAGGCAGGAGGAGGAATAGAGATCCCTTATGATGGTAGTGATCACCTGGAAATCCCTGTGAAGACCCTTAAAGTCAGGTTGGTGACAGTTCATAAATCACACACTTAAAAATTTTTTACGGATCTCTTGTATACTGCAGCTAAGGCATTTCTTTGTGTGGGTTTCTTTTAAAAATGTGTTTTGGCCTCATTCAACAGCTCATTCAATAAGTTTTGACCCATTTCTTTTGAGACAGATCTGACAGTGTAGCCTCCGGCACCTCATACGAGGAAGACACGAGCGGAGTGGTTGGTCTTTTGTCTACACACAGACCTGCTTGTGTTCTGGTTCCTGCATAATCCCTCTTTATAGGGGCGAATTCCAATCGGCGTTTTTGTGCCCTTAAAGTATCATGTTATTTGGGGTCGATTCAACCTGCGGACAATGAAAAACAACCCGCGGCAACAGTGTTTAAAGTAGCCCAATTCCACGGGATAGTCAATAGTCACTTCAAGGAGGTAATTTTATTGTTCATGTGACCCAGGGTGATGAATCCTCGTGATTCATTTTAAAGCTAGATGGCGGGAGAGTTCGAGTTCACATGTATACTAAACAGAGTAATTCAAGTTGTTTTGTATGTGATATATAAACTTACTTACTTAAATAAGTTTCATAGGTAAGAAATGTGTTTAATAGTACATACTGTACATTAGCTAAATTTAACTACAAAGAAGAGATGGCAAGTTTGAGAGCGGAATACACTCACATATATAATACATACTGTCTGTATTTTAAAAATGTAATTAGAAAATGTATATTTATTTCAAAAAATTATATTAACAGCAATAATAAGAAATTCCTGTTGTAAGAACAGTTAATGGGGTGATGGACGTCGCGCTGCGTTGTCATGTTAACATTCCAGGTGATGATAATGAGGAAATTACATTGTCTTTCACTGCTCACTTCACCAAGTGCGTTCCAAACGGCTACATTATGACTCCAAAGTCCCCACTTCAGGGGCTCTGCCCTTCAAAGTGAGTAGGGCATAGGGATGCTCACTTCCGATTGGAATTTGCCCCAGCTCACGGTGTTAATCATCACTTACATTTGATTAACACAGAGTAGTTTGCACATCACTGTGTGAGTGCATGGTTACAAGTCTAAATCTAAATCTGACAGCTCTGCATTGGTTAACAGTGGTGCACCTCATTGAACTTATCCTTTCCCAATGCAGGACAGCTTCAGATGATGATTGTTGCTTATGATTTACATTGAATGCTCAGTAATCGACATTCCATGTGTAAACCAGTGCTCAGCAATATCTAAACCAATTAACCAGGGCCATCTCATTGACCAATACACTTGTTAGGCTTCACTAACAGGTTTTAAGAGCATTTGACTCCATGTTGGAGGGCTAACTCTCATGACATTATTATTAGAGGCATTAATATTAGAGCAGTGACTTTTGTTTAGCATTTAAATGACAGTTGAAGTCAAGTTAGTATGTAAATTTACTCTTAAGGCCAAAGTAATCCACATTGTTACATGGTTCTCTAGATTCTGACTGGCCAATTGTGCAATTATGTGGTAGGATATTTTATATGATTATGTAACATCATTTTTAAAATTATATCCATATCAAATGTGTGCTCAAACCAGAGGTTTCCTCCTTGATGATTATACACAATTTTGACATACTGTTCACTGTTACTGTTTGTAACATTATAAATGGCTTTACTATTTCAAACAAATGCTGTTCTTTGGAATTTTATATTCATCAAAGAAAAATATTTCCACAAAAATATTAAGCAGCACAAGTGTTTCCAACATTGATGATGATAATAATTTTTTTTGAGCAGCAAATCAGCATATGAGAATGATTTCTGAAGGATCGTGTGACACTAAAGTTAATTAAAATTCAGCTTTGCATCGGGAATAATACATTTTAAAATATTCAAATAGAAAACTGTTTTTTTTAAATCATAATATTTTACAAAGTTACTGTTTTTACTGTGTTTTTGATAGATAAATGTAGACTTGGCGAGATTAAGAGACTTCTTACTGACCCTAAATTTAAACGGTAGTGTAGTTTGGTATTATTAAACCACTAGTTTTGTTTTAGGTTGCCCTGTGAATTTGATTTTGCTTTGAAAGTCCAAGGATTGATTTTTTTTTTTTTTTTTGTTGTTGTTGTTGTTGTTGTTTTTTGTAGTAGTAGTAGTAGTAGTAGTAGTTTGGGAAAGTCAGTCCATTTTGTCTCAAATCTGCTTAGTGTCCTTTTTGTAGTTTATCTAATCTAGGTCCAATAGACAGGTCTTACAGAAGAAAAACAATTCCAGTAGGTTGATGTTTAGCTTTCAGCACTGGAGCAAGTAAATCTTTCCCTGTCTGCTGGTGGAGATGACTCAATCAAACATGCTTTAATTACTAACATGACATATTGCTCACGAACATCATCACGGCAACATTAAATGCTCACCTCTGAAATAACATGCAGGGTCTATGCTGGGAAGGATTGTCTTTGGTACATCTGATGTTTTTTTTTTTTTCATGCTTTATTAATCAAATGGCCATCAAGCACAGTGCTGGTGAACAGAAAGAGTTAAGAGTGTGTTCAAGTGTGGCCGACCAGCCGTAAGTGCTCTGATGTGTCTTCTCTGCAGCATTGACCCCTCTGTGGTTAACATATCTGATGAGATGGCCAAAACTGCTGTGTGGAGAGCTGTTTCCATGAGCTCTGACAGTGCCAAAGTATTGAAACCTAGTGCCAGGTAGCTGTTGTTCCTCTAACCTCATCCCTGTTTTAAAACACTTCTCACATCATAATACTCTGCTTCCTCTCATTGCTTCAATGCACAGCCTGTTTCCTTGTATAGATGTAAAGCTGTAGACCTGTATATTTGAAACCGTAAAGCCCTGTTCATCCACATTTTTATTTTAATGTATATTGTTGCATTTGATTCAGTGCAACTACTTGGGTAATGCTGGGTTTATGAATAATAAGGTTTTTTTTTTTTTTTTCAAATGATGCTCAATGTACAGTATTATTTTAAGTCCTTCATGCAAAATATAAATAATATAAACAATTTTTTTTGTTGTTGTAAAGAAATAAAATAAAACATATTGCCTCATTTGTAAAAATAATGTTATATATAAAATTATTTATATATTTTATAAAAATATATTTATTTTATATTTATAAAAGCCTCATTAGTTGTCAAGCCTTATTTTGTTCATTATTTTATGTATTTTTAAATAGCTTAATTTAATATTATATTTATATAATAATATATATACACAATTTTTTATATATTTTATGAAAGTATATTTAAAAAATATATATTTTTTATATTTATAAAAGTTGAGCCTTATGTTAATTATTATTTTTAAATTAAAGTATATTTTTAAAAATTGTAGATAAATGTATTTAATATTATGTTTATATTAAATTATATATATAATTTATACATTTTATGAAAGTATATTATTTAAAAAATATATTCTATTTATATTATATATATGTGTGTGTGTGTGTGTGTGTGTATATATGTATATATATATATATATATATATAATGTGTGTGTATATATATATATATATGTATATATATATAATGTATATGTGTATATTTTTAAAAATATATTTTTTATATTTATGAAAGTTAAGCCTTTTGTTAATTATTCTATCTTTTTTTATTAATTAAATATTATATTTATATTAAATTATATATATATATATATAATGTGTGTTTATATAATTTATATATTTTATGAAAGTATATTTTTAAAAATTGTATATAAATGTATTTAATATTATGTTTATATTAAATTATATATAATTATTTATATATTTTATGAAAGTATATTATTTAAAAAATTTAAATAAATAATTTAATATTTATATTAAATTATATATATATATATATATATATATATATAAATAAAACAACACATAATGTAAATAAGTTTAGAATAAGAATATGTGAATAGCTCAATTTTGACAAAAATGTCAGATAGAACCTTATAATTCCAAGGTGACGATATATAGACTTTCATATGCTCCGTTTAGCGCATGTGTTTAGATGCATTTGTTTTGATGTGACCAGGCCTTTATCCGTTGTTTAAAAAGAATGCCTGTGAAAAGTGTGTGTGCTTGATATGCTTTTGCATGTTTCTGATGTATGAGATAAGTTTTGTGCTTGATTTAATGTGATACTGTATGTTGCTAGTATGGTGATAATAACATTTAGGGAAAATTGTGCTAGGCGACTTTTATTGAGTAAATTTTCCCTTCATCTTTTTTCTTTGTGTTACAGTGATGAGAAGACGGCTAGCATTAGGATCAATGTAGAAGACGAGCATGGGGATAAATGTGTGGATGCGGAGACGTCAATATGAGAGAGAGAGCTCACTGTGGACACACATACAGGGCCCTTCCTAGAGTCCTCTAGTTTGTAACAGTGTTGCTCTGTTCTGTGTGCCCTACCAACCTGCCTACCAGTCAAGCCAAAGGTAGACATGCCCGATAGAGGGCTGAGAAACGAGTTCCAGGTATATTTATCTCAGTTTCTATTTTTAACCACACCAACAAGCCCTTTTTTATTTTGTACAATTTGTTTTTATGAATAAAGCACCACTTTTTCAGACATATAGGGTATGATAGGAAGAACCCATCCTCTTAGGTTTCATCTTTGATTTTTATTTAATTTTATTTTTCTCAAGGTAGATATAAAGACAAAGTCTTTTAGAATTAGTTTTACACGCAAAAATCCTGTTTTTCACGGTACCACAGTTTTCAAGTCATCGCTTTAGATGATTTACTTTTCAGCACATTAAAATGCTGTTTGTTGCAGAGTGCTGCTTTTTAAAAGAAATAAATGCACATATGAGAAAATGTCTCATTGAGACCAAAGGTGGTGACATTCAGCTACATGACTGACCTTCCAAACTGTTTTTGGAAAAAGAACGTGCAAAGCTAACACTTTAAAATGTCACATGAAGGACGTATTAAACCTGAATGAAAAATAAATTATTGTACTTTAATTGTAAAAATGTCATTCCCACTGATGGTCTGACAGATAGCTTGATGATTTATGTACACATACTATATTAAAACAGTCGATAGCACAGGATGAGAATTGCAGTCACTCTGAAAATAAATAGCAGGTCAGGAAGATTTAAAGTAGAGCGATGTAAATTGTTCCAGATTGTGTTATAAAGCTAAGCGATATCATTTTTGCCCCCATTTTTTTCATGTTTACATTGTTTCTTTTTTAGTGTTATGAAATAGAATTTTGTATTGTTAGTACTTTTGATTTGTACAATGTGTTAATCAACTAATTTATTAACGGTCATTTAATGGTCAAGTATGCGGAGGCGATGGGGCAGAAGGATTGCTGCAGTGTTGTTGGCCTGTCATTTCTTTCCTCTTCTGTAACTGGTGTTAATGTGCACTTTAGGTAGGCTTACCATCACGGCTGTAGGCCTTGCAACATCTTATTTAATCTAGAGCAGTCTCAGGAAACTTTTTTGCACTCTTTCCCCACACTACTTAATCTCTTCAGTGCTTCAAGATCACATGTCCTCCTTTTTGCTGTTTATTTTATGAGAAATGTCTTTTAATTTTACACTGGACAGAAAAAAAAAGTGCAGCCCCCCTCTGTTTATGCCATTTTTTTCACGCTGAAAACATTTTTAGAAGCTACAGATGTTGAAGACCCTTTTTTGCAATATTTATGATACTCCAACAAAGCAATTGTTGTTTATTTTATGTTGTTTTTATATCTTCTTTTGAGTTACTAAGTGTAGTTCATTTGAAATGGGTAGAGTTTACCTGCAGTAGTGAACTAGCTTACTGTCCTCATGCTCACACAGCGCTTCATAAATCCCACAATGAAAAATGAAATACCTCTGACTACTATATGTGAAGGCACTCTATGACTTGTAAATCAGTAGGTTGTACACTTTTACAGCAAGTTGCTTGTTAAATTTGATCAATTAAGGTTGGAATCTGTGGGTGGGAGTAATATTGAATATCTGGAAGATAGTTTTTTTTTGTCATATACCAATATCATCTTCCTGTATGAGCCTCACAGTAGGACTCTGAACAAGTATTGCTGCCGTGGTGTTCTGAGCTTCTGTCTGCACAATGTACATGTACTATTTCAGAATTCTACTCCGTTCAGATATTTCCCTTGTGAACTGGCCAAATCAAGATTTAAGAAAATGTAGGAGATACGTTGCATTTGTATGATATACAGACAACGGGAGAGTTGTCTTTTGTAATGTTGAAGTTGTTTAATAAAGCAATAAAGGTAATAACGGTTTCCGTTGTCTTTAATCTACCGTGTGTGTTCGTTGTTTATTTCGATATTTTCCTAGATAGGCCTAGTCTTAATGCTACACTTACACTATGTAACTTTTTAAAGGGGGGTGGGGCTACTGTTTAATCATTATCAACATATATCTTTAATAAAAATAACTCTATAAATGAGTTCCAAATGACACGCCCCAGATAGCAACTTTGTGTCGGCCCAAATCCGGCCCACACCTGCCACGAGTGGTATTATGATCTGAGCCACATGTGGCGTGGAATGATGGCACTTGGGCGGACCACTCCTGTTTACCAGATCTGAGCCACAAGCAGGCCATAGCAATGCCACATACCAGCCAAGAGAAAAGAAATAAGCCAGAACTGGACCTTATATGAGCAACAAAATCTTTATATATTATTTATAGAATCATCTTAGCATTAACAAGCAAAGAAGAGAACAGAAAAAAGGAGACAAACAGAAACAACTTACTTCACCCACAGCCTTAGATGAAATCAACTGAAGATAAAAGACATTAAGGGCCTCATTTATAAAGCGTGCGTACGCACAGATTTGATTTTACAGTGTGCGTACGCTTAAATCCACGCCAACGCTCATATTTATAAAAACGGTCTTTTACGTGGAAAAGTGCTTAGCGCCACGTCAGGGTCTGAGCAGACGTACCCACTTTTCCTTGTCAGAATACTGAAGGTTTTTGGAAATCTAAGCTATTCTTGCAGCTCACCATTCTAAATTAAAGGATTTGGACGATGACTGGTGATCTTTTATATGTAAATGACATTAGGTGTCGTTTACAACGCGGAGAACTGAAACCATTCAGCTGCGCGCAAGTTCAAGATCATTTGCGATTTATAGATTTCACATCTGAAAGAGAGGCGCTCGTTTTCTGTGTGTATGTTCATTCTATGAATCACATGTACGCACATCTGAGAAATGATCGTAAGATCAAATTTAGGATGGTTTCTGCGCAACATTTTATAAATGAGTCTCCAGATCTCAGCAGAGGAGGATTAAACAACTCCACAAACAGCATTACAGCTTCATATATTACTAACCAGACTGACTTTATTTCTGTCTTTCATCCACAGAAGTTTAACGCTCATATTTGTTTCATTTGTAGTCACCATAATGATGATTGGTGTTTCCATTACTTGGGCTCTTAACTCTTATAATATGTTTCTCTTATAATATTCATTGCAAAATAGCATATAATAATTGTGTTTTGCACTTAATACATTTAAATTACAAATCCTGTTTTATTGAAACATGAGATCACACTGTATTGCAGAAAATCAGTTAGAAAATGAGCAGAAAATAGTAATCTACAATGACAAACACAGATAGGAGCAATCAGCGTATGAATCGCAACAATGGTGACAAACAAAACATTCAGACAAGATCAACTCTGGACATCACTAAAAGCTACTAAAAGACAAAAAAAAACCAGCAAAAAATAAAAGCAAATAGAATCAAAGACAATAATAGGACAACTCATCTGCATAATTTATTCATGCTGTGATGCATGCTGGGAGTTTTGTACTGTTGTTCCCAGCATGCATTGCGGCATGATGATGAAGAGGATGTCATCATCTAGTGGTCTAATCTTAAACAGAGTGTTTTTTTTTTTCATGTAGATGTAATGCAGTTAATTTCAACTTCATAATAGTCTGTTATAGAATGCATTGCGGCATTAAGCATGTCACCATTGTTGAGATTTCTATTTCTCCGTAAGAGGGTCTATGGTTGGCAAAATGCTTGAGAAGCCCTGCAGCGGTCAACCTGAAGCTTTCACCTGCACACCCACTGAAGCTAAACAGGGTTGAGCCCAATCTTTATCTGGATGGGAGACCTCCTGGAAGACTGGGTAGCTGCGGGAAGAGGTGTTAGAGAAGCTGGCGGGTCTGATCAACCTGTGGCCTGAGTGGGTCCTAATGCCCCAGTACAGTTGCAATAAGCTGTACTGTATAAAGGGTAACCCTGGTGTAAAATAGTTCTTACAGCACATCACGTATCACCCAATGCCCCAGTACAGTTGCCATAAATTGTACTGAATAAAGGGTTAAAATAAACCCCAGAAAATAAGGGGTGTAACCCTGGGGCAAAAATAATCCCTATATTAAATCACATACCATGCAGGTAGTTTCACATCACAAATGATATAGTATTTTATTTAGTTCTTACAACTTGCATGGAAGCACTCTATTTTTATCATTACTATTTTTAGTGTTTTTAAAGAAGTCTCATATGCTCATCAAGCCTGCATTTATTTGATCAAAAATACAGAAAAAAAGTAATATTGTGAAATATTATTGCAATTCAAAATAATGGTTTTCTATTTTAATATACTTTAAAATATTATTTACAAACAAAACCAACAGTTTGAACTGTTTCAACTTCAGCCATCATTGAAATCTCTTAATGGAACAAAACCGACTGTCATTGAGATCTCATAACTGAACAAAATCGATTATCATAGAAATCTCGTAAAAGAACAAAACATACTTTACTGAGAACTCGTAACTGAACAAAACTGACTGACGATGAAAACCAATTGTCATTAAAATCTCGTTATGAAACAAAACTGACCGTCGTTGAGATCTCGTAAAGGAACGAAACTGACTGCTATTGAGATCTAAAAAACTAATCTCCTAATAAAACTCGTAACAAAACAAAACTGATTGTCTTTGAAATCTCGTAACAGAAGAAAACCAACCGTCACTGAAATCTCATAACGAAACAAAACCGACCGTCATTGAGATCTCGTAACCGAACAAAACTGACTGTCACTGAAATCTTGTAACCGAACAAAACAGACCGTCATTGAAATCTCGTAATGGAACAAAACTGACACTGAAAACTGACTGTCATTGAGATCTCGTAACTGAACAAAACCGACCGTCATTGAGATCTCGTAACCGAACAAAACAGACCGTCATTGAAATTTCGTAATAGAACAAAACTGACACTGAAAACTGACCGTCATTGAAATCTCGTAACCGATCGTCATTGAAGTCAAAACAAAACCAATAGTTTGAATCCTTTCGAACTCGACTTTCATTGAAATCTCAAAATGGAATAAAACTGACCATCATTGAGATCTCGTAAAGAAACGAAACTGTCCGCTATTGAGCTCTACTAAAGGAGCAAAACCGAACATCATTGAAATCTCGTAACGAAGCAAAACCAGATGTCTTTGAAATATCGTAAAAAACCAAAGAAACAAAACCGGCCATCATAGAAATCTCGTAACTGAACAAAACCAATCGTTTCGTTTGAAATTTCGAAGTGGAACAGAACCAACCGTCATTGAGATCTCATAACAATACAAAGCTGTCAACCATTGAGATCTTGTTACCGAACAAAACTGACCATCATTGAGATCTCGTAAAGGAACAAAAATGATTGTCAGTGACATTTAATAAAGGACCAAAATCAACCACCATTGAAATTTTGTAAAGAAACAAAACCGTTCGTCTTTAAAATCTCATAATGGGGAAAAAAAAAAACATCGCTGAGATCTCATAATGAAATAAATCCGACCATCATCATTTAAATCTTGTAATATAACAAAACGGACCGTCATTGAAATCTCATAAAGGAACAAAACCGGACATTACTGAAATGTCGTAATGGAACAAAACAGGCTGTCACTGAACTCTCGTAAAGTAACATAACCGACCGTCATTGAAATCTCATAAAGGAACAAAACTGACTGTCATTGAGATCTCGTAACGAAACAAAACTGACTGTCTTTGAAATCTCGTAACAGAAGAAAACCGACAGTCATTGATAACTGACAGTGACTGAAATCTCGTAACCGAACAAATCCGACCATCACTAAAATCCTGTAAAGGAACAAAACCCACAGTCATTGAAATCTCATAATGAAACAAAACCAACCTCAACAAAGGTGACAATCAAAAGTGTCATGGGAACAATAGTACAAAACTCCCAGCATGCATCACAACATGAATAAATTATGCAGCTGAATTGTCCTATTATTTTCTTAAATTCTAACTATTTGCTTTTATTTTTTTTTTACTGTGGTTTTTGTTCTGTCTTTTAGTAGCTTTTTGTGATGTCCAGAGTTGATCTTGTCTGAATATATTGTTGTCACCATTGTTGAGATTCATACGCTCATATCTGTGTTTGTCATTGTAGTTTATTATGAAAGTCTTAAAAGGCCATGGATTATTATTATTTTTTTCTATCTTGTTTTCTCATGATCATGAGTTAGGTTCTTAAGGCAATGAATTATTTTTTCTATCTTGATTCCCATGGCCTTTTATGGCTTCCATAGACTTAATTTTCTTGTGTTCTCGACATAAAAGTTCTTTTTACAATGATTGATTCTGAAACACACTGCACCTGGATTCTACTGTTGCTATAGTAACGAACAACTTTCACACGCATCGACGGCTAAACCGTGCGCTCTTATGTGTTGTGGATATTTCAGCAAAATGTTTACTTCAATAAATAAAGTCTACAATAAATAAATATAGGCTAATCAATCACTGTTCAATCAATCTACGCTAAACATTTTATTTGTGTAATTAACATGTTTAAATTATCAACAGAGCATTCAACACATTGAACACCTCAAGCGCAGGCGGAGCCTTCAGAAGGATGCCAGATTATTCTATAACTATTCTAAAAACTATTAGAGCTGCTTGGATTCAACCTACTTTATTTTCCTCATAAGAAACAACATTTATGGGACAGTTCATGTTAGATTTTGTTGCTGATTTGAAATATGTTATTTAATTTGAGCTTGCCAAGCAGTTTTTGAGATTTCAGGATTCCCCCATTCAAATAGATAGGTCTTGGTCTTGGATGCCCGAAATAGCTGCCCGGAGGCGTTGCAAATATGGCCGCCGAGTGAACAGACTTTCCTTGAAAGGGACTTTGGCTTGAATCAGAGCTCTGGCGAGACAATACTGAGCTCTGATTGGTCAATCGCTGTTATAGTTTGTTAATTATCATACAAAGAATTTTAAAATTTCGTTTACATGATAAAATTTACATAATACATAACAGTGTTAATCTGAAGGGGATGGTGGCTTTACAGAGGGGATGCTTTTTGTCATTTTTTTTCAACAAGGGGGATGCCATCCCCCCGCATCCCCCCCCCAAATCGAGCCCTGTATACATGTATACACACACACACACACACACACACACACACGTAACAAAGGCTGGACTTTTCTAAGTGACTAGCCAAATAATCTTTTTCTAAATAGGGACAATTCAAAGAAAAATGGAAGATGTCTGCTCTCGATAGCAATTTACAAACAAAAAGAACGGTGGACTACTTCACTAGCTAAATAAACTGGCCACATTGTCCAATCGAGTTGATTAAAACAAATACTTAGTCCCTTAATATTTACACAAACAACAAAGACCAAATGAATGATTAAAATAAAACATTTAATTAAGGAAATACAAAATGTTCAGTACCTCACATTAGATAAAAAAAAAAATAATAAATGAGAACATGAGTTGTTGAACAGTTCACAAGCATGTCAAATGAAATGTAAAGGACACTTGAATTACAACAAAAAATTTTGCTACAAATTTATACCTTTAATAACTCTATGGCAGTGATTACAGTCCTTCATCTTGCTTTTGAAGGACTATTATTATCCAATGATATCAGGAAAGACAATTGGGATAAAAACTGTTGCCATTTTCCTGACACTTGCATTTCCCTGACAGATGGGAAATGAGCACAACACTCGCAGACTTCTGAACACTGGTAAACCTCAGTAGAGAAAGAGAAAGTGACACTGACATGATCCAAATGAAAATACAGCTGAGCTTGACAACATTTTTAAAACGTAAGATAAAAATACTATTTCACAAGATAGCTTCTCTAGTAAATAACACTGACCATGATTTTCACACACAAAACCTAAAAGTAACAAAAAGAGGAACAAGCAGATGACTAATAAAACTGAGTTGGTAGAGTTTAAAAAAAAAAAAAAAAAAAAAAAAAAAAAAAAAAATATATATATATATATATATATAACACTATAGACCAGGGATGGCAAACTCCAGTCCTACAGAGTTCAGCTCCAAGCCTGATAAAAACTCACCTGCCTGCAGCTTTCTAGTAACCCTTCAGACCGTGATTAGCTTGTTCAGGGGTGTTTGATTAGGGTTAAAGCAAAACTCTGCAGGACCGTGGCTCTCCAGGACTGACGTTCTCCACCCCTGCTGTAGACTATTATAATCCTCCCTTAAACTATACATATAATTGTCTTGTAGGTCACTTTGGTAAGAGCATCTGCCCAAAACAAAAGGGTTTTACGAAACTTCAGAGGTTGAAAATCCTAAGAGTTTAAATAAAATATTTTATGCACAGAGTGAAATGATTTAGGTAAACAATATTCTGGACCATACGCAACCAGCAAACAGCAGCACCATTGATGGCAAAAATCACAGTCATTCAGACAAAATAAATACATTTCAACAAGCATGTGAGCAGAGGGTTAAGGGAAAAGAGATGATTCAATACTTGACTCTCTGTGGTGAACCACCTGATTCACCACGGTTTAAACATTTCATACAGATTATCAAAACAAAACGGACACCAAAGTGGCAGAAGCAGGTCTCAAGAAAAACAGAACCGACTTTTACAAAAATAATCATTGCTGTGTATATACACATGTATCAAAGACAGAAAACAGTGACGCTGAAGGAAAAACTGCTGTTATCTCATATCTCTCACTGTTTTGGGAACTCGAAGGACTTTGTAAATGTTGTTGTGAAAGATGGTGGAGAAGTGAGGACGAGAATCCCTCGACATGAGAGTGCAAAGTGGCACTTTTCCTGCATTTTGGCTGTCCTCCACATCCCAGATCTCAGGCATGCTGCAGCCGGGCCTGGAGATGAAGAAAAAAAATTTAAGATACAAGAAATTATGGAGGCTTGTTTCTGCCACGAAAAAAAAAAAAAAAAAAAAAAAAAGTAATTGTGACTTTTTCCCTCTTACAATTCTGACCTTTTTTTTTTTAAAAAAAAAAAAAAAAAAAAAAAAAAAAAAAAATCACAATTGTGTTTACATCTCACAATTCTGAGAGAGAAAAAAAAAAAAAAAAAAAAAAACTAACTTGCGACTTCATATAAATATACTTCCGACATCGTTTCTCCGACTTAATTTCTCCAATTTCTACTGCCATGATAGACTGCGTCTTCTCCGACTTCGTTTCTCCGACATCCAACTTAATTTCTCCGGAGCTGCGACTATTTCTCCGACTATATTTCTCCGAGTTGCGACTTCATATCTCCGACATCCAACTTCATTTCTCAGAGTTACGTCATTGGTTCTCCGACTACGTTTCTCTGACTTCCGTCATCATTTCTCCGACTTTGTTTGCCCGACTTCGTTTCTCTGACTTCCACCATTGTTTCTCCAACTTCGTTTCTCCGACTTCCACCATTGGTTCTCCGACTACGTTTCTCTGACTTCCGTCATCATTTCTCCGACTTTGTTTCTCAGACATCCGACTTCATATCTCCGTTTCTGACATCCTTTCTCCGACTTCCTTCTCTGACTTCATTTCTCCGACTCGTGAGATATACACACAGTTGTGAGTTATAAAGTCCAAATTGCGATATAAACTTATTAAAAAAAAAAAAAAATGTCAAAATACTGAGATAAAAAGTCACAATTACTTTTTTTTCCCCTTCCCTGGCAGAAATATACAGAGCCCCGCACATGACATGCGGACAAAAATGTATCAGTTTCCACAACTTAATTCGTTCCCTCGTTTTAGTAAATTGTAGCCACATTGCACTAATTCGTGCCCTTGTTTTGATTAATCTAAAACAAGGGAACAAATTAATACAACATGGCCACAATTTAGTAAAACAAGGGAACAAATTCTTAATTTGTAGCCACGATTTATCTAAAACAAGGGAACAAATTCATAAAAAGAGGGAATGAATTCTTAATATGTGGCCACGATATTATGTACATCTTTTCCCACGTCACATGTGGGGCTCAGTAGAAACAAGCTTCCATAAGAAATTATCAAACTCAGTGGTAGTAACTCAAAGTATGTGTCATTTACTTGGAGCGTCTGGTGCACCATGACTCCTCTAAGATGAAATAGTCCACCTGCAGCTTAATTAAGTTTCGCTTTACTTCCTCAGCTGGTTTTCGGCTGTACATGGCATACACCATCTTTGTTCTTTCTCTGAATAATAAGGACAAAATGAAATCAAACACTTTACACTGAGAACAATATCATAAGAATCTAATAATAGGATAAGTACTTCAATAGAGAAATGCATGTTAAATCGTGTCTACCTCAATCCTGCGTCTTCATAGTGTGGGTGATTCACTATGGCTCTACCTGTGGACAGTTTCACACTTGCCATGGTGGGCATAGCACCAGCAAACACAGCATCTACAGGAATATTGTATGGATGCAGGAGTCAGAAATTGTTCACATTAAATGAGACGTTTCATTTTGCACAATTAAAAGTAAATCCAAAAGACAGGAGTTTCTCACTAGGGCTTGTGTTGTCCTTGATCCACTCAAGGAGCTCTTCTTGAGGAAAATTACTGAATTCTCCTATAATGCCCCATTGACTCTGCAGGTTGGCGAATCCTTGGACTGCCATGATGGACAATATTCCTATGACTGTCATCTGGAGTTTAAACTTCTCTCCTATCCAACCAAACAGCTGCAGATGAAGAGCCAAAGAAATCAAAACATTAGTAAGTCCAACCGCATCTTACATTTAAAAGTTTTTGCCCAAATCAGCTTTGTTGCATTCTGAATATTTTGGAGCAAGTTGCTGATAGAGCGTGAATGGTCAGGTCACCTGTCTGGAGCAGATTAAACAGGACATGATGCACATGTGAGGAGTGAGGAAGAGCTTCAGTCTCATGATGAGCACAGCCAGGACTGCAAACGCAACTAGCTGCAGACTGTGGTATACCAGCTAGAAAAACAACAATCATGACATAAATACAGCCTCTGGATATCAACTAGTACTCCTTGAGCCACTATATATTATTACACATATTTTTGGTATATCATTTTGGTAAAAAAACAAAAAAAAAAACAAAAACAAAAAAACACACAACTCAAAAAAAACAATTAGAATCATAAAAAGCTATCTTACCACTCCTTTCGCCAACAATTGGGTCCTGAGAGACAGAGAAGAAAAAAAATATTGAAGGGAAAAATTTAGAAGAGACAGTAGACATTATTATTCAAAGAAACAGTCCAATGTAAAATATACACTACAGTTTAAATGACTGGCTTCAGTAAAACTTCTTGGAAGAAAGGTTTTTAAGGTGATAATAAAGACATTTATAATGTTACAAAGGATTTCTATTTCAAATAAATGCTGTTCTTCATAACTTACTACTCAAAGAATCCTAAACAAATGTATCACAGTTTCCACAAAAAAAGCAGCACAACTGTTTTCAACACTGTTAATAATAAAAATGTTTCCTGAGCAGCAAATTAGCATATTAGAATGATTTCTGAAGGATCATGTGACACTGAAGACTGGAGTAATGATGCTGAAATTCAGCTTTGCCATCACAGGAATAAATTACATCTTAAAACAGAAAACAATTACTGTAAACTATAACAATATTTCACAATATTACTGTTTTTACTGTATTTTTGATCAGACAAATGCAGCCTTTGTGAGCATAAATGACTTAAAATAATATAGACAAGAATAAAAAAAATTTTACTGAATATTGTTGTTTTTATTTTTTTTCCCCCCTCTTCTGCCACATTTCCCCCCATTTTTAGTTGTTGTCACCATTTATGTCCAAAATAATCATGCCAATAAAGTGCTGTAGATTCGTCTGGAAAAAAATAAAAAAATAAAAACCCACATAGAATACTTACTGCTCTGTTTCATCATCCTCTGACTTCTCTGTCTTTACATTTCTGAGGAACATAATAACGTCCTGTATAGTCTGTCCTCAGGAAGCAAAAGGAGGAAGCACATGGAGGGAGTTTTAGTATGTAAATACTAAGTACTTGATTTCCTTTCTATAAAAAGCTAAACTCTAAACGAACTGATAAACTCAGAAAAGTGATGGAAAACTAAACTTAGACTACTGGGGCAAATAGATAAAAGCAGGGCACACATAACAAAACTTAGTGGACGGAAACCATCCATTATCTAAGTGAAAACAACTCACCCTTCCAGCAATAAAACCCACTATCAGCACGTTAACTGGAAGCAGCATGGTTTTGATGTACCGAATGACAGTCTGAAAACACATTTATTACAATGAAAAAAGCTTAAAGGGGTAACTGATGACTGATTGATGACTGAAAATAGATCACATCACACACCTCTGCTTCAATGAAGTCAAACTCAGCTGCACACGTGTACATCATCGTGTCAAAGTCTTTGTAGCTTGTGAACTTGGATTTGATCAGACTGCTGATGTGGGCCTATTCAAAACAAAACGAAAATGTCAAAAGCCCTGAGAACTGTTTAAAGGACCCCCCAGGCTAAAGCTAACTGATATTCACAGCAAGAGAACAACAGCGCATGGTGCACAGCACTGCTCTCATTTTACTCACATCATCTGATGCCCCAAAGATCACAGACAGCATGAACTTCAGAATGACAGTGGAGACCACCCATGCAAGACACTGCATGACCTAACAACACAATTGTTTTTGTTTAGTCAATTTTTTGTTAGTCAGGCACATTTTTATTGATGTATCAGCCAACACACTGGATGTGCTCTTACCCATGTGAAGATTCCAGGTTTGAACGTACCAACCAAACGGTCCCTCAGTGCAATAACCCCCTGAAACGAAAGTAGACCAACCAGTAAAGCTGATGTTTCTTCACAGCATGTTTGTGTTTGAAGTCATCTATTTGTATGCACTTTGTACTTAAAGGGTTCACCCAAAAAAAAAAAAAAAAAGTCATCAATTCCTCACCCTCATGTTGTTCCAAACCCGTAAGACTTTTTAATGTTCAAAACACATATGAAGACATTTTAAATTAAATCTTAGAGATTTCTGTCCTTCCACTGACAGTCCATGCAACTACCACTTTGTCGCTTCAAAAAGTTCATAAAGAAATCGTAAAACTATTCCATATAAATCAAGCAGTTTAGTCTAAATTTTCTGAAGGGACTCAATCGCTTTATATGATGAACAGATTGAATTTAGACTTTTATTCACGTATAAACACTGATCAGCAAACAAACAGAAGCTCAACCGAACCTGCTTGACGTGAAAGAACAAACCTCTTCCGGAAGCTCAAACGTGCTGCGTAACACACAAGAATGATGAATGTTTATATGTGAATAAAAGCCTAAATTAAATTTGTTCATCATATAAAGCGATAGAGTCTCTTCAGAAAATTTGGACTAAACCACTCAGTTCATATTGGATTAGTTTAATGATCTCTCTATGAACTTTTTGAAGAGTCAATGTGGTAGTTGTGTAGGCTGTCAATGGAGGAACAGAAATCTCTCAAATTTCATTAAAATATCTTCATTTGTGTTTTGAAGATGAACGAAAGCCTTACAGGTTTGGAACGACATGAGGGTGAGTAAAATGACGACAGAATTTTCATTTTTGGGTGAACTAACCTTTTAATCATGGATATTTATTCAGTCGGGCTATGGCACTATTTGCCTTAGCATGTTCTCTGGAAGACAACATTCATATCATATTAGCAATCATTTCACAATCATATCAGCTTCTGGTGTCCTTAGAAATCATCTATCCTGAGCAAGTGGCAAATGGGTGTGAATACAGTAATGAGACCTCACACTGTCCAACTCACCCAGATAGAAACCAGTGAAGAGGCGTAGAAGGACGTCAGCAGCATTGAGTTCCCGAACATCAGAAGAAAACAGATGGCCAAGGAGATCTGTGAGGAGCAGTCAGTTCACCAGTGAATCAGAAAGACAACATGAGCAATACTGTGGCTCCATCAATAAAGTCTAGATTACATTACCATATGTGTCACTAAGACAGACTGCATTTTTGTCGGGCTCAGATATCCCAGGATATATGAAGCAAAAAGGGATGCAACCTGTGAAACACAAACATTCTTGTTATAGTATCCTTTACTATCTTGCTGCAAAACAATTTTCTCATAAAAGTTGTCATTGAAACAGGATATTATTATTGCCTGTACTACCTCCAAATATCAGCATTTAGACACAAGCATGCCAAACTAATAGCTTATGATCTTGTTGTCTCTTCCATCACTCACCTGGGTAAGTAAGACAAATTGAGCAAACTGCCACGGCAGCATGAAGAAAACATTGGAGATTCCCAGAGCCATCATGGTATGCTTGCTTGGGTTTCTTGTCCTTCCAAAATCAAAAATATCCAATAAGATAGATCTTAATTGTATAGAATAATCCAAATCCGTATGTATAGTGATAAAGTAGATATCAACACATATGCAGCATTAAATTACATGGGTTGGGAACAAAGTAAAAGTAGATGGATTAGAGGAAAACACACATAAACATTGTTTAAAAGTCTTAAGTGACTGCATAACATCTAAAAGATCTTAAAGGGATAGTTCACCCAAAAATGAAAATTATCCCATGATTTACTCACCCTCAAGCCATTCTAGGTGTATATGACTATCTTCTTTCAGACGAACACAATCGGAGCTATATTATAAAATATCCCAGCTCTTCCAAGCTTTATAATGGTAGTGAATGGCGCTCCTGATTTTGAAGTCCAAAAAAAGTACACGGCTCCAGGGGGTTAATAAAGGCCTTCTGAAGTGAAGCGATGGGTTTTTGTAAGAAAGTTTCCATATTTAAATCTTTATAAACTAAAATAACTAGCTTCCGGGAGACGGCCTACACAAATAGTCAAATACACCTAGGATGGCTTGAGGGTGAGTAAATCATGGGATAATTTTCATTTTTGGGTGAACTATCCCTTTAAGCCATCTCAAAGTACAAATATAAAGAGTGAACGTGAGCATGATAGATTTAATATGAACACGAAATTGCTATGAATACACCAAACGTGGGAAGAAAGCAAATTACCGGAGGATGTATGTGAGCAGAAGCATCTGCAAAACCAGGAAGGGGTAGGAGAAGCTCTCTCTCAGAGGTGGCGTCCACATGACCCGAGTACTCTGGGATTCAACGGTTCAAAACAGAGATGAAGTTTTAAATACTAGGAGACTGTGGTGAAATAAAACACTATCTACACATGCTTAAGAAAACATCAGCTTTACCTCTCCATGGTTAAAGAAGAAACACAGAACTGTAACGGTGCCACCCAGTCGACTGCCACTACAAGAACAGACAAAAAAGAAAGTGCATGTTATGATTTCGTTTTTGAAACAAGACTGTTAGGATCAACCATTTGGAATCAAAACGAAACTTCTTAAAGATCCACTTTCTTCTGTATCGACTGAAGCAGTCTTCTCTGACTGAGGTGTTTAATCTAGGTCATCTAGGCTCGATTACCTTAGATATGTTCCATAAATAAAGAACAGACTCATCATCGCCCCATTTAACAGGAACACAAAGGTGACATAGAAGTATGCAGGATCTCCCAGACCTGTGGAAAAGCCACTCAAGTAAGTAAAATATCTGCAAAATGAAGAACATTTGGCTGTCAGTAACAGCCAATAAAACGGCACCTTCTGCTTTCCCTTTTTCTTGCACATTAATAACACTTTAAAAATAAATCTTCCTTCATGACGAGTGTGTTAGTAGAAATAAAAGTTGCAAGAAAATTAGCAAGTGCAAAAAATAGGTTCAAGACATTTCTAAAGCATGCATTTTAATTGTAACTACAATGAAGGAAACTTTTCTAGGACAGCAAGACAAATTAGAAGGTAATTGCAATAATAAATAAAGTTATCCCATTTCATAGTGTTATTTACAATGTACTGTACTGCAAATGCTCTCTAATATTAAACAACAAGTAGACGTTTGGGTCAAACAAGGCTTCTCAAATACCTTCACAACTCTCCACTGGATCCATACCCTCCCCTCTGTTGATGGTCCAACACATCTTGGTAGGGAACCCAAAGAAATCCATTGTGCTAGTGAATGCTCTGTACCAGCTGGCCAAGACCACCTGCAGTACAACAGAAAGTTAATTTCAGAGCTCAAGCAAATACTGTGGCGTGAAGAGATTTCATTGCCATTCAGAAGATGCCAAAGAGGTCATCTTACCTCAGGGTACAAGTTGAACCTCTTTAGAGTGTTTATCACCAGAGGGTATTCAGTGAGCCGGTCATTCATGATCATGTAAAGACCATCCATGAAGGAACGAGCCTCAATGATGGTCTTGAAATATGAGTAATACAGTCCCTAAAAAGATGAAGAGCGTGATTATATAATATATATATTATTATAATATAATAATAATAATATATATATATATACACACACACACACACACACACACAGGGGTTGTGAAACTGAAACATTGGCTAATATAGTGTTGGAGGTTTCACACCTATATGCGCGGCCAGTCTTCAATGATTTTACATTCCATCAGCAAGAGCAAAGTGTGAAGGTTGAATTAGCAGAGCAATAGCACAGCTGTACATATAAAATATTGCAATCCACATAACGGGAAACATATCACAGTTCAAAAGAGGACAAATTGTTGGTGCGTGTCTTGCTGGCTCATTTGTGACCAGAGGTGCGTTTCCCGAAAGCATCGTTAGCCAACTATGTTGTAAGTCCCATTAAACTCTATTGGTAACGACGGAACTTGCGACCATAGTTAGCTTTGGGAAACGCACCCCAGAACAGCAAATCTTTCTGGTGTATCAAGAGCTATGGTGTTCAGGGTAATGTCAGAATACCACCACATAGGATGAACCACATCCAACAGGAGAATCGGAGAAGCTGTCTGAAAGGGATGTCCAGGTACTAATCCGGATTGTATCCAAAAAACATAAAACCATAGCTGTCCAACTCACTGCAGAATTAAATGCACACCTCGACTCCAGTGCTGCCGATTTAGCGACTTCCCCGCCCCTTTTTAGACTTTTTTTTTTTTTAAAAGCCTAGCGACAAATCTAGCAACTTGTTGGACAAACCTTATTATCTAGATTCCGTGACTTATATCATTAATATAAATATAGATCAGTGGACTCGCCAGTATGATGTCATCTAGCGACCAGTTTTAGCTACTTTCAGCTGAAAGCAATTGGCAACACTGCTCAACTCTCCTGTTTCCACCAAAACTGTTTGTCCGGAGCTCAATATTCATGTCAATACTCATGGTCGGGCTGCTACAGCCAAAACTTTGGTCACGCATTCCAATGCCAAATGTTGGTTTCATTGTTGCCAACAGTGCAAATCTTGGGCTGTGGACAATGTGAAACATGCATTGTTCTCTGATGAGTCCACCTTCACTGTCTTTTCCACATCCGTGAGAGTTACGGTGTGGAAAAGCCCCAAAGAGGCTTAACACCCGGACTGTTGCTGCCCAAAGTGAAGCGAGGAGGGGGATCAGTCATGGTTTGGGCTGCCAAGGACTACCGAACCATTCTGGAGGACCATGTGCACCTAATGGTTCAAACATTGTACACTGAAGCGGGTGCCATCAAGTATTAACATGATAATGCACACAGCAAGACTTGTGACAGAATGGTATAATGAGCATGAAAGTGAAGTTGAACATCTCCCATGGCCTGCACAGTCACCAAATCTAAATATTTTTGGGATATTTTGGAGGAGCAAGTCAGAAAATGTTTTCCTCAACCAGCATCACATATAGTGACCTGGCCAGTGTTCTGGAAGTGGAATGGCTCAAAATTCCTCTGGCCACTGTGCAGGACTTGTATCTGTCATTTCCTAGTTGAATTGATGGTGTAACCCTAACCCATACTAATAAATTATTGTGATCTACCAGGTGTTTCAGTATCACTGTCAAACCCATGTATAACACACACACACGTGTGAATTTAACAAGGAAGTAATAACCATCTCTGTTCGAAAAGCCATCTCCTTTTCCAAGGACGACATGTGTGAAAAGTGTCTGTCATTTTCAAATAGATGTGAGAGATGATACCTGGAAAATACAAGACAATTTATTTGTTTGGTCACAAGAGGAACATTATTATAGTTTTAAAGGTCTAAAGGTACTTACCAGTGTAAAAATCCCGCAATAAGAGCTGTGGAGAGAAATACGTCAGGTTAGGCGATTTGTCCAGATCAGACAGACAGCTACGTGGCCACATTGGAGGACTCTTATCTAGTCTCTAGTAGATGACGTGGTAAAGGTAGCCTAGTTTAATACAGATTAATGAGCCTGATTAATTATTTTAATCAGTTAGCATCTGTGTTAAAACTGTGAGTGGCTGACATGAACAAATCTTAGGAATTGTCAGTACATGTGTGGTCATCGTTGACTATTAACCTTGTAAAGTGAAATGAATTAAATTTGATTGGTTGCCAAGTAACATGTGAGCATTCACCACTAACCCAAATTTTAAACTGGTAATTTCTTGTTGTGTAAGAATATAATCGTCAAAGTAACTATGAGCTCTGTTGTTTACAAGCCGAGCTGCTTGATCATGAAAACATGCTAGATGCTAATCTGAATAACCGTTAGCTACCTAGCGGCTAAGAAACAAAGCCTTACCGAGAACCAGCACTGTTATTCCTCTTGCAAACGCAGATGGGCTCAAACCCAATTTGTTTCTAATGAACCCAGCAAAAAGTCCGTTTTTACTCTGGAAAGCCGAGCCTTTCCCATCTTTCCCACGCCTGCTTTTCCCTGAGACGGATTGACTCCTGTCCTTCTCGCTGCTCTGGTCCTTGGCATTTGGTTTTCTCGTTTTAGCTACCATGTTTTCATATTTCTGTCCGTAATAGAGGAACAACAGGAGCGCAAATACGCGATAAAATCAGTTGTTTCACTCTTTCAAACGCCTCACATCTGTGTTCCTGTACAGTTTGAGTGCTCTGGGACTTCACTGATCTGTTGAATGAAGCGGGCATCGCCCCCGTCTGGACGCAGCGCTCATCTGTCAGCGTCAGTTACCATGGCAACGCGTTTAACCTGCGGGTAGCCATGATGGTAAAGACTCTCGGCAACCTGTGTAAAACACCAGTCGGTAACCATGATGACGCATTTAGATAAAATGCACATATACTGGTATATAACGTATTAAATATAGTCTAGGGCAGCGGTTTTCATCCTTGTGCAAGAGTCCTCAAACATAAAATTTAAAAAGCAGTTATAATTGGTCGTGTATTAACTATTAAGACTCCATTTATACTGAGAAAAATTTATATGGGGTGAATTCAGGGTGATTGGGACACTTTTTGCCATTGAGATGACAGAAAAAGTGTCCCAATCAACCTGAATTCATCCTATATATATATATATATATATATATATATATATATATATATATATATATAGGCCTAAAATATAAAATATTATTTGGAAAATAGTTTCTATTACAATGCATTAATACGTTTTTTACTCAGACTGTAGGCTACTGTTATATTTATTTTTAATTTATTAATTTAGGCTAATTGATCTGTTTATATATCTTTTTAATCATTTAGTCTATACATTTATTTTTGTTCGTTTAAAAAACCTTACTTCCACTAACTTTTTTTTTTTTAATAGTATTTTTGAAAAATATAGGATATATTTGGGAAATATTCTTGTTACATTTATTGACTTCAGCAGTCTGTTGCCAAACGATAGGCCTAATATCATTTGAGGTGACAGAAAATATATAGCCTAATAAATAATCAGAAAAATCAGAAATTTGCAAAATGTACAGGGGTTGGCAAAAGTTATTTGACTTTTAAATAACTTTTCAAAGGCTCTTTATAGGTCTCATAAAATCAATCCAATAATTGTCTCAACTATATATTAAATAAAATATTAAACAAATAAAAAATGTGGTGACACATGCCATAGCTAACAGCTACTCCTACTTTTTTTTTCCATAGAAAGATATGGTAGTAAGAGTAGTGTGCTATATGCTATTTCAAATGAATTTGAAATAGCAAAATTATAACAAATAGCAGAATTATAACAAAAAATAATTAGAAAGAAAGAAAGAACTCATAAGAGTTTTTTGGGTGGGGGAATCGGACTACGATGGTAACTTTGTCTGTTTTTTTGAAATACTAAAAAGAACCGGCTCATAAGAGTCATTTGTTCGGGAATCGGAACACACAGTTGAAGCCATGTGTTGTGATGAAATCAACCGCTTGATGTCGCTGTGATACAGCAAATGAAGCTGGGAGCCTGACGACCGTAAAGCACCTTTGAAAGTAGGCTATATAATTTATATAATAGGCACTAACAGTTAACTTAAACGATACGGTTCTTATGATGTCGTAAAACCATAGCTTATATATTTTCAACCATATTTGTTGTGCAGTTCTAAACATATTCAGACGATTAGTGGTCTAAATGTTAAAAGGGGGAAAATAATAAAATAATTGTAATACTTTGAGATATTCATGCGTTTACTATGTATCCTAAGTGGGTTTTTTTGGTAATAAATGGTGTAATTTTAAGTAGCTTACAGTGGCACCAATAAGTATTGGGACAATTAAAAGCCACACATTTAAAATGCATGAATGCTGTTGCATTACATAATCAAACATTTATTTCACAAAAAAAGTAATTTCACAAAAAAAAGAAATTGGGCTTTAAAAAAAAATCAAACAACAGATAGGCCTATCCGTAGGCCTGGTTTTACAGACAGGGCTTAGATTAAGCCAGGATTAGGAATTAGTTCAATTACGACATTTAAGTAGCTTTTATTCACATGCCTTAGAAAAAAAAAAACATTACTGGTGTGCATCTTGAGACAAAACAATGGCACTGAAGATAAGTCAGTGCAAGTTGCTTTCAGTTAAGACAGCTCAAACATGCATTTTAGCCTGGGGCTCGTCTTTGAAACTGGGCAGCAGAGTCTTCATACATTCATTTATAGCTTGGGTCCAGTTATTGTAATTGTAAAAATGGCTGAGAATAGTCTAAGAAAAAGTCTACGATCATTTGTTTACATTGGTTTATATTTTATTTATATGCAATAAAAGTCATACATTTTTAAGTGTTGCTTAAGTGTCCAAAAACTTTTTGTGAAACGTTTATGCGAGTTTATGGTGTAACTTTTGATGGCACCACAATAAGTTAGAAAGTTCTTGAAGTGGGCAAGGAGCTGATGGAACTAAAGCAACAGGAATCTGTTTAGTTTGGAACATGCTGAGAATTAGGGCTGGATTCCTTTTGGATGGTGACATCACAACTGTTTCTCTTCATCTCAAGAAACAAGGCCAGAGCACACTTCTCAACAGGGTATCTGAGCTGAGGTGGGGGGAACACACTGTTTTCACTGTTCCTTTTTACTTGTAGGCCTTGGGATCAAAAAAATCTTACTTTCACTGAAAATCATGCATGAGAATTTTTAATTATTTACCTTATAAATAATATGTTCCTCTTGGCTTGACTTGTTTACCTGGTTTATATGGTTAAGCTTTTTATCTCACATACCGGATGATGATGATCAGATTAAGCCTAGTCTAATCACATAAGAATGCATGCGCTGTACAGACAGTCCTGCAACATCCATCATCTAGAAACAGTGTCTGTACAATGACGGTCTCAGGTGCCAAGCGATGAAAAAGCGATTGTTTTCTGCCGTTGTACTGATCTCACCATGGCCTTTCATGGCCTCTGAGTGAATCACTGGTGCTAGACATAACCTAAATACAATAACGAGACTCTGTGCCCATCTTGAAAGTTATGGTTAGAGGTGCCACTGAAATGTCTGTGGTGTTAGCACAGCTTGTGGCCACACTGAGGGAATTTGTTTTTTCAGCAAACATAGCTGAGATCTGGCCCGTTTGGAGGGTGAGAGCGTAGGTTCTGCTGTTAGCTGATGACACCTCCTTGTCCAGGCGCTCGGGTTGCCAGTATACTTGGCCCATCATGAAAGCTAACAAGCAGATGCAGATGCAGCTGCGTCATCATTTAAGGCATGTTGGGTGGGAGGATGTTTATTCACATTTTTGTCCTGTTTGAATTATGTACTTAGATTGAAAAGTGATGCATAACTAAGTACATATTAATTTTTAAATATACAACACTAAATAATTTTCCTTCAATACTAATTAAAATATACATTTTATTTAAACAAACATTCTGCATTTGTACATCTAATCTGTTGACGAGGTGATGACACCACATTTGAGTTCAATCTGATGATAAAATGTAGTATTATCTAAAGGACATTCAGCAAAGCCACCCACTGACCACATGTATGAAAGGCCTGGCTGGCTGAAGTGTGAATCAGGGATCATTGTTTATGTAAAGGGTTTTCTGTGCCCTGAAGGTTCCCCAAAATTCAAATATCTCCCAGATGGGCTAAAGGCGTGCCAGTATAATCATGGGACAGTGAAAATTGGCATTGAGCTCTTTTTCTCTCTCCCTCAATCTCTCACTCGCTGCACTAAGTTTGTAAGTATGAATGCGAGCGTCAAAAATGTTTAATGCGTGAGTACAATCAAATTCAAGTAATAAAAACTATGAAATAACACAAATTAAATTTTGTAAATTATATAGTTACCGGCCACTTTATTAGGTACACCTTGCTAGTATCGGGTCAGACCCCCTTTTGCCTCCAGAACTGCCTTAATTTTTTTTGGCCTAGATTTAAGAAGGTGCTGGAAACGTTCCTCCGAGATTTTGGTCTATATTGACATGATTGCATCACGCAGTTGCTGCAGATTTTTCAGCTGCACATCCGATGCGAATCTCCCTTTTCACCACATCCCAAAGGAGCTCTATTGGATTGAGATCTGGTGACTGTGGAGGACATTTGAGTATATTGAACTCATTGTCATATTTAAGAAACCAGTTTGAGATGATTTGAGCTTTATGACATGGCGCGTTATCCTGCTGGATGCAGGCATCAGAAGATGGGTCCACTGTGGTTGTAAAGGGATGGACATGGTCAGCAACAATACTTTTGGTACTAAGAGGCCCAAAGTGTGCCAAGAAAATATCCCTCACACAATTACAGCCTGAACCGTTGATACAAGGCAGGATGGATCCATGCTTTCATGTTGTTTATGCCAAATTCTGACCCCTACCATCTGAATGTCCCAGCAGAAATTGAGACTCATCAGACCAGGCAACTTTTTTCCAATTTTCTATTGTCCAATTTTGGTGAGCCTGTGTGAAGTGTAGCCTCAGTTTCCTGTTCTCAGCTAATAGGAGTGGCACTGGTGTGATCTGCTGCTGCTGTAGCTCATCTGCTTCAAGGTTTGACATGTTGTGCGTTCAGAGATGCTCTTCTCCATACTTCAGTTGTAACGAGTGGTTATTTGAGTTACTGTTGCCTTTCTATCAGCTTGAACCAGTCTGGCCATTCTCCTCTGACCTCTGGCATCAACAAGGCATTTTCTTCCACAGAACTGTCACTCACTGGATATTTTCTCTTTTTCGGACCATTCTCTGTAAACCCTAGAGATGGTTGTGTGTGAAAATCTCAGTAGATCAGCAGCTTCTGAAATACTCAGATCAGCCCGTCTGGCACCAACCACCATGCCACGTTCAAAGTCACTTAAATCAACTTTCTGCCCCATTCTGATGCTCAGTTTGAACTTCAGATTGTCTTGACCATGTCTGCATGTCTAAATGCATTGAGTTGCTGCCATGTGATTGGCTGATTAGATATTTGTGTTAACGTGCATTTGAACAGTTATACCTAATAAAGTGGCCAGTGAGTGTGTGTGTGTATATATATATATATACACTACCGTTCAAAAGTTTGGGATCGGTAAGATTTTTATGTTTTTAAAAGAAGTTTCATCTGCTCACCAAGGCTGCATTTATTTAATTTTAAAATACAGTAAAAACAGTAATATTGTGAAATATTATTACAATTTAAAATAACTGTTTTCTATTTGAATATATTTTACAAAGTAATTTATTCCTGTGATGCAAAGCATCATTACTCCAGTCTTCAGTGTCACATGATCCTTCAGAAATCATTCTAATATGCTGATTTGCTGCTCAAGAAACATTTCCAATTATTGTCAATGTTGAAAACAGTTGTGTTCTTTTTTTCCCCAGGATTCCTTGATGAATAGAAAGTTCAAAAGAACAGCATTTATCTGAAATACAAAGCTTTTGTAACATTATACACTAGCGTTCAAAAGTTTGTGGTCAGTAAGAATTTTTATTTTTTTGAAAAGAAATTAAAGAAATTAATACTTTTATTCAGCAAGGATGCATTAAATTGATCAAAAGTGACAGTAAAGACATTTATAATGTTACAAAAGATTTCCATTTGAAATAAACACTGTTCTTTTGAACTTTCTATTCATCAAAGAATCCTAAAAAAAAAAAAAAAATTGTACACAAATATTTTGTACAATTGTACACAATAAATGTTTCTTGAGCAGCAAATCAGCATATTAGAATGATTTATGACGGATCATGTGACACTGAAGACTGGAGTAATGATGCTGATGTAATGATTTTGAACGGTAGTGTATATATATATATATATATATATATATATATATATATATATATATATACACACACACACACAGTGCTCAGCGTAAATGAGTACACCCCCTTTGAAAAGTAACATTTTAAACAATATCTCAATGAACACAAAAACAATTTCCAAAATGATGACAAGACTAAGTTTTATATAATATCTGTTTAACTTATAACATGAAAGTAAGGTTAATATAACTTAGAGAACAAAATTTTCAGTTTTACTCAAATTAGGGTGATGCAAAAATGAGTACACACCCTAGTACGGTGTCCATTTTTGGACATTCTCAAACCTCAATCATACAACGAAAAGGCGTCATGCCTCAGACTAAAAGGCTTCAGTCATTGGACAAAACGGCATCGCGCCTCAGACTGAAAGGCTTCAGGTCTCAGGAAAAATGACGTCAGGTGTCAGGTCTCGTACAATTAGGCATCAGACGAAACTACCTCAGAATAAAAGGCTTTAGACGAAAAGGCATCAGATGAAACAAACTCAGACAAAAAGGCATCAGACTAAAAGGCATCAGATTTTTTTTTGGGCTATGTTTTTTTGTATAACTTTCTATTGGCTTTTATCCCATCATAATACCATCCTTCAGTTATCTTTTTTTTCTCCCCCCTTTTTATATTTATCTGTAACTATTACCAAATTGATGTAAGGTGTGTGTGCCTGCATGTTAATTATGTAGAATCTATCTATTGATGGTATTCATGTAGGCTATTTATGTAATCCCTTAGCAATGTTCTTTATGTTATTGTTATGATATATATATATATATATATATATATATTGGGGGGGGGCGAAAGTACTGTAAGCTATAGGCTACATGATATTTTATTCTTACAGCTTTAATTTTAATATTACACTGGTTAGGTTCTACACAGAAAAGAACATGGCGATTTTCACATTGGTCTGCAGAAAAACAGCAATTATCTGAATTAAAATGTAATCGACTCTCTGACAGTAGGTGGGCGCTGGAACAGCAGAAATAAAGCCGTTTCCTTGGTAACCTCTGTACACAAAACAGCTGTGATTATAACAATGCAGTCTAATAGCTCGAAAGATTTTTTACTTCCCTTATGAAAATTAACCATGGTTTTACTACAAATAAAACAAAAAACATGGTTATTGCAGTTAACCATGGTAACCACAAATTAACCATGGTTTTGCTACACTATAGTTTATGGTATTTGTAGTAAAACTATTGTTATACAAATAGTATCAATCTGACAAAAAAATCATAGTTACCACACTTTTAATATAATAAAACCATGGTTAATTTTCATAAGTGTTCACGATAGTTTGCAATGCAAGCTAGTTGCAATGTGTTATTTATCTAACTTTTTATACATACAAATAAAACTAGCGAATAATACAAATTTACAAAATAATTTGATATGTTTTACACAACTTAGTGTAACATTTAACAGTTAGAAAACTGCGTGCATGTGACGTCACATTGAGGCAGGGCAATTCGCTTCCTTAAGTCCGTTCATCTGATGCTTTTATGTCTGATGCCTTTTTGTATGAGGCTGTTTTGTCTGAGTTCGTTTCGTCTGATGCTTTTATGTCTGAAGCCTTTTTGTCTGAGGCTGTTTTGTCCGAGTTCGTTTCGTCTGATGCTTTTATGTCTGATGCCTTTTTGTCTGAGGCCGTTTTGTCCGAGTTTGTTTCGTCTGATGTCTTTTTATCTGAATCCGTTTCGTCTGATGCCTTTTAGTCTGAGGCTGTTTTGTCCGATGCCTAATTGTACAAGACCTGACACCTGACGTCGTTTTTCCTGAGACCTGAAGCCTTTCAGTATGAGGCGCGATGCTGTTTTGACCGATGACTGAAGCCTTTTAGTCTGAGGCATGACACCTTTTCGTGGTATGACTGAGGTTTGAGAATGTCCTAAAATGGACACCATACTCTGGAGCAAAGCTAGGTTTTAGACTACAAATGTCTAATTTAACAAGAATTCAACCACAGTTGAGTCTAATTATTCATTACACAGGTGTCCAGCAGACAGTTGACTATAAAAGGGTGTTAAAACCCCTTCCCATTTCATGCTGTCAGCAATGGCACCACATGGAAGAGAAATGTCACAAGACCTGAGAAAGAAAATAATTTCTTTACACCAGAAAGGTGAAGGCTACAAGAAGATCAGCAAAGCTTTACTTATCAGTCAGAATACTGTAGCAAAAGTGGTACAAAAATTTAAAAAAGATGCAGCCATCTCACAGAGACGTCCAGGTCATCCACAGAAGTTAACACCTCGACAGGAGCGTCTTCTGATGAGAAGGGTTGAAGAAAATCGGCATGCAAGTTCACTGCAGTTATCTAAAGAAGTAGAAAGCCAAACTGGGGTGACTATTTCCCGTGACAGTACGGCATACACTGCAGAGGAATGGCATGCATGGGTGCAGTCCAGGAAAGAAGCCTCTCCTAAAGCCCAGGCACAAAAAAGCCCGCCTAGAGTTTGCCAGGGCCCATGCTGACAAAGATGAAGACTACTGGGACTCTATACTCTGGAGTGATGAGACCAAGATAAATGTTTTTGGAACTGATGGCTTCAAAACTGTATGGCGTCGCAAAGGTGAGGAATACAAAGAAAAATGCATGGTGCCTACAGTGAAACATGGTGGTGGCAGTGTCCTTATGTGGGGCTGCATGAGTGCTGCTGGTGTCGGGGAGCTGCATTTCATTGATGGCATCATGAATTCACAGATGTACTGCTCTATACTGAAAGAGAAGATGCTACTATCACTCCGTGCCCTTGGTCGTCGTGCACTTTTCCAACATGACAATGATCCTAAACACCCATCTAAGGCCACTGTTGGATTTCTGAAGAAGAACAGGATGAAAGTGATTCAGTGGCTCCTGATCTGAACCCAATCGAACACCTATGGGGAATTCTGAAGAGACAAGTTGAGCATCACTCTCCATCCAGCATCCAGTCTCTAAAAGAGGTCATTCTTGAAGAATGGAAAAAGATAGATGTTGCAAAATGTCGCCAACTTGTTCATTCCGTGCCTAGAAGACTTGGTGCTGTCATTAAAAATCATAGAGGCCATACAAAGTACTAGATGTAGTGGTTTTTGTTGTGGGGTGTACTCATTTTTGCATTACCCTAATTTGAGTAAAACTGAAAAATGTGTAACCTAAGTTATATTATTAACCTTACTTTCATATTATAAGTTAAACAGATGTTATATTAAACTTAGTCTTGTCAACATTTTGGAAATTGTTTTTGTGTTCATTGAGATATTGTTTAAAATGTTACTTTTCAAAGGGGTGTACTCATTTACGCTGAGCACAGTAGTACACAAAAAATTAATTTGAACTTTCTTTGTATCAAGGAATCCTGAAAAAAAAAAAAAAAGTATCATGGTTTCCACAAACACAAAAAAAGAAAGAAATGTTTCTCGAGCACCAAATCAACATTTCTTGTAATAATATTTCACAAAATTACTGTATTTCTGATCAAATAAATACAGCCTTTGTGCGCATAAGAGACTTCCTTCAAAAACATTAAAAAATCTTATGGACCCCAAAAATGTTTCTGTTTCTTTTTATGTATTTATTTACATTTTTTGCACACTTTTGGGGATTCTTTTATGTAGCGTTTGTGAAATGATTCTGTAGTTGCGTTGTTCTCTATAGATCTTTGTGGTTTGAGCACAGTGTGTGGTGCAGTGAGGTAATTGCGTTGCAGCTACTGACTGCCCGTCTGTGTGACATGTTTATTACTGGCAAGAAACACATGCTGTCAATGATCACTTATTCTTAGGGCTTCAGTTATCTCAACATTACGCCCCATTAGTATTCTCTGGAAACCAATTCAATTAGAGCCCTCCTGGGTCCCACAGATGCCATTTATCTCAGAGAACAGAGCATCAATCACTCCGAGAGTTTATCAGCTGTCTGAGCAAAGCACAAGAAGAGTGTGTCTGTGCCTAATTCCCTTTACGGCATGCTTTGTGTATTATTATTCAATTGATTATTAAGCTATGATCTTCAAAATTCATCATTTTGTGAATAAATAATGACAGAATTATGTGAACTACTCCTTTAAGATTCTATCTGCTCTTGGCACACCTGCTCAGACTGACGTACGGCTGCAGACCTTGCTTTAATCCCAATGCAGCGCTTTCAGGATTACAGCTGCTCTCTCCTCTCAGTATCTTACAGTCACCTGCTGCCTCTCCAAGGTGATCACACACATGTTGATATCAGTCTCTGCTCCCTGCCTTATCCCTAAGATACATATCATGACTATTATGCAGGACTTTTCAGCGAAAAAGAAAGGATGTTTTGTAAAGCAGCTTGTCTTTACGGTGGTTGCATGTTCTTCAAATGACCAGAAAGGTTTATCTAAAACACACACACAAAAAATAATAAAATAAAAAATAATAAATAAAATATAAAATAAAATAAATAAAATAAATATAATATAATAAAATATAAAATTAAATTAAAAATAACATAATATAATATAAAATTAAATAAATTCAAATAAAAAAGTTAAATTAAATTAAATTAAAATAAAACAAAACTAAATATAATACAATATAAATAAAACAAAATAAAACAAAAAACAAAACAAAACAAAACAAATTGTCTCTGAGAGGATTTGTACATTTTTAAATCTCTTCTTATATGTATGGTGTCGGTATTTTTTGTTTAAATGCTAAAAAACTCTCATTTCTTAGTATGCAGAGACAATTATAAATAAAACATTTATAGGTTGATTTCTACAAAACACAAAAAAAGGATATTTTGAGAAATGTTTCCGTTCTTTTGTCTATATAATAAAGGTCAATTCAAATCAAATTCAACATTTAGAAAATTACTATAACATTTATTTTAACAAATAATCTACTGTTTTAAATAGTCTAAAATTTTTTAGGGTCAAATGTTGTTTTGACTTTCGTTTGGTGAACAAACAGTTGTAACACTCTAAATGTCTTTTGTGTTTCGCAGCAGAACATACTTCAGGTTTGCAATGACATGATGGGGAATAAATAATGACTGAATTTTAATTTTTGGGTGAAACATCCCATCAACTAATCCTTTAACTAAACTGGCTACAATCTGTGGCACTTCCATACATCAAAACTTCTGCTAAGTAAATGTATTGTGGCGATAAATACAGGCCCCTTTCAGTCGAGCATTTAATCAGAGTTGTATCAAAAGCACTTTGAGGGTAAGATGTGGTTGGAGGTTTGCGAGAGGACATGATTGGCTTAGTCCAGTGCAGAAAGATTGTTTCCTTTGGCTCCGTTCAGTGATTTCCTGTCCTGTGATCATCTCTTCCATATGATTAGACCGATGTGCAGAACATGCCGTCATGTGATGGGCTTATGCCACAGGCCGAGACTTTGCTGGCCGTCAGTGGGTGTGAGCATGAAGAGAAATGAACTGCAACAGGCTTTGCGAGAGACAGGGTAATTACTGGGAGAGAGCAGTAAAAACCCAACATAATTTACCAGAAGATATTAACATTGGGCCTGATGCCGCAAAAGCAAAGATATTTCTGTCAGCAGCCTACGACAATATTATTTGTTGAAATAGCACAGAACCTCCTCCCCTACACGCACAGAAACACATATGGCACCGCAGCTGAGACACACTAGGTCAGTAATGCAATTACTCCGACAAGATGTCTTTTCATTCAAACCCAACACAATACACAGAAGGTTTTCTACAAAGTCGCAGCTGCTCCTCTTTAGTTAATACAAGCGCAGAGAACAAACTGTTAAGTAGTTGGGTGGTGCGGACACAGCGAGCGAACAGGTTGAGAGAGGATTTCGAATTGAAATCAATCATTCGTCCGACATACCCAGTGGCCTCCTTACCTTTTTGCCTGCTGTGCATAGCAGCTAATTATGCGAAATATTTTCCACTAAGCCTCTTACTCAAAGATATACCTGGTCATCTATAGATAGAAATGTGGAAAGCCAATTACTTTAATTAAAGTGGAGGGCCTGGGATGATCTTGAACCCCTTGGTGTGTGACGCCTTCGGAATGCTTTACACACTAGAAGAGACTCCCTGTCACTTGTCAACACCCAAATGTTTTAATCTTTCCTTCCTCGGTGCGTATTAAAAGATTATGAGCTTTCTGCATGGCTGGGCGGCACACAGTCCCTTGTTTTGCAGCTTTCTAAAGGCTCCGGCACATGCGGAGGCCCAGGCGGGGCGGGTGGCAAAGGCTTAGAGTTCGACTTGAGGTGGCTAGATGATGAATCACACAGAAATATGTTCTGCTCGCAAAAATTTGAAAAATTATATCATAGATAAAGAGAATAAAGACCATTATGATTATTTGTATTGTGCCATTATTTTTTAAAACAATTAAATCAAATTCACCCTAAAATTTTTGTTAGTCCTATTATTTTTAATAATGATTCTCATTACCATAATATAGTAATGTATTTTTATTTTTAAATTATTGTTTTAAACAAATCAGCATAAAGGCAATATATCAAACACTAACATAACGTATAAACACTTCCTAATTTAAATTATATATTGGCTATGCAAATAATAATAATAATAATAATAATAATAATACAGTACAATAATTTTTAATTTCTCAATAAGAAATATTTTAGGGAAAAAAGTGAGTAGTTGCCACGAAAATAATGTCACAAAGCTAAACAATTTTAATTATCTGAAAATATTATAAGAGCAACAAATAATAATAATACAATTATCAAAATAATTGAAAATTCCCCCCTCCAAATTCTAATTCTTAATTTTTTTTTTAGTCCTTTTTTTTTCAATGATTCTCATTGCCGTAATATAGTAATTTAGTTTAAAATCATTAAATTATTATTTAAAAAAAAATGGTATAAAGGTAATATATCAAAACGTATAAACACTTCCTCATTTAATTTTTATATTATATATATACACACACACACACACACAATTTTTAATAAGATTGTTTTTAGGGAAAAAAGTGAATAGTTGTCATGAAAATAATGTCACAAAGCTAAACAATTTTAATTATCTCACAATATTACAAAAGCAACAAATAATAATAATAAAATTATTAAAATAATTGAAATCCCCCCCCCCCCCAATATTTTATGTTTTTTGTTAGTCCTAATTTTTTAAAAAATGATCTAAAAAATTATTTTAAAAATAATTCTCATTGCCCTAATATAGTAATTTCTTTTAAAATGATTAAATTATTATTATTAAAAAAAAAAAAAAATCGGTATAATGCCAACATATCAAACGATAAAACACTAACAATGTATAAACACTTCTTAATTTTATAAAACTTATTTTAACAACTAATCTATAACTGTTTTAGATAATCACTCATTTTTAATTTCTCTACAATTTTTAATAATGTATATTATTTTTAAGGGAAAGGGGTGCTTAATTTTCATAATAATAATAATTAATAATTCCTTACATTTATATAGCGCTTTTCTGGGTACTCAAAGCGCTTTACATATGGAAGGGGGAATCTCCTCAACCACCACCAATGTGCAGCATCCACCTGGATGATGGGACGGCAGCCATATTGCACCAGAACGCCCACCACACACCAGCTTATTGGTGGAGAGGAGACAGAGTGATGAAGCCAATCATGAAAAAATGTCACAAAGCTAAAAATCTTACTACTTTCTTTTAAAAGCAAATAATAATAATAAAATGTAAAAAAAAAATAATAATAAAAAATTGAAGCAAAACCTACTCGTTGTAATTTTAAATCTTAAAGTTTATGAGAATCCAAATAATAAAAGCAAGAAAAATCTCAGAACTTGCTATAGTTATGTTTACACTTACATGTGCTAAAAATACTAGTATTAGCATGTGTTTGTGAGATTAAATTTGTGTATGAAAACTTTGCCACATTACTCCCAGATTCCATCCTGACACTAGGCTCACTTGTTGGTGTCCATTGCAAAAAAAAAGTGAGAAAGTGAGAGCACAGGTTTGTATTAACACTCCTTACAGGTAGAGAGCAGAGGCGTAATAGCCTCTTTCAGCACCTAAGCGAGGCGGCGTGCTGCAGTAATCTTTCAGCAACTTGGCTCCCCGCTAACAGGCCTTCTCTGAGAGCGCCTTTCAATTAGCAGTTTATTATTGCAGAGGCCCCACAGCACTGGGCGCTGATAGCCACATGCCAATACTGCTACTGACACTTCGGGGGTAAGCGCTTTCACCGTGGGGGTAGGGAGAGGGGGCTGGCATTGAAGGGACTGACACCTCTCACTTACACCGTCGCTGGCATCTGAAACAACTACAGCTGATAGCTCTACCAAAGTCACACCTTTGTTACATGGTATTCTTTTCATGTTTGGTCTCTAACTTGCATAAATACCCCTATAATAGTATCTTTTGATTGCATTTAATGGCTCTGCAGTTCCCTGTCCTCTCTCTGAAATACTTTCACATAAACACGTACGCAGACACACATGTGTACGGCACTGTCCCTCTCCATCCGAACCCCGGGCTTCTATCTGCCAATGCGCTTGTAGAGATATTGTTAGCATTCCATTTGCCATTTACATTTTCTCTGCTTGACATAATTGAAGAATGGATGCTCTTATGAAAATTAAACTTGCGGTCCTCCCGGGTTACTGTAACCCTGTTAAAATGTAATGAGATTCTTTATGCGTCTTCTCGTGATTTTTTATTAAATAGAATATCAGTATGACTAATTCCCCGGGCCTAAATGCAGACTGGGACACAGCATTATTGATAGGGCAGCGCGTAAGTGGTCTCCCATCCCCAGCCTCTAATGGTCTAATAATGCATTATACCAGTATCAGTGGGCCTGTGGCTTGCAGTGCTTATTGTCGTTATTGAAAACACCTGGCCGGACCATTCATCAAGGTTAAATCGAGAGGGCCCATTTGTTCATTAGCCTGTCACTAAACATCTTTATTTAGTTTTGCCGTCCGAGGCAGATCGGCGGCCCTGGAATTCTGAGCAGAGGAGTCCCGGAGTCCTTTCCGAACGGGGAGCGATGCTAAACGGTGTCATTCCGGACGAATGATAAAGAGAAACAGATTATAGTTGTTCCCGGAACACAGGCTATTTCCCTGTGTATGAATTCACCGCACTCATTTATCTGGCCGTTCTGTTTATATGGGAGGGTGAAAAACAGCCTGTCTCGTTCTTCTTTTTTTACCGACACACACATTCAAGAAACAGTCTGAGAAAAAACACGATGCTTATTTCACTCCAGATATTGACATTTGTAATTAACAGAATTGATAATTATCAGACGTTAATTAATTCTCCAAAATAAATGAGCAAGTCCTCTGAAGCCTATTATGAAATTACTGGCACTGACAACTGAGGTCATTAGTATTAATTATCTTGCCCACAAAGAGGATAGAAGGCACCCATAAGAGCGTTTAAGAGCAAATTATATCTCCCTTTAAGCCATTTATTACGAATAAAATCAATAAGGTAATATTTTATCATCTTCACTATTCACAAATGTTAATTTGGAAATGTAATGCTTCATGTAAGGTAAACTGCACTTTGTATTTATATCTCTTAAATTTATTTCTTTTTATATCATTGTCATGTGTGTGTGTGTATATATATATATATATATATATATATATACACACACACACACACACACACACACACACATACATACATACATACACACAGTGTTGGGAAGGTTACTTTGGAAATGTAATAGGTTACAGATTACCCTATTTAAAATGTAATAAGTAGTCTAACTATTTCAATTACTTTATTAAAGTAATGTAACTGATTACATTTGATTACGTTTCTAAATTTCTAACGAATGTTTTCATCTGTTAATCATTTTCAAACATTTTATACCTGGCAGGGTTAACCTTACAGTAGTACTCAATACTGATTACTGTCAGACTTTCAAAATTTTTCATCACTTGAATTAAGATTATAATAATTTAATTTTAAAGCACAGCCACCATAAAATCAGACTTTAGCAGCTCTTTTTACTTTGAGATTGTTCTGAGGTTAAATACAGTTTTAAAATCACAACAAAAAATAGTTTAATAGCTATGATACTGTTTTTGAAATCAAATCTTACATCTAATGCAAGATTGCAACTTTCTGGCATCTAATAATGCCTTGGAAAAAAGTTAATCTTAAAAAAGAAAGCATATACATAAACCCAAATAGGAAATAAAACAGTTATTGAACAAGCATAGCTGCTTTTCCACTGTCGGGCCGAACGGTTCCTAGAATGGTAAGGAACGGTTTCAGTTGTGTTTCCACTGGAGCCTGGTACAGCACGGCACGATTAAAAACCGTTCTCGGCCCAGAATTCTCGGCACGGTTGTCTAACCGTGCTGAATTGTGCTGGTAGAATCTGTGAAGTGACTTTGATTGGTCACTTGTCTGTTGCCTGGCTACCAGTTTCTCCGTAGCTGGCTAAGTGCTCTATTTGAGCGACGTAAACACAAATTAATAATAAAATTAAAAGAATTATCCAATCATCCTCCATAACGTGGTTGTTATTTACATCTCATATCATAAGTAAACCATTGCATTATCAAGGCAACGACTGACTCTTTTATATTACATTCCACAGAGCGGCCGTTATCAGCCCCACAGTGGAGAACAAAACCGTAACCGTACCAGCTGGTCCGGATCGGCACGGAATGGAACGGTTACACAGTGAGAACCGTTCAGCCTGACGGTGGAAAAGCGGCTCATGTGTCCTAAACTCCTGAAACACTGGTGTCTCATATTTTAGAGCAGTCAATGCAATTTTGGGAAAGAAATCAAATTAACATTATTCAACATATCGTAGCTTTTTACAGAAAATATTCAGATGTAACCCCTTTTGTAATCGTTAACATTTTCATAAGTAACTGTAATGTAATTACACATTTTTTCTCAGCAACTGTAACGGATTACAGTTACATTTATTTTGTAATTAAATTACAGTACGTAACTAAGTTACATGTAACTAGTTACTCCCCAACACTGTATATATACACACAATTATCACTTTTAATATAACATTTAATTATATATATTGTATATGTGTGTAAATAATTAAATATGAACATTTTACATTTTAATCTCTTCAGCTATAAGCATAAATATAGATATATCTGGCAAATGTTTCCAGAATGATACTTTTCCATAAACTTAATATAGCCAATTATTTATATGTGATCAATAAATCTTTAATATTTTATTAAGAGGATTGTCATTGCAATAAAACTCAATGCAATACAGTGAAATATTTTCATTGAAAAGACAATATAGACTTTTAGTAATGATATATACATTTATATTGTTAAGAATGTAAGTTAGTTATATCTAAAAAACGATTTCAAAACCACAAGCTTTTATCATAACTGGTTGTTGGTGACAGAACCGGTGTTTTGGGCGTAATAGGATCTATTGTGTACATCTGACAGTTTGAAATACGAGGTCAAAACTGCTGCGGTTCGATATACTGTACACTATTCTGTGTGTTTGATTGTCAATATGCAACAGTCAACAACAGTCACTTCCCACTTCCCAGGTTCACAGAAACCTGAACAATGGCATCATAAAACGGCAGCATTTCACAGAGACTGTAAATGTCATGAGCAATGAGGAAAACATAATACACACACACACACACCTTGGCTACATTGGGCGGAAACCCCGACATGTTAGGCAATGGAGGGGCACCGTGTTGACGAACACATGCGCTGGTCCGAACCCAGCTGCCAGAGAGGGACGCGGCGGGGCTTGCTGTGAACCGAGTTCACAGAACCATATATCTCTCATGGCCGTGGCACACGGGCGTCCACCAGCTTTAGCAGTCTGTCAGTGTCCTGGGTCACACAGACCAAAGACAAACAAACACCCGCAGCTGGACCTGCACCTTTATATACTCGCTTTCTCAGAAATACTCACACACACAAAATCACAATTACGGTATACATCTTCACCCACATAAACCTCTGGCTTGGTATGGTCACATTTGGACATGGTGTTTTGTAGGCCACTGTGTGTGTGTGTGTGTGTGTGTGTGTGTGTGTGTGTGTGTTTTTGCACAACTGCTGATTCTAAACCTTGCAGAGACACATACATGTTCAGTAAAAAGGAAAAATGGTATGCAGCCAAAAGCTGCAGGGATGCAGGACAAAAGTATATGTTAGGAGATAAATGGCTAATATAAATAGTCATGAACATTAGCGAGCAGAATCACTAGCGAACGCATCGTTTGGGTTACTGCGGTGTTTATATTGCAGTGAAATGCCAGTAACTCTGGGTGGAGACTGTTCTTCTCACACTGTGGACTGAACAAGGGAAAAGAAAACGGAAAGAGAGGTTGAGCACGAAATCATGTTGGCAGTTGCTGACTGTGGTTCATATCTCAGTTATATATCCCTTAAGAAGACATTTTATATAGATGGACAAAATTTAATAGAGGGTAATTTGCTGTTTTTCAGTATCTTCTAAAACTTGAATGAATATGAAAAGATTTGTATTGCAAGTTAAAGTTGTCTTTCTATAAAAAAGACAAAATCAGACACTTTATTATAAATTAATTGATAAGGAAAATAAAAAGATGCCAACAGAATGAAAATATTTTTTTTAAAAACTGAACGATTTCAGGAATAGATATTTCAGGATGGAAACAAAGTGCTTTTATGTTTTGAAATGCTGAAATTACTAAACTGATTTGATTTCTGTATTCTTTCAAACAGGAGGGAATGTTTTAAAGTAAGACAAGCCAACTAATACAAAAACAACTACATGACAGAATGAATTTTTATTTTTATTTTTTTTTTATAGTTTTCATTTATATTTATAATGTTGCTTCCCACAAATAATTGTCACTTCCTGGAGAATAATGTAAGTAAAGAACTGGCTTTTGTTAGTAATCGACTTTACAAATGACTAACAGAATAGGAAACGACATTAAAGATACATAAAAAAAATTAATTACAAATTAAAACAATATTCCAATTACATTACTTTCTCTCTTTTATGGAATCAAGTAAGGAAAACCTAAAGAAACACCTGGAATATTTCTTTATAAAATAACAATTTTCCATTCTATATATTAGTGAAGTGTAGCAACCAGGAACATGGCAAAAATGGCAACATCCTCAAACCAAAGTAGTGAAATTATTTAAAATTGAACAATTAATGACCATTTATTTGTGATACTGGGATAAAAGAACTAATTAATATGAACTGAGTTTAATATTTTATCCAATATATTAAGATACATATGAATAAATGTACTTAATCACAGGATTGAGCAATTTTCTCCAGTTACTTCACTCAAAAAAAAAAAAAAAAAGTCTTTGCACGTTCGCTTTTTAAACACTTGCTCTGTACGTCACGTGACCTTTACGACGTGATTATGTAATGCGTGGTGCATCGCAAAACAAAACAAAAACCTGTTGGTAGCCGTTGAAGTCCACTATATAGAGAAAAATCCTGGAATGTTTTCCTCAAAAACCTTCATTTCTTTCCGACTGAAGAAAGAAAGACATAAACTTTTTGGATGACATGGGGGTGAGTAAATTATCAGGAAATTTGAATTCTGAAGTGAACTAATCCTTTAAGTTAATCTAAAACCATTTATTCAAGTTAAATGAACACAACTGATTCTAGTTAGTTGTACATGTTTGATTTTATTTGGTTTTACTTGTTTAAATCACGTGGAACCACTGTCCATGATTGAATCATGTTCGCCAAAGAGCTATTTTTTTTTAGTGTACCAGTGATGTTTTTTTAAGACCAGACCAACAAAAATAATGACCATAACAGCATAATAAAGGAAGAGAAATTAGGCTATAAATGTCTCACATATGAGTGACTGTACAGTGTTTAAGAGTAGAAAAATGGGCATGTTTGTCACTCGAATATTCAAGTCTAATAGACTTGATTGTCTGTCAAAAGAGGGAGAAAATGTCGTGGTGTGGATTCATTTAGTAAAAAGGAGAAAATTATTCTTCATTCCTTTTAACAATTTGGCATGCGTTTGATGCAGGGAGAAAATTATTTTCAATTGTCTGCATCACTCAAGAAGCCCGAGGAGCTATGAATTGCCAAAAGTGATTTGATTAGGTTGAGTCTAATGACTTGAATCCATCTTCACATTTATCCTCTCTACTCAAACGGAGACAATGCTCCTTGTCAGCAAATTTTTACAACTGAATGGCTGTCTCCTGTTTTTCTGGCGATGACAATGAGGTTTTTTGCAGGCCTGTATGTTGCAGCGCACAGTAGCTCCCATTACAGAGCAACCTCAGCCATCATCATCTGTAGCATCACTCTCTCTCCATCTCATGGTCAGCCTCTCTCTCTCTCTCTCGCTCGCTCAGGGTCAGGCCAAGGGCCTGCATGGGAGGATGGGAGAGCTTTCCCTCTGGACTGTTTATTTTAATTTGCGGAGTTGCCGGGGACAACGAACAGTGGTTAGTTGTATGCCTTGGCAGCTCTTTTTAAACAGCCTACTTGTCTGATGTCATGACAGGATTAGGGGTAAGCGTGCGAGTAACGCGTTGATGATTCATTCGTAATTAAACAGATCATAATGGGGTCCATAATGATCAACACCTTCAAATGGGAAAAGACATGGTGTGATCTAATCAGCAATAGATAAGCAACAAGTCTGTCAGATACAATTCATTATGTGAAATTATCAAGATGAGATGAAGTATGTAAAAAAGTAATGAAGGCAAAAGCTGAAAGCAAGAGAAAAAGAACTAAAAATTTTAAAATAGAGTGCAACCGTTGGGTTCCGGAAGTAAAAACTAAAACTATGAGCTACGAGGTTGTTAATCTGTGGTATTTGCTTCTTCTAAAGCCCTCAGCCCGAATTATTTCAGCTTGTTTTTAAAATAATCGTGTTTAACAGTGGAATTCCTGGTGAAAAACTACATTACCCATGATGCTGTACAGAACATCACACCAATCAGTGAGTCGAAAAAAGCAACACGTTCCAAAATAGCTCTTTAGCTCCGCCCACTCACATGAAGCACCGCGAATTACGTAATCGAGTCGATCTCTCTACACTCTTAAAATACTGAAATGTTTGTACATATATGCATATTTTGCAATAAACTCAAAATATATAGTTCTTATACATATAATCAACATTTGTAAATGAGTAGTTTTATATTTCTCCATCGTTTTTAATTTGATTATGCTCACAATTCTTCATGGGATTGTAGTTCTTTCTCTTACACTATAGCAGTTGAGTACACAGTCTTGTACCTTTGTCTTTTTGTCCGATCTTCAAAAAAATTTGCTTCAAATCAAAGTTTGTAGTGTTGTGAGTCACCTCGTAGCTGATTGGCTTGGTTCATGGCTTATAACTCCTTAGACTGTTTTAAAATCCCTATGGGAAAAATGAATGAAAAAAATACTTCCGGAACCAGAGCTGCTGAAAAAGGGACTGCTGCACTCTATTATGGACAATTAGACTAATCTAGTCAAGAAGACTAATAAAAGAAAGTAAATTAATTAATAAATTTGAACAAACAAATATATTTTAAGAAAGTTTATGACTAAGATTTAATATTGGCAATAATTTTTGTCTGCAGTTGGAAACACTAATAAATATAGTCTAATAAAAGAAAAAAAAGTAAATGTAAATAAATACATTTAAATAAATACATTTGAAAAAAAACAATCAAACTAATAAATAAAAAAAGTTTTTATGACTATGGTAGATTTTATGTTGGCATTATTTCCTCTGCTGAAATCAATCAAAAACACTAATAAACAGAGCCTAATAAAAGAAAA